>JAODUO010000192.1:165000-357500 GCA_025642075.2 Ridgeia piscesae
ACGTAATGCTCAACATACTTTGGGACCACGTGAACTTGTGCGACCGCCCCGCCCCGACCCGATGTGCGTGTGACAGCTTGTGCTTGCGTGTGCTTCTTCTAGCCGCTGTAGAGGTAGAGCTAGAGAGGCACCGACACGTCAGTCTGCAGAGCTTGGAGCTGCAGCGTGCCTTCATGAAGCCCAAGACGACGGTGGTGGAGATCAGAGCCATGGAGAGAGGTACAACTTAGTGGCACATGAAACAAGAACACAACCCGAATCTCAACTACAGTGGGAAGATATTACACAGGGCCCTGCTGCAAAAACCAACGTTGTATTGACCGGTCATGTCACCCAAATTGTGTAGTCCTGGCTTGCGGGAGAGTAATATTATTGTCCTAACCTGCAGTTTTCCGTATTTATGTCCCCACTTGTAACCCTGCTTGTTGTCGTAACTAGTGTTTGCCGGCTAAGGTTGTGTACAGAATATTGGTGTTGTGCACAAGTAATTCACCACTTCACTTCTGTTAATTTTGCTATACTTATAATAATTACATGCTTATATCTTATCAGTCAATGTCATTATACTTTTCAGTATAGTTGTGCTAGTTGATGTACTTATAACTGACACAATTGTTGTTGCTTCAGTTGACTTGTAATCATAAGTGTACGTAGTGGCGGCATATAACCAACATTGTGCTTTAATAAAACCAGTCCGCCAAACAGGTTAATTAATATATCAAACAGAAACAACATAAACATCAACTAGTTAAGACAGAAACAACATAAACATCAACTAGTTAAAACAGAAACAACATAAACATCAACTAGTTAAAACAGAAACAACATAAACATCAACTAGTTAAAACAAAGCCGTTTAATTTGCTTTAACATCAAACAGCAATGAGGTAAACAAAATAATAATAAAAATATATTGCACAATTAAATTGGAGTCCCATGTAAATGTATGCAGCGATAAAGTTTTTAAAAGCTTTCTTGACAGATTCTGGAGATGTTCTTGATGTGGCTTACCTGTTCCGTCTCTAAATCTCCCAATCTCTAGTTTAAAAACTAGTCTAAAGCAGTATACCAGTCTAAAGTCTCCATTCACTAGACAGAATGTTTTCAAGACCTCATTTATACTCTCTGCTATTTTAATTCTGAATGCTAGTTTCTTATTTACTATATACAACATAATTCATGTTGGAAGAATTGGGTTATGTTAGAACTTACTTATCTAGCATTTATTCCATCAACTTGTTGTATTCATTTAATTAATCTTATTTATTTACAAATTTGTAGTAATTATTGTTATTATTATATTGTGTCATATCAAAAACACACTTTTAAAGAAATATTTATTACGTATTCTACCTGTTTATTTTACTTATTTATGTACTTAATTTATTCATTTGACCTATTCCAAAGCTGATCATTATTATTTTAATGTGTTTTATCAACAGTATCTGGGTCACCGACCTTATTACTGGCATTTTAATGTGTAAATGAAGGCAAATTTCCAGTTTTAAAGTAATATTTAATACAGGCAATAAGTCTGTTGAATCTTGATGTCTCCTCACAGCCGCCCAGGAGAAGGCCCTCAGTTACCGTGACGACGAGGTCACGACTGCGACCCACATGATCAACCTGCAGCACACACAGATGACCCAGGTGGATGCATCGCGGGAGCTTCGTAAGCACGATCCGACGGTGCGCACAGAGACAGACCAACACAAGGAGCGAGCCCGCGCCATGTTGCGCATGGAGCCATCGGAGACGCACATCACACATGTGGAGCGTACAAAGAGGAAGTGTGCGGAGCCACCCACGTTCACCCAGCCGCTGAAGAATGTCACGGTGAAGGAGGGGCACGCCATGAAGTGAGTGCACTCATAGTTTGTGTTTGTTACTGGTGTTAGTTTTTAACTCCATAGTTGTTCATCTGTGACTGCTGCTCCCCTTTGTGCCCCTGCCCCTCCCTCTTCTCTCTCTCCCTCTCGCCCTCTCTCTCTCCCTATCTCTCTCTCCCCCTCTCTCCTCTCTCTCCCTCTCCCCTCTCTCTCTCCCTCTCTCTCTCTCTCTCTCCTCTCCCTCTCTCTCTCTCTCTCTCTCCCTCTCTCCTCTCTCTCTCTCCTCTCTCTCTCTCCTCTCTCTCTCCCTCTCCTCTCTCTCTCTCCCTCTCTCTCCCTCTCTCTCTCCCTCTCTCTCTTTTTCTCTCTCTCCCTCTCTCTCTCCCTCTCTCTCTCCTCTCTCTTTCTCTCTCTCTCTCCCCCTCTCTCTCCTATCTCTCTCCCTCCCTCTCTCTCCTCTCTCTCTCCCTCCCTCCTCTCTCTCTCTCTCTCTCTCTCTCTCTCTCTCCATGTCTTTTCTATATCCTTCTCATTTCATCCCCCTCACTCCCTCTTCCCTCTCCTCACTGTCACCTGTCTCAACACTCCCTTTTTCTCCACATTCTCCCCTCCATCTCATTCGCTCCCTTCTCTGTATTTCCCATGCATTTATCCTCTTCTCATCTTCTTAAAGTCTCCTCTCCTCTGTACTTATCAACTACTTCCCTCTCTGTTTCTTCCCTCTTCTCATAAATATTCATTAAACAACAACAACACAACATATTTATCCACACGTGACATTTATTACCCTTTGTTTCACCCCTGTAGACTGGAGGTGAAGTACACAGGCATGCCCGCCCCAGTGATCCAGTGGTTCCGCGAGGGGGTTGAGATCCAACCATCACGAGACTTCCAGATCTCTGTCTTCATGAACAAGAGCTACCTGTTCATCCCCGAAGTGTTCCCGGAGGACGCGGGAACCTTCAGTGTCCAAGCCGTCAACGAGTTTGGTCTCGTTGAGTGCCGCTCTGTCCTCACTGTGGAGGGTAAGTGTGCATGGGACATCTGTCCTCATTTTATCATCTACCCTACTTGGAAATGGTTACACATAAATTATTACAACTTCTGTTGTGGTATTCCCACATGAAGCAGTAATGGTGATGTTTGATTTGTTCCCACAGAAGACAAAGTGAAGGAACCCAAGGAGATGCACCCAGAGTTCAGGGTCCAGATGCATGATATCCGCATCAAACTGGGGGAGCCGGCCACCTTCGACTGTCAAGTCTGTGGCCACCCGAAGCCAGAGATGTATTGGCTCAAGGTAAACAAACACCTTGTCACAGTCTCTGGTGATTAGTCTTGTCCTGATGTGGAGGAACTATGATTTTGATTGGTGAAGGCTGGATGCAGTATGTGGTATATAAAGCCTACACTCACTCACTCACTCACTCACTCACTCCTCACTCACTCACTCACTCACTCACTCACTCACTCACTCATCCTATGACCAGCGGCTGTCAGTGTCCCATAGCAGATAATTGCACAGTCAGTGCTCTCCATCTTTCTCTGTCATCCACTTCTGGTTTTGGGGCCATGAGGTTGTGGCCTGTCATCCTCTGCATCATTTGCCCTCTGCTATTCCGTGAAAGATAGTTTTGGAAAGAGGGTTGTGTGTGGAGATATGTCCGAACCAAGAGAGTTGGTGGAGCTTCATTAATGCTAGCAGGACGCTTCGTCTCCCACATAGGCAGAAACCTGTCTGAAACAGTCATGCCTATACAACAAATTAAAATATCCATATAAGTAAGCAATGTTTAAACTGAAACTGAAAAATGGGTTGTCATAAGTCCTCATTGAAAATAAACGATGTACCTTTGGTCATGAAAAATATCATGAACATGTAATTTTAAAATAAATATATGTAATCTGATTAGCTGCAGCGTACAATGATGTCTCTCCACTGGTGAAAGCAGACTCATTTTACAACATATTAAATGTTGTGTGAAAGGTCGAGTTACAGAGCGTGATGTGTTGGTGTTGACAGAACAACAAGCGCATGGCTGAGAGCAGTCGGTGGAAGTTCATCGTGGAAGAGGACCACTACACACTACTCATCTACGAGACAAGTGTCGAGGACGAGGGTCTGTACGAGTGCGTCGCTGTCAACAAGATGGGCAAGGCCACCTGCAGTGCACGTCTCGTGGTCCAAGGTATGCTTGACCGCTGTCTCTGTCATCTCACGGACAGGACGGCTGACATCAGTGGAGAGTGTCCATAGATTATGACAATACAATCAAGCCACATGTACTTAAATTATGAAATTGGTCGTGGCGATACCGGCAGACATCTTGCTTATTGTTATCTGTATAATCCAGCCACCTCATAATTAAGGTCACCCTTCAGTTGTCCCATATAATTTCAATATACTGTGGAACCCCATTATTAAGGTCATCCTCAGGTTGGGGCAAAAGTGACCTCATTAGCAAGGTTTAACAGGGTGACCCTCTCAACAAGGATTACTTGCAATACTTACTGCATATGGAACATGTTTGGCACTATTCTAGGGTGACCTTAATTGCAAGGTGGGTGCTTTCCAGAGGTGACATTAAAGGGAGGTTTTGTTGTACATTAAGGTGCAGGAAGCTTGTCTCACTAATGGGGTCACCTCACTGTTCAGGTCACATTCAGTCTATCCCATATGTGACCTTGATAGTCAGGTCCCACTGAATGTGATGTTACTTCAGTTATTTGTTGGCTAAATATGACACAAGGTGAACGTAACCACACAGAGGCCTTGCAGAAAATACCAAATTGTAATCTGATTCTGTCGTAACTAATCAAAATTATAATGGTGTACTTCATAGTTTAAGATGATATATTTTCCTTTCACTGACATCAACAGAGAATTTAAATAATGCATCACCCAAAAATTCATTCGTGAAAAAGTTAACTTCAGGATATTCAAGTAATTTATGATTTCATAAAATTGTGACAAAATGGCCTAATCACTTTAGTTAGTGTCAAGCAAGGCTCTGGAGAACTTCAAAAGATTTTGGAATGTACAACTGTTTACTGAGTAGCTTTTCAGTTTGTCACCAGTACTTATCTGTATCTGTGTAGGTAAACCCATGAAAGGCCAGCCCCAGCAGATTGTTGGAGCTTTCATGGCGCCCCAGTTGGTGGAGCCACTGAGAGACCAGGAGGTGCGCGAGGGTGTGCCCGCCGTGTTCGAGTGCAAGATCTCCGCCACACCTGGTGAGTAGATGTGACACTGGCTGGGAAAACACGAAATTGTGATCAATTATCGTTTTGTATGGCGTAAAGCAAGTGACCAGATTTTAAACTTGGACATGTCATGTTGTTAGGTGGCTCAGGAAGGTTTTGTATAAAAACAACAGTTTGGCATTTTTTCTGTATGTGACCCACAATTGTACCCTCCAGTGTGGGTGTTCCAATTGTTTGCAGTAGGTTGTCCTCTATCAAAGTTGCAGCATACACAGGGGTCTTATTGACTGGAAATGTTTCAAAGTATTGTGGATGTTTTTGTTTAAATTGAGTGACTTTAACAGCCATAAATACTACTGAAATACTTAATAGCAACAGAAACCTTTTTATAGTAAGCATGAAAACGTAGAAAATCCAAATTATGTGGAAGATCATTTACCAGTACTTGATAAGAATGGGACTTTTGTCATCTTTAAGCCAATCAAATATAATGGTTGACCAAATGCAAGCCACATTGTATTGTTTGCCTCTTTGCCAGATCGGTCTTAGTCAGGATTTCTTCACAGGTTGCCTCCTTGCCAGACGCTGTCATCACTGTTTGTCTTTGGTCACAGCAACTCTGCTTTCTTCATTGCCAGGTTCTGTAATTACTATTCTCCATCTTGCCAGACTCTGTCATCATTGTGTATCTCCTGCACAGGCTTAATGTTTGCCTCATCCTCATTATCACTGTTTGCCTCCTTGCCAGACCCTGTGGTGCAGTGGTACTACAACAGCCAGATGATCAAGCCATCCAAGTACTTCCAGATGCAGTCGAACCGGGGCGTGCACCGCCTCACCATCACGGGGGCGTTCCCTGAGGATGAGGGTACCTACAAGTGTATCGCGAGGAACCAGTCAGGCGAGGTCACCTGTATCGCCCACCTCACTGTCATACGTGAGTGCTTCCTCGGCCACATGGGCTCAGCTGTGGTTCTGTCAATGATGATTTAATTGTTTAATGTCATGAAATGTTTATACATAGGGTTTTGCTGTTTTGTTTTTACATCATGTATGTCTTTGTTTGTTTTTTGTCGTAATTGTTTTGTGTGTATAGGGAGGTATTGCAGTTTGTAACATGGGTGACATCATGTGACTTGATCATGTGATACAAAGTGTTGTCTTCGTATAAAATAGTATTGTTATATAATAATAATATTACATTCCTATGCACTACAAATTTATTGTTTTGACTCATCTGAGACACAAAACTTGAAATAATCCCTGAATTATTTGTTGTCTGTTGTTTACCTTATTTTATTTGTTTTATATATCTGCTCAATCTCTAAAATCAGATTGTAAAGAACTGGACAGACGACAAACATACCAGAATCGTTCTATGCAGTATTGTGGATTAATGTGACGTGAACTTTGACCCTTTCACAGCTCTGGTGAGCCGACCCCAGGCGCCAGCTCAGCCACTCATGGTCATGGAGCCACCCAGCTTCTCTCAGCCAATCACAGGAATCGATGTTGCCGAGGGCAACCCGACTCAGTTTGAGGCTGTTGTTGCCGGGCAACCACTGCCACAGGTGGCCTGGTTCCGTGAGGGCGTTCAGATTCCTCACAGTGATGAATTCCAGGTACTTGTATACTTATTGGATTAACAATACAGTAAACCTTTTTCGATTAAAATGAGCAAAATATAAAAAGCAAAAATATAGCATAATAAATTTATATTCTGTTTCAAGCAAAATGTCTCAGTATGTGAGAAGAATATGAATGACTTAGTTGGTTCTTTAGTTTATAATTGTGAAGAATCAATCTTTCTTAATTATTTAATATCTTGAAGATGATCTAAATGGCATTATGTTCATAGTTATATTTGTTGTATTGTATAATGCTTATTTAGTTATAGTAGTATATTTTATAATAGTCTGCTCCATATTATTCTTTAGATGGTGATAATTTTGTAATATTATTTGTATACTAGTTTGTCGTTTGACATATTCTACTGCTTTCTCACACCATGAGTGCAATACAGGAAATGTTTGCGACTGCGATATTTAAAAATGTCATTGTATAAATTAAAACTAACTTTTTCCTTTGTCTTCACCTCCAGATCATCCAGGAAGGCAACCAGTGCATTTTGCGCATCAAATCTGTCTTCCCAGAGGATGCTGGGATATTTACGTGCCGAGCGACCAATCCGGCAGGTGTCGCAGAGTCGTCTGCGGAGCTGTTCGTCGTGGGTAAGTGGGGCCATCTGGTGTGCAGCATGCAGCGACTGTGATTGGTTGTGCAAAATCACATGGGTGCTATGCAGGATGGCAGTGGATAGATCATATTCACATTCCGAATGTTTGTTACTAAATGAAGAAGCCTCTGTTACAGATAATGCATCACTGCATGACGTGTGGAAGATGTTGTGTTGGTTTCAGTGTGTTAGATTCTCTGTACTGTCCCTTCTACAATCTACTTGTGTGATGTTGCGATGCGAAAAATGCGTGAATGATACGGCATGCCATATTATGTTGTTTTTACTAAGCATCAATAATAATAAAAATGATACATTTTTACCCAAAACATTTAAACAGTTGTTACTAAAATGATGATTGATAACAATAATAAGTTAAATGTTATTAAAATGTTTAAATTGTGAAATATAAATTATTTTTCAAATATTTTTTTTAAATCTTGCATTTTGCTTTTTAAGGATATTTGCATTTCGAGTAATAGACATCTCTTTTTGTGGTTGCACGATTTGTATAATGCACCACGAGTTTTTTTGTTCGACTAAGAATACATCAAGAAATTGGATCATCTAACGTATGTAATTTTGCAGATACTTTTCCGGATACATTACATAAATTGTTTGACACAGTCGCGAAATGGAACTAAATGGAACTAATCAACTACCCCAGGGTCATAGCGTCGCAGTTTTCCTACAAGTATTTGCATGATAGATCAACGTGAAGATAGCATGTTGGTCAGTTGCCATCGTTCATGGCTAGTAGTGGTTGTCATGGAGACACTTGAGTAGTGGTTGCCATGGAGACACTTGAGCATGTTGGGCTGTGCACAAGACCGGAGCATGTGTCCATGACAAGTGGCCATCTTCACAGACTTTTTGTGGATGCCAACTACAGTTCAAGCGTGTGTTTTCAATGCATGAAATAACATAGAGAGAGGTAAGTGACTTTGGAGTTTACTAATGACTTGAGTGCTAGTTCTATCAAATTAACTAATGTAATATGCATGTCTAGTTAATGCGACATGTATGATTGATGTTTACTAATCAGTTGTGTGATAATTCTGTAATAAATGAATGATAATTCTGTACGAATGAAGCAGTTTTGTTTAATTATAACTGTGTTATTTTAATGCTATGTAATTTGTTTATAATTCGTTTGTACAATAACATGTTTATTCACTCTCACCACAGAAATATCTTTTTATAAACAGTAAGTAGTTGTGTAGTATTTCATTATTTGTGTATAAAAAGTTTTGGTCATAATTTAAGGCAACACTATCTGAAAAAAGTATTAAATTAAATATTTTTTAATTAACATTTTCCCCTACAGTGAAACACCGTGTATCGAAAGGATCAATTGAACTGGCGCAGCAGCCACAGATCATGAAGAGGGCGCCACAAGTCCTCAAGGCTCCGTCTCCCGTCAGGGAAGTAGCACCTGGTAGCACCACCAAGTGAGTATTACGAGAACCATAAACACATGTTGAAACCTGTGTATATACCAAAATGTGCAAAATGCATTTGCTATGGAATGTGAGAGAACTTTATATATTGATTGTTTATTACTTATGTTAGAGAGCCACCAAGATTGTTTGATTACCTTAGTGGTTTTCTACTGCTTTTTTCAAGGACAATTTTATAAAGTCCTTGCTGTTACATGATGTAAACATTTATTGACTGCCTGATCCTAAATTTTTATCTGTATCATTTAAAAACTTTATTTTGGTGTCCAAAGGTAAAGTGTGGTTTTTGAACATTGGTACATGTGATAACATTTATTGACAAGAAAGAACAGGACTGTCTCTGGACATTACTTCAGAAACATGTATTTTTACTGGACATTATGGGAATTACGTTGATTATTATCAGATTTTCAATATGGATAGGCAGTGGACATTACAAACCATTATATATTGATATTTTCAAAACACGATTGTTACGGACATGTTTTTTTTACGGATTGATGTTTGCTAAGTTACACTGCATACGAGATGTTTATGACACGCCCCCTCGCTTATGACATGCCCCCTCTCCCACAGACTCGTGGTTCAGATCGAGGCTTACCCCCCACCAAGGTTCAACTGGTACAGGAATGGCCGACAGATCATGCCGTCTCAGCGCATCAAAATCTCTTATGAGAACGGGTTGATTACCCTCGTCATCTTCAACGTGCAGCCAGCGGACAGCGGCCAGTACGAACTGAGGGCAACCAATGACATGGGGGAAGTTGTATGTACCACAACCCTCGACATTAAACGTAAGTTACGTCAGTGGACGTTGATTGAGGGAGACTGTTTGAATGCAAAAAAATTGTTAAATTATTTCTGTGCAGTTGTGAGTTTTACCTGATTATGGTAGATTCAACAGTTTTGTCAGTTGCTTGAATATCACATCGCATGAAATGCCAGTTTTATGGCAATTTGTTTTTCAAAACCATATAAAAATACTTGTTCGACACTATGCTGATATGTGGTATACATGTCTTGTATCAGCTGTCAGTCTATGTAGCACAGTGGTTAGAACATCAATGACCCAGGCAGGACGAGACCAGTGGTGGAAGTCTCTTTCTGCAGTTACAAAGCTCCAGCAGTTTTGTTACATCCACCTTGCCCCAGTTAGCTCAATCGTGTGAATATGAACATGGCAAGATGAATTATGGTGGAAACGTGTGAATGTGGTCCATGAGATATTCCAAAGCCTGCATGCTGTGCAGTGTAAAAACATAGATTGTTATCTAATAAAACATATTCTTTATGTAAATGCATACATCCTATCCATGACCATGTGAAACTGTTATCAAATGTAAATTTACTAGTTTATAAAAAAACAGGAATCTTATTACTTCAACTGCCCTGCTCCACAAAACACAATTTCCTCAGGGCTGATGATAACAGCAAAACACAGGTTTTAGATCATGCTGACATCTGATATTGTTAGTGTGGAGTTTCTGACACCATGACCTTGGTTGTGCAGCAAAGCAGAAGGTGATGGCATTGCCAGCGACGGCCCGTGAGGTCACCTTGACATCACAGAAAACGACAACAGTGTCTAAGACACAACACGAAGTGACGCCCGTCTTTGTGCAGCCGCTCAAACCTGAAGTGCGCATCCGAGAACACACGACGGCGAGGTATGTACACAGACTGGGGACTTACTGAATTGTCTTAGTTTAGGCTGGAGGACAGGGCTGAGATGAAACTTCACCATCGCACTCTGTTGTTTGCTGTTTCTTTACTTCATACCCGGTGGTGTCAGTCTTCTTCAATTCTTCATCTGTTGGTCTCCTCTGGCTGATTTTAGGGCGGCATTGATGATACCAGTCTATGGCTTCTATTGTAATTAGTTTATACTTGTTTTTGTCCTGTCCAAATACATTTTTGTTGTAGTATTTCTGTTTTGATGCTTGTTTGCTGCTAACAGCTGTTCTGAAAATATTGTCTTTTAAATTGATACTCATACCATCACCTCCTGAACCAATCAGACTTTATGTAGGTAAAGGTTCAACAAAGACGGCTAATTGTAGAAATATTACAACAGACATGGACTGGCCAGTGACATACATTTATATGGTAACAAGACCTGATTGCTGGTTGTTTGATAAAACGTGCCAGATCATGAAAATTAATGCACTTAAATGGAGTAATTAAATGGTATATTTCCGTTTCCAGACTGGAGTGCCAGGTGCAGGCATACCCAGTGCCAACCATCTCGTGGCACATCAACGGCATTGAGATCAAGCCATCGCCCAAGTACACAGTGCGCATGGAACACAACAAGAGCGTGCTACTCATCAACAACGTACAGGTAGCTGACAGTGGCGTCTACACGTGTCGGGCCGTGTCTGAGGTGGGGGAAGCCATCAGCAGTACCACACTCTACGTCACGGGTGAGTGGAGTAGCTTGATGCAGAGACCATCTGCTCATTATTTAGATGGGAAAACCCATTGTGGATGGGGAGAAATACGGGTGGCGGGTAAAAAATGAAGGAGCAAAAAGGTTTAAAAAATTCATAGATAATTTATTGTCAGTTATGCCTTGAAAAAGGGGGTCGCTCGTGGTTTTGTAGTTTATTTCAGGTGATCAGGCACATCTCAGCTGGCCTGTATGTAAATGAGTTAATGTGTCCACCAAAATGTGTGACAGGCAAATATTTTATCGTGCTCTGGTGAATGGAAACAGTGTCTGAAAGGTTCACGGGGGGGATTTGGACTTTCCTGCATGCTTGTGGTCATTGTGAATTGTGATAGTTTGTGAAATTGAATATTCCCAAATGGTTGTGGAGTGACAACATGTGGGTCTCATTAATTTTGGGTTAATTTAGTGTGTGGTGTAAAAATATGTATTTACTGAATGGAACCAACAACCTGTTATAGTGCATACACATTTAATTATATTTGGGGGTTTCGAACAATTTTAGTCAATGTTTACATACCAAGTGTGCCTTGTGATCACCCAACCTCTATGAATGAGTGAATATGGCTTGTGATCACTCATGCTTTATGAATGCTTGTGTATGACTTGTGATCACTCAACGTTTAGGAATAAGTGTGTATGTCTTGTGATCACTCAACCTTTGTAAATGAGTGTGTATGACTTGTGATCACTCAACCTTTGTAAATGAGTGTGTATGACTTGTGATCACTCAACTTATATGAATGGTTGTAAGTCTTGTGATCACCCAAACTTTGTAATTGAGTGTGTATGATTTCTGATCACTGAACCTTTATGAAGGAGTCTGTATGACTTGTGATCACTCAATCTTTGTGAATGAGTGTGTATGACTTGTGATCACTCAACCTTTATGATTGAGTGTGTATGACTTGTGGTCACTCAACCTTTATGAAGGAGTGTGTACGACTTGTGGTCATTCAATCTTTGTGAATGAGTCTATACGGCTTATGATCACTCAAATCTTATGAATGAGTGTATATGGTTTGTGATCACTCAACACTTATGAATGAGTGTTTATGACTTATGATCACTCAACTTTTATGAATGAGTGTGTATGACTTGTGATCACTCAACTTATATGAATGATTGTAAGGCTTGTGATCACACAACCTTTGTAAATGAGTGTGTATGATTTCTGATCACTGAACCTTTATTAATGCATGTATATGACTTGCAATCACACAACCTTTATGAATGACTTTATATGACGTGTGATCACTCGATCTTTGTGAATGAGAGTGTATGACTTGTGATCACTCAATCTTTGTGAATGAGTCTGTATGGCTTGTGATCATGCAACCTTTTTGAATGAGTGTGTATGGCTTGTGATCACTCAACCCTTATGAATGAGTGTATATGGCTTGTGATCACTCAACCCTTATGAATGAGTGTGTATGGCTTGTGATCATTCAACCCTTATGAATGAGTGTGTGTGGTTTGTGATCACTCAACCCGTATGAATGAGTGTATATGGTTTGTGATCACTCTACCCTTATGAATGAGTGTGTATGGCTTGTGATCACTCAAACCTTATGAATGACTGTGTGTGGTTTGTGATCACTCAAGATGGTGTACATGGCTATAGTCTGAAGTGGACGCTTGAGTATGAAACATGTTGTACAATAATTGTAGCATGGCTGAATTCTTCCCAGAGTAGTGGAGAGTGTTTGGTTAAACACGTGTAAAACACTTTGAACTGAATATTGACACATAAGAAAATGTTCCTAATCATGACATGTTGATTGTACTACTTTATTGCTACATTGTGTTTCAGTCGTTGAACATGACATGGAGCCCCCGAAGTTCACCAAGCCCCTCATTCCCGTGACCGCCATTGATGGTACCGAGGTCACCCTGTCATGCAGTGTCAGAGGTCGCCCTGTGCCCGATGTGTCATGGTTCCACAATGACAAGAACATTGATGACAGCGATGACTTTGTCATCACCTATAACCGGCAATCGGGTAAAACCGACCTGGTCATCGTCGACTGCTTACCTGATGACCAGGGCGTCTTCAAATGTGTGGCGAAGAACAACGCCGGTCAAGCCATCACCCAGTGCACCTTGACCGTAACCACGGCAACGAAGCTGACCGAGGTCAAGGGTGAGGTCACGGTTACTGATGTCAGCACATCCGAGGCGGAGGTGACGATCGTTAAACGGGTGGTCAAGCGACAGAGTGGTCAACCACCGAGGTTCACGACCCCGATACAACCCCAGGTGGTGAGGGACGGGGAGACGGTGAAATTCACCGCGGTTGTCAATGGTGCCCCGATTCCTGACATCACCTGGCTCAAAGACAAGGTGGAGCTGAAACCGAGCAATCGAATCCAGATGTCCTTTGACAAGGACACCCTTGCATGCTCGCTGATTATCACGAACGCCTCAACTGTTGACGTGGGTGTTTACTCGTGCAGGGCGAATAACCCTGCTGGCAAGGCGACCTGCACGGCCAACGTTGTCGTCGTCCGTAAGTACTACCGCTTGTTCTCCGTCTACCCGAGATGTATGTTTCAGAGCCAGTAAGAAACCTTTATAGCAAGTATAAAGTTACTTCTGTTTCTGTAACCAAACTGCTATTCCAAAATTTTTAATCAATGTTTTTTCCAGTTCAGTGATTAAAATGTACTATCAAAATTACTATAGTCTATAATATTTTTGATGTTTCTATGATTAATGCTTTTTCCATGGTTACAAATAAGCCATAATTGATTGTGTATGTAGTTAAATGAGCCAAAGTTTCCAGTTTGTTATTGAATAAAATATTGTGCAGAATTATTAATTGATTAATTCCTGTTAAAATACAAAAAGCTTTTATCGTGTGAAATGATTCTGGCTGGTAGAATCACACATTATGTAATCAGCCACTTAGAAGAATAAAAATGGCTGCATTAGATGCAATTATACCCTGTCCCTACAGCAGTTACAACTACTGAGCTGCCTAATCGGATGAATTTGCTCTCTGGTGAAGTGTTTCTGTTAAGTGGCGTCCATTGTAAATCAAATGCAGACATCAGAGTTTCATTTATGCTTAATCCCTAGTCTTCCACCATCACTTCAGTATGGTGTATTTGTAAAACTGTATATATTATAATATTAATGGTTTATGTTCACATACATGTATTGTTCTGCGCATGGAAACCTGCTTATTTTCTACACGACACTAGTGCTTATGTCAGAACACTTTTCTGTTGACAACTGTAGCGTTTCACATTTACACCCATGCAACCTATAACACTGAATCTCATGAGAATTCTGGACCTCTGAGATTCTTGTAAATCCCATATATAATAACAGTAACATCTTATTGCACAGTGCTGAAATGCTTGCTTGATTCATTTTTGTTTATTGTGTGGTTGTATCAGCGTTTCTGCAAGTAGAACAAAAGTGGTGGCAAAACTAATATAACCGAATTAAACATGTAGTTAAGTTTAGTAGTAAAATTTTAAAAGTTATATTTTATTTCTATGTTTGTCTATTTGTCTTGTCTTTCTGGTAGTCTGTGTGTGTGCATGTTAGTTGTCTAACAGTCTGGTTATTTGAAAGGTAGCCGACTCTTAGTAATGATAGTAGTATTGATGTTGTTTATGTGGCTTCAGATTTTGTAGTCTTATTTTTGATGTCGGGTTTGCTTTTTCTCGATGTTGTACTTCATTTCTAGATGTTTATACTTTCTTTGAATTCTATTGCTACGCATGTATGAAGCAGTGTCTTCTATTCATGTCTTGACTGTCTCTGTTAATACATCATATGCCATTGCCGTACTCTGTTTAGATATCTTTATTGTTGTTGATGACGTAATTCATTTAGTTTTCTTTATTGTAGTATTGTCATCATCCTCAATCCCATCACATACTTATTTTAACTTGCTTGTCTTAAACACCATGAGTCCAACAAATCAATAATCATCTATCATTCAGTCATAAATAGGTAATAATCATTGTCCTTTCATATCATGCATCACTGTGAATAGAGTGTTAGTATATATCTTCATTTTTGTTAATAGTTACAGTGTTCATGTTGTTAAGTTTAAAATGTAAAAATTATCCATTAACACCACAGTGCTTGTGTCAGTAATATTATGAAACATTAATTGATTAGGTTAGGCAATTGTTAGATAATATATGGAAATAACCTTGATGTCCGTGGACATATCTGTATGAAAATGTAACATGCATGAGTAAACAATACCTGCTCCTGTGGAAAAATCAACCCGCTTCAGTGAACCATGACCATCAAGAGCAGTCATGTGTGACCGAAAGCTTACCAACATGTACCTTGTACCTACCTACGCGACAAGACTAGAGTAACCTGCATGAGTAACCAATACCTGCTCATGCGGATAAATCATCCCAGTTCAGTCAACCATGACCAAAGCAGTCGGCCATGTGTGACGGACAAGAGAACTTACCCTTGCATTGATGACAAAACAATGGCTTCATACCCAGCCAAAGACACACCAGACGCCTGCACAACGATGCACCAGATGCATGTTTTCAACTGTAAGATTTATGGAAATCTTCGTGAGATGGCCCAGCTATCTCTATTTGACTGAAGCAAACGTAAGAAGACGGGTGTAAGAATGCTACATTACACTGCCTACATGAACGAAAATATTGCAAGATGACAAAGCAATAACAACACAGCTGACTTCCTCCCAAAGTTCTCCCCTCTCTAGCTTCCACAAGAGCAGTTGCACAACTTAACAAGTAGCAACTAGTAGGGCATGCACTCCCTCAACAAACATTCACACAATTATTGCCTATGTCTATTATTTCATTTAAGCTATTGTCTCATTTTGTTTGATTAATTTATTAATTAATTTTTATTTTTATTATCATCAGCATGTGTAACAATTCTTTATTTTGTTTTCATTAATTAATAAAATAATTGAATATTTACCTGAAAAGCATGGAATGTGAAAATTTTCTTTTATGCATTAATTTATTGTATCTAAGTTGTGGACACTTGAATTTGAATTTTATGGAACCTGATGTTCATAATATAATAATTTCAGATATTTAAATGTAGTCTTCAACATATTAAAATCATGTTTAGTCTATTTTTAAATATTTGAGATTGTTTTTAATCCAAAGTAAAACATATTGTTAATTTCAGTTAATTGAAATATTTGGTAAATTCACAAAATATAGAAAGAAAACTTCTTCCAATCTAAGGCATTGAATAGTAAATTAAAGTGACTGTTTTTTGAGGAGAGTGATGGCCATAATTATGTGAATTTGTACCGTAGTTGAACTTCTCTGTCTCCTTCCTCTTACTCTTCTGTAACCATCTCACGTGTGGTGGAGTGCGTTGCTATGACACCGTGGCTAACACCGATGGATGACAGCGATCATTTCTTCCACAGCGCCCGGTAGTGAAGTCACCCAGGTTCATGTCAGCGAGGAGGTGAGGGAATCACCCTCATTCATCGAGCCCCTCAAACCCCTCACAGTCAACGATGGGGAACAAGTGACCTTGACCTGCCTCGTGAAGGCCAAGCCAAAACCGACGATTTCGTGGCTCCGCAATGATGCGGGAGTTGACCAGAATGAAGACTATATCATCAAATTTGATGAGTCGACCGGCCGGTGTGAACTTATCATTGTCGAGTGCTTCACTGAAGACAGCGGTGTGTTCCGCTGTGTTGCAAGCAATGAGCTTGGTGAGACGTCGACACATGCAGAGCTAGTTGTCAACGCAGTGTCGGTGTCGGAAAGCCTTGTGTCAGAAGAAGACATGACGTCGGAAACTTTAGAGTTGGACGTCTCTACCGAGGCTGTCACCATGCAGCTTGACACATCCGAGGATGTGACGTCTCATGAGTTTGTCATGGCCTTGCCACCAGAGGGTGAGACGAAGACGGAGGAGATGACTTTGTCACTGGAGCCGACCGAGGAAACCTTCACGATGGCCGTAGGTGAGCCGATGGAGGCATTGGAGTTGACCATTTCGTCTGATGTTGACTCAGCAATCACGGAGGAGTTTACCCTGGCGCAGACAGGAGACGACCATGCTGAAGAGTTCACTTTCTCCGGAGATGCTACATCAACCACCATGGACCTGACTACGACCTCCGCTTCAGAAGAGGTGCACATGGATGTGCCAGAGCAGACCTTCACCATGGCGACTGACACCACCGTCGGAGGTGAATTCACCCTCTCTGGCTCAGAAGCTACATCCACTGAATTTGCAATGGAAGTTGTCCAAGAAGACGTGACTTCGGTCACATACCTGGAGCCAATTAAACCCCAGGTGGTCAAAGAGGGAACCGATGCTGTATTTCTCGCGAAGGTGACCGGAAAACCAGACGACGTCACATGGTACAAAGACCTGAACAGGCTGGAGGCTACCGACAGGTTACTAATGGACTTTGATGCCGACTCTGGAGTAGTGAGGCTGACTATTGTGAAGGCGACACCGGGTGACTTTGGCAACTACAGCCTGGACATTTCCAATGCTGGCGGAAAGGCTAGATGCACTGCTAATCTGGTTGTTGTGCGTAAGTACATGTCGAACTACTTGTTGGTGGTTGAATTTCTTAAAAATACCTGAAGGCAATATATGTCTTTTGTGATGGTGAACTTATGTAGTTCTTAAAACAGCTGTAACTTAATCAAATTACTCTTCAGGTGAGCTCACAGTTTATTGTAGTGAATTTACTACCAGGTGAAGGTGCACTTGTTTTAGAACTTAGAGGTGTAACAAATCTTCATTTCTGTGGTGATATCAGTGAACTGACAGGTGTAAACAGATGTAACTTTATGACAGTAACACAGCTTAGAATAGAATCATAGCCACTCATCATTGTTTCATATCCTGCCTGTCTCGGCTTCACCAGCGATTTCTGCCGCTGACATGTTGAGCTATTTCATCACATTCTTGTGATAGCTGTCATGTGCGTCACTTTGTGTCTAGATGGGCTTTCTGTGTATTTGGCTGTAAAGCTGTTCATGTGCTGTTCTTGTGTATGGCTACTTCAGTGTGCTGCCTCTGTCTGTCTATGTGCTCATACTATATCCTGTCTGTCTGCTCAATCTTGCTTTGGTGGGTAGAATATGCTTATATTTGAATATCATATTTTACAGACTTTGGGACACACATGAGGCCACAAACTGTTTCTTGAATGACATTTCTTAAAACTACCTTTTGTAAGTTATATTACATATGGCCTGCTGCAAGTGTTTCTGTTTTGCATCATTTGACTGCAGTTTCCACCGTTAAATTGAAAAAGTAAGTAAAGTGCTTATTTATGTTTGCTACAGCACCAGATGCAGAAGTGACAATCACCGAAAAGACAGTTTCGGTGAAGAAGGAGAAGATCACTGTGGTTGGTCAACAAGAGACGCATATTGTAGAGAACTCTCCCACGTTCTCACAGCCTCTAATGCCCCATACTGAGGTCATGGAGGGCGACAATGTTGTGTAAGTCACCCACTGTATGTCTTACATCAACTGGAGGCAAATACCTTTTGATACGTATGTGTTATATAAATACACACTTCTAATGGCAAATGTGCCCACTTTTTTACGTTTGGTATACCACTGTTTGTAAGCAGACCAAAGCCAGTGTGCTTACAGTATGGGTGGCTGGATAATGTTTCTGTTTATATTCTAATGTATGGGTCCGATTCCACAAATTGCCTCTAAAAGCAATGATTTTAAAATCTTCATTGTAACTTGTAATCAATGCTACAAAAAAGAGTTCATTGCATTTCATGATATTTCTGATTACATATTGTCAAGTTTGTTCTTCAAAATTGTACTTTGTTGACAACATTTCTGGTATCTGCTATTAATTCAAAGTTATTCTACTGGTGTGATTTTGTGTGTATGTTGCACCTCTAAGCATGGATTTTCAAGTATATCGGATCGGCATCAACCTTTTAAAGAAATATTACTTTCCTATGTATTATCTATTCTATATATTTAGTGTATTTAATTTATACTTAATTGATTAATATTACACATTTCAGTGTTGATTATTATTTAATATGTGTCATATCAACAGTATCTGGATCCCCAGCCTTTATAACTGGCATTTTAATGAGTAACTGAATATAAATTAGTGTTTAAAATGGAAAATAAAGTGTATTGAATCTTTGAATAAAAGGTTTACTATTATTATCATCATAGTATTGTTGTAGTAACAATTACTTGTTGTTTCTCACAACTAGCCTCCAGTGTCAGGCTGTGGCTGAACCAGAACCTACGTTTACCTGGTACAAGAGTGGCATGGACATTACGCCAACCAAGAGGACACACGTCGTCTCTGAGAAGGGAACTTCGACCTTGACCATAGAGAATGTCACCTTGGAGGATGCTGGCCAGTATGTGTGCACGTCAAGGAACGCTCTTGGGGAAAGTCACACGAAAACCATACTTCACATCAAACGTAAGTACTGCTTATGAAGTGTTTTTTAATTTCATCAGTAAAAACATATCGTTTCCTGATTGAAACAGTCATTGTGTGTGTTAGTTTCATATCATGTTATGTTATATTCATGTATGATTTTATATTATGTAGGCCTTCACAGTTTCTTATAAGACACATATATATTGGCCCAATTCATGAGTCTGATAGACACATCTTTTTAACGTAACATTCTTCAACTGAGAAACATTCATGTCTGGTTGATGTACATGTAGGATTGTTTTTATAGCTAGTAATTATGGGCCTAAATAGTAATATATAATAATTATGCACATTACATGTATTTATTAATTTAAGGTTTCTAATAATATATTTTGTTTGTGTAAAAACATAATTGTACAGTCGTTCAATTACTCGCACAGTAAAGAGCCAAATTCTATTTCACCTGCATCCTTGTAAACCAAGCTCAGGGCTTACCAAAACTACAGGGTTAGACAACCACACAGTTAATAAGCAAGGCTATTAAGGTACGTTTTTAAATGAAGGTGGAATTGTATAGTAGTTTCATCTAAGAGGACGTTCTAGTTCCAGTGGAGTAAATAATTGATAAGAAACTGTTATTCTGCTGCTGCAGGAGTAACAATGGACCAACACGAGGAGTCAGTGAGCGTGGTCCTGGAGCCAATGGACTCATCAGTCCAACCCATGCAGACCACTCCCTCACAGCGTACTCCATCAGACCAACCTGATTCTCAGCAACAACCTTCAACCCAGCCTCCCATGCAGACCGCGAGCCGCTTCACCCAGGAACAGACCTTCCTGAAGCAGCAGGAGATGTACTACGCAGCGCCACCACTAGAGGAGCCACCACAGTTCATGATGCCGCTGCGGGACCAGTCGGTGAGCGACGGGGACCAGGTGGTGTTCCGCGTGTTGTTCCGAGGGTCGCCGGCGCCAACCATCACGTGGTTCTTTAACAGTCAGCCAATCAAGAACAGCGCCGATTTCCAGCTGATGATTGACGCGGAGAAGGGCGAGAGCAAGCTGGTGATCGTTGAGGTGTTCCCAGATGACGAGGGTGAATACATGTGTCGTGCCGAGAACAGCATGGGCACTGCCGTTACACACTGTCATCTGTTTGTGAAACGTGAGTTGTTTCTATGACTTTGGTTCCGGAGATGTTGTTTGTGGTATTCAATGAACAACAGATGATAATGGATGTTTCTTCTCAGACATCTCCCAGAGCAAGAATACTGTATGAAAGTCTTTTAGTTTATATCCTAAATAATCAAAAATTTATTGAAACTTCAGTTTTACAGCCTGCCATACCATTGAGGTTTTATTCAAATATGTTAAGTTTAACCATAACTAATCATCATCTTTAACTCATAAAAGTTGTGGTTGATTCATTTTTACAGCCTTCGTGGTATTCGCCAGAAGGAACTGACAATATGAACTGATTTAAAGACTGGAGATCTGGTGTTAGTTTGTAAAACTGTCAGCATAACTAAGCTTTTTGTCACATTTGGACAGTGTTATTTTATAATAACAGCATTTATCTATCATAAAAGAGCTACATTAAAAAAGTTATTAAAATAAATTAATATGTACTAATTAAATATTTAAAATGACAAATTAAACTTTGTCATATTAAAATATATAGTAATTTTAATTAATAACATATAAACAATATATTCTTTGCAGTGCCATCGTCATCAGAAGATGAAGCAGACAAGATTGTGACGAAGACAACGGAAGTTGTGAAGGCACAAGAACCACTGACCATTAGGGAGATGCGCCGATTCTCTGAGACAATTGAGATTGAACCGAAGGAGAAGCGACAGCAGCCAATGGAACTGCAGTTTGGCATTCCAAAGCGACCTTCACTGACAAGTGAAGTGACCGTGAAGCAACCAGCTGTACCATGGGGCATGCGCATGCATGTGGAGGTACCTGCTCCAATGTACTCCGAACGACGCAGCCTGCAGCTGAAGCAGCGTGCTGAAGCACTTGCGACACAGCGCCAGGAGCTGCAGATGGCCATCACAAAGCAGCGGCGATTCTCTGAGACGATCGCCATTGATTTGGCGAAGAAACCACGTGAGGTGCAAATGCAGTTCAAGCTTCCGGAACGTTCTGCGGTCACGGTCCACCGACGATCAGCACCACGCGGCGTCAAGATGGAGGTCGACGTACCTCGACAGAGGACGTCTAGCATCGACCGTATTCAGCGGGCTCAAGCGATTGAGACACAGAGACAAGAGGTGACAATGTCGCTAGAGGGTGGAGTGCCTCAGTTCATTGTGGAACTTCAGCCGAAGTCGGTAATGGATGGAGAAGAGGTGAAACTCAACGGACGCGTGGTCGGAAACCCAACACCCGAAGTGACCTGGTATCACAACGGCAAAGCAATTCTCGACAACCCGGACTTCCGGATGACTTACGATTCAAGAACGGGTGAGGTGGAGCTTCACATCATGGAGGTGTTCCCACAAGACACAGGAACCTATGAGTGTGTCGCCAGCAACAAGTATGGCCAGGCTGTTACCAAGACAACGGTCATTGTCGAGGGTAAGTCACTGGTTCACATCTACAGTTTGTTATTTCTAGAGAGAAAGTGGGGCATCTGTATAATTTATGTCAGATTTGTTTAAACAATTGTTTTTTAGATTTTATGATATATTGTAAAGTGTAAGAAATGTTAATTATTTTTATTTATTTCTAATAGTTATGACAACTATTAGCAGATTTAAGTGTACTGTGCATTATTATGTGCCCATAACATCCAATACCAGAATGTGTACTTTTGGTTTTCAGTGTATGAATACGTGCCAGACAGTGAAGAGGCGACCGCATCACAGACCGAATCAATGATATCGACATCATCGATGGATGAGGCCGAGTTCCAGCAGAAGACGGCGCGATTCCTCGCCAACATGGAGATCCTGCGCAAGGAGATCCACGAGGATGTGCTGCCTGCGAAGGAGTTCAAAGAGGAGACCATCGAGGAGCTGGAGATCGAGGAGCGTGGCTACGAGGAGACGATCCAGATGGCTGACGTCAAGTGGCAGATACAGAAGCATGGGTCTGAGGTGGAGGAGAGAGTGAGCGAGGAGACCCACGAGCCCGTCCCCGACGTCATGACAGAACAGCTGTTGGAGGGAGGGATCTTGAGTGAGACCGCCGTAGCAGCGATGGACATCGCACAGAGCTACGTTCAGCCGCAAGAAGCAAAGGCAGATGAGGAGTTGACGATGGAGTTTGTGGCACAGGACACTGACATGACGCAACATGAGGAGGTGGAGGTTGAACTAGCTCATCACACCGTGCAGTTGAAGCCGGAGACGCGGGTTGAGACGATGGAGGAAGACCGTGCACCAGAGTTTGCAGAGGACATCACCGCTGAAGCGATGGAAACAACAAAAGAGGAGGAGACATCGGTTGAGTTTGTCCAGTATTCCGTTGGCGATAAGCAAGAGACACTGACCCAGCCTCAAGTTGACATGACATCTGAGGAGGTCACGCTTGAGATGGCAGCAGCGTCGGAGGAGATGACAACGGAGCAGCAAATCACTATTGATCTGTCACAGCCGATGGTGGAGGAGAAGGTGGAGAGTCAGGTGGATGTCGTGAAGGAAGACACACACGAGGAAGCCACTTTGGAGATCACCTTGTCTGAAAGAGAAGTCCTGAAGGAAGAGGAGATCACCGTTGACCTCACACAGCCATCCGTTGAAGGCAAACAGGAGTCAATGGTTGGCATGCAGGAAGAGATGTTGTCTGTGGAAAGTCTTTCTGAGATAACCCTTCCCACACAGGATGTCCCCTCAGAGGAGGCCATTGCGTACGACATGGCACAGCCATCGGTTGAACAGCGACGTGAGTCACGTGTCGATGTGCTGGAAGAGAAGTTACCCGATGAGGTTCTGGCTGATGTAGCAGCTCCTTCAAAGGATGTAGCTGCGGAAGAGGAGATCACTGTTGACATCTCATCACACACTGTTGAACTGCCACAGGAGACAAGAGTCGATAAGGTTGAAGAATCACTACCAGTCGAAGGCTCTGAAGACCTCCCTGTGCCATCTGAGGAAACACCCAAAGAGGAGGAAATCACTGTTGAAATGGCTGAGCCATCTTTAGATGAGCGCCGCGAGTCAAGGGTGGACATCACTGCACAAGCTTCTATTGATGAAGCAGCTTCGGACATCACTGAAACATCACAACAGACAGTGGTGGAGCAAGAGATTGCGATGACATTGTCAGAGTCACAGCTTGTTCCGCAAGATGAATCTCGCACTGACTTCGTGGAGGAGAAACAGGAAGTGGAGGAAGAGGAGACTTTTGTTGATGTGTCTGAGGCAATGTCAGAAGGTGAAGAGATCTTCATGGAACTGGAGGCGGTTGATGACAAGCAGCAGCCAGAGTCGATGGTGCAGCCCTTAGAAGAAGTATTGCCAGAAGAAGGAGCAGCAGATATCGCACAGCCATCAGAGGAGGTGACCAAAGAAGAGGAGACCATTGTTGACCTGGCCATACCAGCTGTCCAGCCTCAAGAGGAGAGCAGGGTGGAGACAGTTGAAGAGACAACACTGGAAGAACAGTCTGCTGACATTACGCTTCCGTCTGAAGATATTGCAAAAGAGGAAGAGATCGCAGTTGATGTTTCACTACCACAAGTCGAGGGGAAGGTTGAGTCAAGGACAGAAATTGTGGAAGATGTCACGGTTGAGGAAAGCTCAATGGAAATCACTCTCACCTCCGAGGAGACAACAAAAGAGGTGGAGATTACAATGGAAATGACCCAGCCTTCTGAGGAGCCAAAGCAGGAGACCATGGTTGAAACAACAGAGGAAGTAGTAACTGAAGAAGGAACCGCAGATATTTCTCTGACACTGGAGGAAACTGTGAGTGAAACTGAAGTTTCCCTTGACCTAACCAAGCCATCTGTTGAGGGAAAGCCAGAGACTCAGGTCACGATCGTAGAAGAAATGCAGCCAGAGGAAATTGCTTTTGAAGTGTTGGCAGTTGTCGAAGACAAACCGTCAGAGGAAGCTATCAGTGTAGAAATGGCTCAACCATCAGTTGAAGAGAAACCAGAGACACAAGTTACTGCTGTGGAGGAAATGCACCCAGAAGAACTCGCTGCAGAACTGGTGGCAACTGTCGAAGACCAACCATCAGAAGAGGCCGTCAGTGTAGAAATGGCTCAGCCAACAGTAGCAGAAAAGCCAGAAACCCAAGTTACCTTTGTTGAAGAGATGCATCCAGAGGAAGTTGCTGCTGAAGTTATGCCGGTTGCGGAAGACAAGCCATCAGAAGAGGCAATCAGTGTAGAAATGGCACAACCAACGGTAGAGGAAAAGCCAGAGACACAAGTTACTGTCATCGAAGAAACACATCCAGAGGAAGCTGCTGCTGAAGTTTTGCCAACAGTTGAAGACAAACCATCAGAAGAAACTGTCAGTGTTGAAATGGCTCAACCATCAGTTGAAGATAAGCGGGAAAGCCTTGTTGCTCCCGTTGATGAGCACCTGACAGAAGAGTCTGCAGCAGACATTGATGTCACTGCAGAAGAAACAACAAAGCAGGAAGACACAGAGGTAGACCTTACTCAGTCAAGCACAGAAGGCCCTCAGGAGAGTAGAACAGACATCCAGAAAGAGACAGTGCCTGAGGAGGTACTTGGAGAGGTCTCTCTCCCCGCTGAAGAAGGACCTCGCCAGGAAGAAATATCTGTGGACCTGTCTAAACTGTCCGAGGTGGAGATCAAGGAGAGCCGAGTCGATGTTCAGGTTGAGAGCTTAGCCGCAGAAGCAGCTGATGAGATTGTCCTTGAAGTGACCACTGAAATGGCCAAGGGTGAGGAGGTGTCAGTCGACATGGAGAAGACAGAAGTGATGCAGACTACCGAAAGCATGGTGGAGGTGCAGATGTCAACCGAGACTTCTGAGACCATGACAGAACTTGGCGAGCAGATCCCGGCCTCAGAGACCACAGGCAGCGATGAGATTGTGGTCGATCTCTCTGTGTCCAGCATTGAGATGGAGATGTCGCATGTCGATTTCACTGACGAGAGACACTCTGCGGAACGAGAGGAGGACATCTTTGTGGATGTGCCCGAGGCACTCCCAGAAGGGCAGGAAACCATAACTGACCTTGCAGCTGTTGAGGAGAAGCAGCGGCCAGAAGTTCAGGTGAAAAGCCAGGAGGCTCGCACTGAACTGGAGCTTACAATGGACATCCAGGCTGAGACAACAGAACATGTGTCGGATGAAGAGGAGATCTTCTACGAGCTGGAGCAAGCCGAGGAACAGATTCCGAAGCCTTCACAAGTCGATGTTCAGGAGGCTGTCACTGATGTGCAGTCAGCGGAGACACTCGTCATCACCGAGGGCGAAACAACAGAGGAGTCAAAGGTCGAAGTGTCACTTGAGGTTGCCGAGTTGGAGCAGCCGAAGCCTTCACTGACAGAGACCCAGCAGGCAGAGGTAGAGATACAGCTGACAGGCGAACAGGTTGACAGCTTTATGGAGGAGCGCACAGTGTCTCAGGATATCTCTGTAGAGATGTTGTCAGTGGAGACGACAGAGAAGACTGAGATGTACACGGAGACGATTACAGTTGGGGAGAAGCGTGAAGATACATCAGAGCTTGTCTCCCACGAGGTTCTTCCTGCCCAGACACAGCTCACGGCTGAGGTAGAACTGATGGCTGCCGACATGGCACAGCAGATTGTACAAGCCTCGCAGGAGGAGACCGAACAGAAACTGCTGACTACAGAAACCATCGAGGTGGACATATCCCAGCAGATCGCGTCGACAGAAGTGACAGAGACGACAGAGCAGCTGATGGAAGAAGTGTCAGCCACCACCATGATGGCGCCTGCATTCAACATCCCGCTCTCCGATGTCGTTGTCACTGATGGGGAGAAGGCATTGCTCGAGTGTCATGTGTCGGGAATCCCTCGACCAGAAGTGACGTGGAGCGTTGACGGGCAGGACATAAAGCCGTCCGCAGACTTCATAATCACACACGAAGCGAGCGTGTGCATTCTGCAGATCCTGGATGTGTTGCCAGAAGACGAAGGGGAATACTCAGTGACCGCAGTCAACGAGGCTGGGACCTGCTCCTCAACGGCTTATCTCACTGTACTACGTAAGTACACCAACGTCTTCTTTCAGCTTGTATGACTGACTTTGTTCATGGGATAATTTGTTTGTATTAATTATCTTAAAAAGTGTTTACTATATAACATATACATTCACTTAAAAATAACTGAAATTCAGGTGTCTACTGTTTGGATAACCCAGAGATGTGAGATATATAGCGCATGTAAAGCATGCCACCTAAGGAATGTTGCATATAACGATCAGGTGTTCACAATATGTTTCATACACAGAGTATTCGCTATTGTTTTGTGGATAATGCCATGTCAGTGAGGACATAACAGGGAAGCAGTTACCTTTATCTAGTTTAAAGTATGATAACAATCAACAGTTAACTGTTTATTAAACAGTAATTGTAATTTATCTCACTCTACGTGTTACAGGGAATTATTGCACAGTAAAACCACACCAATTGTAATACTTTAACATCTCTACAACACTCATAAATTTATGTTGACTTACACTTTGAAAATTATGATCGTTAGTATTAATTGGGACAAAAGTACGTATTTGCAAACAGTTGTAATCAATGTCACTCTTAGTGTTACATGGAATGTATTGCAGTTTGCTTTTATGCAGTAAGACACGTCAACATCACTACAACCCTTATATGACTCTCGTATTTAAAATTATGATTGTTGTTAGTACTAATTGGGACAAATCTACCTGTGTTGTTGTCCGGGATGTTGTTAGGGATACCAGTCACAGACGTTGTCTCCTTTTACAGCGCCATCTGGTCCAGAGTCTGAGGCCGACTCCACAGAGAGGGAGAAGAGGACAATGGCCGAGACAATGGCCGAGCTGGAGGTGGTCTCCATGGAGGACGTCACCGAAGCCTCAACGTCACTCGAGGTCACACTCGAGTCAAAGTCTGAATCTTTTGTCACTGAAGGTAAATGTTGTAGTCAGTTGTTCCTATTATGCTGTTTCACATCTTGATTGGTCCTGTGAAAATTGCACGTACTCCAACTATATGTGACCTTCATAGATTTTCAAAGCGCAGGAATCATTGTTTCAAATTTAGATGTAAGAAGCTTTGCATAAGGCTGGTCAGTCTGTAGCCCTGGTCTTGTCTGCCTCTCCAAATAACCAGTTTATTTACAATCTTTCTTTCTGAAATGGTTATCTGCAAATTAAGGTTTCCATGTATAATTCATTTTAGTGGATGTCGAATACTTCATGTAATAACTTTGTTGAAATGTATTTATTGCCTGCAGATGTGTAATTGTTTTGCTGTTTTTCTTTATATCACCAATTTCTGCTGTTTCCAGTCAAAGTGCCAGAGGCGCCAAGGTTCACACGAAAACTTGACAACAAAGAAATTTATGAGACACTTCCAATTCAGTTGGAGTGTGATGTAACCGGCCATCCGGAACCAGAAGTGACGTGGTATCAGGTTTGTACCTGCGCCAGTGAGTTCGCTCCCCCTAGAAGCATATTAATTTTTTCTCAAATCATATTACAAATGTTAAGGAAGCTATTTAAAACTCCCATCCTCAATAAATTGTCTGGTGTGGAATGAGTAAAAAATTCAAAATGTAAAAAAATCTATTGAAACAGGTCTTTGTAATTTAGAAACAATGCAAAATATTTTAGGCAAATTTATCTCAATCTATTATGGATGTTGATTATTATATAGATTTATTGATTATATTATTTCTTGATTATAGTGTTATTTGACTCTTCATTTATTGCAAAAATTAAAGTAAAAGTAAGATAATAATCCGTGTAACTTTTAAAATATTGCCCCACATGACACAATCATGACTTGCATCCAGGACGGTAAGAAAATGACAAGCACCGATCACGCTCTGATCGAGTACGCCGACGGCCACTGCAGCCTCGCTATCGACAGGGTCACTTTGGAGGACGAAGCAGAGTACATGTGCGAGGCACGAAACGAGGCCGGCGTCGCAACGACGTGGGCAGAACTGCTCGTCGAAAGTAAGCAATCCTTCCCTGTCCGCCTCAACTCCACCTGGTGGGAGCAGCATGCGACGCAGCTCCGACAAGCTTGCGCCATCGCCGCCTGATCGTGCAGTCAATAGTCGATGTTGTTGTTCTCTTCAGTTGGCTCTTCGTTTGTTGGTAGCTGCCTCAGCGGCATGTTTCGGGGCTAGATCTCTCGGCGGGAGGTAGAATCGTAGCAGGTGGACGCATCGGCGGTTGTCACGCTTTTGTTGTTGTGTGCTTGTCTAGCGTTACTCGGATTAATATATTTGTAGTACGTACGAGGCAGTGAGGTGTTAATTTTTATATCCACGTTTAGGTTTCGTGTGTGTGATTTGAAGGAAATAGTAGCGGTTGGAGTTCTCCCTCGTTGTTGGTTGTTAGTTTTAGTTTTACAAAAAAACACCACTGGAATTGAAACGGAGGTAGTTATACATTTTTCAGGAAAACCCATGGTAACAGTGGTCATGTATATTTTTTAAACAATTTGATATTTAGATTATATTACAGTATACCCATCCATGCCTAAATGGTAGTTGTTCATGGTTAGATGTAATAGTGTAACACGTTTGAGTTATATAGGGCTACATGTATTTCTGCACGTGAACCTTGTCAGTAGATATAATGTGATCCAGTATGACCAATAGTAACAAACATATTCAGACCAAAGCAGTGCCATTTTATTAGTGGACTAAGAGCATTTCTAATGTGCACTCATTTTCGTAACGACCGTAGACATGGCTAGTACTGTAGTTATGAAGAACGTAGCGCAGTAGTATAGGTGTATACTAGTGAATTTTAACAATATGATGAAATGCATTAGTTCCTAGTATATTGTTATATAAGGTGTTTCTCCTTTTTATGTCTGTACATTATCTTTCTGATTTATTGTCATGTATATCGTTGTTTCCTTGCCATCGGAGCATGAAATCCTCCATATTATCCTCCTTGATAAGTTGTAGATCAATGCACTATTTTAATGTGTAGCTGTGCTGCTTTGGTTTCAATTTGTTTGTCTATTTTGCATTCACAAATGCTGATTGTAGCTGTGATATTTCTGGTGATTGCTAGATACAAGTACCACTGCTGCTAGGCTTCACGGTTAACAAAAGGCTTTCTATGCGTGACCCAAGCGATATAAAAGTAACAATATCCTATGTTCTCCCCCCATCAGAATTGTTGTGTTGTATGTGGGCGTTTGTTGTGATGACATCATTACTTTCTGTGCACACAGAGCTGATCAGTGCAGTTGAGCAAGTGGTTTTAGAAGAATATTACGAAATTGAGATTGAAATGCACTTCAAATGGAACCTACCCCCGACTCTTCCTGAACTTCCAGTGTCAGAATCTGACCAGCACAGCGTAGACACAGACGCAGCGTAGCATTCTCCACTGTAACCATTTCACTGTCGGCTGATCCACCTCATGTATTTCATTCGACGGACCATCGCTAGTACAAATTTAAATGTCTCGCATGAAAAACAACCCGACAATGTGAAATGGTTGCGTTTTTGAGTCAAATGCAGATTTGGTTAAAAAATAGTTTCGCAGTCGATTTGCTGTATTATTTATATTAGCTACGTGTTAGTCATTTGTTATTTATTTCCACATTTAATGTTATTTCTACTTTTAAATTATTTATTTCATTTCAACGTTGTTGGTTTCAGATATTATACGTAAATTTTTCTGTCTGTGATATTCAGTTTTTGTTGTATTTGTTGTGTCAGAGGTTAGTTCTGTTTTTGCCCTAGTGGTGGTCATCCAGATGGGTTGAGGTCACTGAGACATCTAAGAATAATTGAAGTTTCGAAATTGCCACAAAACCCTCAAAGCTGGCCCATGTTTCGTGGCAAAGAAGATTTCTTTTTGAGCTCGGTTGCCTTAAACGTCTGTGATATTTCTCTGCCCAGTTCACTTTGTGTGTAAAAATGTTTCTGTTACATTTGACAGTTATTCGTTTATTCGTGCGTCATATCTGAACTGTATTTATGCACACACTGTGACTGGTTTCGATTGTATTTCCCACACCCATTCAAGCATTTGCTGTGTTTTAATTGGTGTGGCTGTATGAAATGGTGTACATGTTTTTGATGAATTGTTGTGGTGTAAGTACGCTTGCACTGTAGTGGACCAAATCTGCATTTGACTCATATGATGTTCCCCTCTCATAGCAGTAGATCTGGTAGTCGTAGCTGCAGTGGTAGTTGTATTTAGTCATTTGTTGAGCAAAGTTTCATGGGACGTAACGACGAACTGGCCGGGGTTTGGCCTGAAATGTCCACCTACGAGTTTGGAATGTTTGCTTTGTGCCTGAAACAAGAAATTTATATGATGTGACTTGCTGGTCGGCAGTCGGTGTAATATCGGTGGACACCGCAGCATTTGTCAGTCCCATGACACGTTGTAACTACTGTATGTTGTTGACGATAACTTGCATTGTAACCTGACCTGGCTGAGTGTCAGCAGCATGGTGGCATCGTGGCTAGTAGATTGCACACACTAGATGTAGAACATGTGCTGCTTCTGCGTCTAATTGGCTATGCCGCCTTGTCTTTGCCTTGGTGCTTTCTGTGCTGTTGGCACTGAGCCAGACCGGGCTTGTCTTCGCCGAAGTCACACACCAGAAGAGTTCTCTTACGGTCTGCACGTCTCTCAAGCACATAGGAGCCACAAACATACTGATCTCAGCTTTGTGATTTTAGCCATTGGCAGTTTCTACCAGGACACGCTACACGTGTCAACCATAGAGGCATGGATGGTGATACTACCGTCTAGTTTAATTAGCGCAATGAGACATAGAAACCTGCCTTGATTTCACGTTGTGTATTTCTGTAACTGATTTTTGAAACTGTGTTTACTCAAACTACTTTGAGCGGTGGACAAGTGGCTTTTGGCGCGAAAACGAAAAAGCGACAGTAAAATTCTTGTGGAGTTTGTTGTTGTACCATTATTAATATTTGTGTGCTCTGAAGACGAGGTTTGAGTAAAGACAGTTTGCAAGTGTACATAAAGTTGGCAGGGAGGTGAAACTGGCACACAGGCATATGTATTAGATTTCTGATTGGTCAACATAACAGTGGCTTAAATAAAAAAACAGGGTTTTCGTGTTTGACAGGTAAGAATGAAGATGTACCCCATATGGTTGCAGAGGTTTCTAATATTAAGCTGGTGGTGTGACTTCAGGCTATATCTGTATTCGGGGTGCAGCTTGTGTTAATAAAATGGAGTGAATCTTATATATTTGTATTGTTACTCTTTTAGTCGACTGGTTTAGTCCAAATTACGTCAGTTACGAACATTGTCTAAGGCACACGTCTCAGCGGCTGGTCCGTGAAAGACAGGAATGTTATTGACTGGGAATTGAACATATTTGATGTACATGTAACAACGCTACGATCACTTGGTCTCTTCTTTTCTAACTCATTACTAAATATATGCCTGCTGTGTATGAAGGCTAGTTACTTCACTTCACTCTTCAGCCTGCCAACTTGTATGTACTTTGTACGCTACTATCATTAGATGTACCAATGATGCAGTGCGGCATTGATTGGTATATGCATGTAGCAAACTCTTTGGGTAGTTGTCGACATTTCCGACTAAATTGTGCTCTATTCTCGCAATTTCTTAGTAAACATGCATAAAGTGCGATGTTGTCTTCTCATAAGTTCGTCGGTTACACAAATTTGTGTAATTTCTACCTGTAACTAATTTATTAACCTTTTTTCGTTGTAAACACCATCTATAATCCATTCCTACACCCAAAGGGTTCTAGACTGTGTTAATTGCATGACTGTATGTTTTAATGTGTTGCTAGTTACTTGTGCATATCTTCAAGCCCACTCTTATGCTATTGTACCGTTCTTGTTATTTATTTTGTATGAATAAATTAAGAAGATATCTGATTATATGACCTGTCTTCTTCGGAAAAAATCAATAATCGTAATGTGAAGATGGGCTGAAGCTGTGCATTTATTTGTGTGCTTTGTTGTTTTGGTTATTTTGTTATTTGTGACTATATTGTTTTGTTGTCATCATATTGTTTGTAGCTTTAGGATGTGCTATAAATATATTGTTTTTATGCATTGAGAATGCGTAATAAAATGCATGAATTACCCCCTCCCTGTGTGAGTTTACCCCAGAATAACCCCCAGTGTTCTTGTTTGTGTCTTTATTTACATTATTTAAAATGCTATTTTATTACTATTTTACATATTATAGTTTTTCTTAGGTTTTTTAACCATTATATTTTTCCAATGCGTTTTCATTGGATGGGCGTTTTTTTAAAAGGTAATGTTACCTCATTTGTTTACTATATTTTAAATGTTAAACCTGTTGCATTTTTTTGCAGTTTTTATGCATCATAAATTGCATCAGCTCATAATATGATGTATTGCATTTTGTGTACTTATTTAAATGTGTTGATTAAATACTATATAATAACAGCATGGCATGTTGTGTGAAAGCTTGACAGTGTGAGTTTGATTTTCTCATTCCTTCAATGTGTGTGTGAGCTATCCTGTCACTTTCTGTTCAATGTACTGCAAATATATTCTTGCCTCATTCTAAAGATGTTCTGAAAACTGATTATACATTGCTAATTAGTCTCCATACTTACTGGTACTATTGTAATTCATACATGATATGACGCAAACATATGTGTATGGGTATGTTTTTAGAAGTGGTGTCTGCACATGATCATACAAAGTGATGCAAAGTGCACACTTGCACACCTTATAAACATACATACACACACCACATAACACCTCACATAATATATATATATATATATATATATATATAATATGGAATAATTATTGAACAAGGAAAAAATTAGTTCCCACAATAAACAATGTATAAATATTTCAAATAACATGCTACATGCATCATCGAAAATACATATATATATATATATATATATATATATATATATATACAAATGTAAATATGCAAATATTTACATATATATAAATATATATACACAAGTTGTATCTATTTATAATATCTACATACATACAAAAATTTAGTACATACACATTTTCATACATATTTACATACAATGATATCTCCAGTATATACATACACGTATGTACACATACACGTGTGTACACATATACACGTATGTATGAACACACACTTGGCATTCCCAGCCACTCGGATTCACATTTCAATTACACACATAGACCAACACAACATGCACACAACATGAACACATATAGAAGAGATCGGCATACTTCTGGCGAACATTCAAACAAATGTGGCACATTTGCTGTTTCCTCTGACAGAGCCGAAGGAGGAGGAAGAGACCAAAATGGAGGTAACGGTGAGGAAAGCTGTAGAGACGACCAGCATGGAGATACAGATGACGAAGACAGAAGAGAAAGGTAAGTCATTAACACACCTGTCACCTTTGCGTGCTTATGTAACACAAACATTCCTTTCAGCAATATTCACATGATCACAGAGTTTCTTTCAGTCTTGTGTACGGCTAATATTTTCAGCGTTTCATCCATCAGTTGTCACATCACAGGGCACAGGTGAAACCAAAGGTGATGTACTCGGATTACATACTCAGGTGATGTACAGGTATGCATGTCATTGAGACCGTCTACGGGTGGACAATATGCGATGTCACCTAAGGGAGGTTTCACAATGTTATTGAAACATCACGTGGTGAGTCTACACAATAAATGGAGTGAATTGATATATTCTCGTTAGCACATCCTTATTGCCACACAAACACTAACATTTCACACTGTTGGCCTATTTTAACAAATACCACTTATTTCAAACCTAACTGTCTCTCCTGTTATATAAAGACCTGCTGCTGAATTAGAGTTTCATAAACTCCAAGTTATCTCTTAAAATATTAAATCCTAACACATGATCACCAACCTACCATTATGTGTGCTGTACCTCTTTGTTCACTCACAGATTCAAAACATTTCCAGAGCTGCAGCGTGGTCTTGTTTCCATTCGTCAATTAATAGTGTTTCCACTTGTTACTCGTGTTGTAATCCTGTTTCCAATACTGTGCTTATAATGATGTTTACACTTCTGCACTGTGATGGTGTTGTCACCAGTCTGTGGTTAAAATTTGTTTCCAGTTTTCCACTCCTGGGTCATAACAGTGTTTCCTGTTGTGTAATTTTGTTTCCATTGGTGAATGAAACACACGTTCCATCCCGGTTTCATAATACTGTACTCATACATTCTAATGAAAATTCAACTTGTGTCTTCTTGACTCTTGAAGACATTTCCCTTCCTAAGTAGTAATGTATTGTCCAACTGTGTGTTGTAAATGTGTTTATTCTTCTCAGTAATAGTGTGTTTTCCAATCCTTCGTTGTAATGTAGTTTCCACTGTCATGTTGTGATGTAGTTTCCACTCATTTGTAGTAATGTAGTTTACAATTATATGTTTTAGTGTACTTCGCAGTCCTCTGTTGCAATGTAGTTTTCCTCTCTTTTGTTGTAATGTAGTTTCCTATCTTATGTTGTAATGTACTCCTTTGTTGTAGGATAGTTTCCTGCCCGCGTGTAACTGTTCCCCCACGTGTGATATGTTGTGTACTGGTTACGTTGTGTTGTCACTTGCAGCTGGTGAGCAGACAGAACAAACAAGTCTTCAAGTTGACCTCACACAGCAGCAAATACAAACAGTCTTAGCAGAAACTGTTGAGGTGCCCCAGAAAGACACTGTGGGAGAATTGGTAGATACAGTTCTTAGTCTTGAGCAGGTCGAAGCAAAAGAAGTTGTTGTTGACATTTCCACTGGTGATATCAGGCAGGAAGTTACATTAGTTGGAGAACAATATGAAAAAATAGCAACTGAGAGTTTTACTACAGAACTTGCTGTAGGTTCTACAGAGGACGTTGAAGCACAAGAAGTTGTTGTAGATATGTCTGCTAGCGAACTAATACAGATGGCTACTGCTGTTGGTGAACAACAGGAAGACGTCACAGCAGAGACTGTCACCATTGACATTGAGCTAACTCCACTGGAGAAAATTGAATCACAAGAAACTCTTGTTGACATTGCAATAGTCGAGGTTGAACAGCCGAAACCTATAGTCACTGAGGAACAACACTTGGAAATGGAAACTGAAGATGTCAGCACTGAGGTACACATCACTCCCTCAGAGGAAGTGAAACCAGAAGAAATTGTTGTTCACATTGCTACAGCCGAAGTTGAACAGCCAAACCCTACAGTTACTGAGGAACAAGAGGTTGAACAGGAAACTGAAGTTGTCAGCACTGACGTAGAGGTCACTCCTTCTGAGGAAGTGAAACCAGAGGAATCTGTTGTTGACATTGCTACAGCCGAAGTTGAACAGCCAAAACCTACAGTTACTGAGGAACAAGAGGTTGAACAGGAAACTGAAGTTGTCAGCACTGACGTAGAGGTCACTCCTTCTGAGGAAGTGAAACCAGAGGAAACTGTTGTTGACATTGCTACAGCCGAAGTTGAACAGCCCAAACCTACAGTCACTGAGGAACAAGAGGTTGAACTGGAAACAGAAGTTTTCAGCACCGAGATGGAGGTCACTCCTGAGGAAGTGAAACCAGAAGAAACTGTTCTTGACATTGCTACAGCCGAAGTTGAACAGCCAAAACCTACAGTTACTGAGGAACAAGAGGTTGAACTGGAAAGTGAAGTTGTCAGCACTGAGGTAGAGGTCACTCCTTCTGAGGAAGTGAAACCGGAGGAAACTGTTGTTGACATTGCTACAGCCGAAGTTGAACAGCCCAAACCTACAGTCACTGAGGAACAAGAGGTTGAACTGGAAGCAGAAGTTTCCAGCACCGAGGTGGAGGTCACTCCTTCTGAGGAAGTGAAACCAGAAGCAACTGTTGTTGACATTGCTACAGCCAGAGTTGAACAGCCAAAACTAACCGTTACTGAGGAACAAGAGGTTGAACTGGAAACTGAAGTTGTCCGCACTGAGTTGGAGGTCACTCCTTCTGAGGAAGTGAAACCAGAAGAAACTGTTGTTGACATTGCTAAAGCCGAAGTTGAACAACCAAAACCTACAGTCACTGAGGAACAAGAGGTTGAACTAGAAACTGAAGTTGTCAGCACTGAGATAGAGGTAACACCTTCTGAGGAAATGAAACCAGAAGAAACTGTTGTTGACATTGCTACTGCCGAGGTTGAACAGCCCAAACCTACAGTCACTGAGGAACAAGAGGTTGAACTGGAAACAGAAGTTTTCAGCACCGAGGTCGAGGTCACTCCTGAGGAAGTGAAACCAGAAGAAACTGTTGTTGACATTGCTACAGCCGCAGTTGAACAGCCAAAACCTACAGTTACTGAGGAACAAGAGGTTGAACTAGAAACTGAAGTTGTCAGCACTGACGTAGAGGTCACTCCTTCTGAGGAAGTGAAACCAGAGGAAACTGTTGTTGACATTGCTACAGCCGAAGTTGAACAGCCCAAACCTACAGTCACTGAGGAACAAGAGGTTGAACTGGAAACAGAAGTTTTCAGCACCGAGGTGGAGGTCACTCCTGAGGAAGTGAAACCAGAAGAAACTGTTGTTGACATTGCTACAGCCGCAGTTGAACAGCCAAAACCTACAGTTACTGGGGAACAAGAGGTTGAACTAGAAACTGAAGTTGTCAGCACTGACGTAGAGGTCACTCCTTCTGAGGAAGTGAAACCAGAGGAAACTGTTGTTGACATTGCTACAGCCGAAGTTGAACAGCCCAAACCTACAGTCACTGAGGAACAAGAGGTTGAACTGGAAACAGAAGTTTCCAGCACCGAGGTGGAGGTCACTCCTTCTGAGGAAGTGAAACCAGAAGAAACTGTTGTTGACATTGCTACAGCCAAAGTTGAACAGCCAAAACTAACCGTTACTGAGGAACAAGAGGTTGAACTGGAAACTGAAGTTGTCCGCACTGAGGTAGACGTAACACCTTCTGAGGAAGTGAAACCAGACGAAACTGTTGCTGATATTGCTACTGCCGAGGTTGAACAGCCCAAACCTACAGATACTGAGGAACAAGAGGTTGTACTGGAAACTGAAGTTGTTAGCACTGAGGTAGAGGTAACACCTTCTGAGGAAATTAAACCAGAAGAAACTGTTGCTGACATTGCTACTGCAGAGGTTGAACAGCCCAAACCTACAGTTATTGAGGAACAAGAAGTTGAACTGGAAACAGAAGTTGTCAGCACTGAGGTGGAGGTCACTCCTTCTGAGGAAGTGAAACCAGAGGAAACTGTTGTTGACATTGCTACAGCCGAGATTGAACAGCCAAAACCTACAGTTACTGAGGAACAAGAGGTTGAACTGGAAACGGAAGTTGTCAGCATTGAGATAGAGGTCACTCCCTCTGAGGAAGTGAAACCAGAGGAAACTGTTGTTGACATTGCTACAGCCGAGATTGAACAGCCAACACCTACAGTTACTGACGAACAAGATGTGGCAATGGCCACTGAAGTTGTCAGCGCTGAGGTAGAGGTCACACCATCTGAGGAAGTGAAACCAGAGGAAGTTGTTGTTGACATTGCTACTGCTGAGGTTGGACTGCCAAAACCTACTTCTACTGAGGAACAAGAAGTTGAACTAGAAACAGAAGTTGTCAGCACGGAGGTAGAGGTCACCCCTTCTGAGGAGGTGAAACCAGAAGAAACTCTTGTTGAAATAGCAGCAGCTGAGGTTGAACAACCCAAACCTACAGTCACTGAGGAACAAGATGTGGCAATGGAAACCGAAGTTGTCAGCACTGAGGTGGAGGTCACTCCTTCTGAGGAGTTGAAACCAGAAGAAACGGTTGTTGACATTGCTACAGCCGAGGTTGAACAGCCAAAACCTACAGTTACTGAGCAACAAGAGGTTGAACTGAATACTGAAGTTGTCAGCACTGAGGTAGAGTTCACTCCTTCTGAGGAGGTGAAGCCAGAAGAAACTGTCATTGACACAGCAGCAGCTGAGGTTGAACAACCCAGACCTACAGTCACTGAGGAACAAGATGTGACAATGGAAACCGAAGTTGTCAGCACTGAGGTAAACGTCACTCCTTCTGAGGAAGTGAAACCCGAGGAAATTATTGTTGACATTGCTACTGCCAAGGTTGAACAGCCAAAACCTACAGTTACTGAGGAACAAGAGGTTGTACTGGAAACTGAAGTTGTCAGCACTGAGGTAGACGTAACACCTTCTGAGGAAGTGAAACCAGAGGAAACTGTTGTTGACATTGCTACTGCCGAGATTGAACTACCAAAGCCTACAGTTACTGAGGAACAAGAAGTTGAACTGGAAACAGAAGTTGTCAGCACTGAGGTAGAGGTCACTCCTTCTGAGGAGTTGAAACCAGAAGAAATGGTTGTTGACGTTGCTACAGCCGAGGTTGAACAGCCAAAACCTACAGATACTGAGGAACAAGAGGTTGAACTGGAAACCGAAGTTGTCAGCATTGAGATAGAGGTCACTCCCTCTGAGGAAGTGAAACCAGAGGAAACTGTTGTTGACATTGCTACAGCCGAGGTTGAACAGTCAAAACCTACAGTTACTGAGGAACAAGAATTTGAGCTGGAAATAGAAGTTGTCAGCACTGAGGTAGAGGTCACTCCTTCTGAGGAAGTGAAACCAGAGGAAACTGTTGTTGACATTGCTACTGCCGAGGTTGAACAACCAAAACCTACAGTTACTGAGGAACAAGAATGGTTGAACTGGAAACAGAAGTTGTCAGCACTGAGGTAGAGGTCACTCCCTCTGAGGAAATGAAACCAGAGGAAACTGTTTTTGACATTGCTACAGCCAAAATTGAACAGCCAAAACCTACAGTCACTGAGGAACAAGAAATGGAAATGGAAATTGAAATTGTCATCACTGACGTAGACGTCACTCCTTCTGAGGAAGTGAAACCACAAGAAACTGTTGTTGACACAGCAACAGTTCAGGTTGACCAGCCCAAGCCTACAGTTACTGAAGAACAAGAGGTTGAAATGGAAACTGAATTTGTCGGCACTGTGTTAGAGGTAACTCCTTCTGAGGAGGTGAATCCTGCAGAAACTGTTGTTGACATTGCTACAGCCGAGGTTGAACTATCAAAACCTACTGCTACTGAGGAACAAGAAGTTGAACTGGGAACAGACGTTGTCATCACTGATGTTGAGTTGACTCCTTCTGAGGAAGTGAAGCCACAGGAAACTGTTGTTGACATTGCTACAGCCGAGATGGAACAGCCTAAAGCTACAGTCACTGAGGAACAAGAGGTTGAAACGGAAACTGAAATTATCAGTACCGATGTAGAGGTCACTTCTTCTGAGGAAGTAAAACCGGAAGATACTGTTGTTGATGTTGCTACAGCCAAAGTTGTACAGCCAAAATTTACTGTCGCTGAGGAACAAGAGATTGAATTGAAAACTGAAGAGGTTGAAGTAAAAGTTGAAACTTCCCTGGCACAAGCAGAGGTTACCCTTGAGGAAATGAAACCAGAAGAAGCCATGGTTGACATTTCTACAGCTGAAATATCATCTTTTGACATTGAACAAGATGTCCAACGTCCTGATGAAATGTACACTACGGAAATTACGGTTGCTCCAAAAGAGGAAATGGAAATTCAAGAAGCTGTGATACAAGTATCCACAGCTGGCATTGAACAACAGACAACTGTATTGAAAGAACGTGAGTTTGAACATCCCGAAGAAGTATACACGGCCGAAATGTTGATTGCTCCTAGAGATGAAAAGGAATTGAAAGAAGTGGTAATGGAAATATCCACTGCTGACATTGAACAAGAAGTTCGCCAACCTGATGAAACATATTCCACAGAAATGATGGTTGCTCCGAAAGAGGAAAGGGAGTTGCAAGAAATCGTGATGAAAATATCCTCTGCTGACATTGAACAAGAAGTTCAACAGCCTGAAGAAACATATTCCACAGAAATGATGGTTGCTCCGAAAGAGGAAAGGGAGTTGCAAGAAATCGTGATGAAAATATCCTCTGCTGACATTGAACAAGAAGTTCAACAGCCTGAAGAAACATATTCCACAGAAATCATGGTTGCTCCGAAAGAGGAAAGGGAGTTGCAAGAAATCGTGATGAAAATATCCTCTGTTGACATTGAACAAGAAGTTCAACAACGTGAAGAAACATATTCCACAGAAATGATGGTTGCTCCGAAAGAGGAAAGGGAGTTGCAAGAAATCGTGATAAAATATCCTCTGCTGACATTGAACAAGAAGTTCAACAGCCTGAAGAAACATATTCCACAGAAATGATGGTTGCTCCGAAAGAGGAAAGGGAGTTGCAAGAAATCGTGATGAAAATATCCTCTGCTGACATTGAACAAGAAGTTCAACAACCTGAAGAAACATATTCCACAGAAATGATGGTTGCTCCGAAAGAGGAAAGGGAGTTGCAAGAAATCGTGATGAAAATATCCTCTGCTGACATTGAACAAGAAGTTCAACAACCTGAAGAAACATATTCCACAGAAATGATGGTTGCTCCGAAAGAGGAAAGGGAGTTGCAAGAAATCGTGATGAAAATATCCTCTGCTGACATTGAACAAGAAGTTCAACAGCCTGAAGAAACATATTCCACAGAAATGATGGTTGGTCCCAAAGAGGAAAGGGAGTTGCAAGAAATCGTGATGAAAATATCCTCTGCTGACATTGAACAAGAAGTTCAACAACGTGAAGAAACATATTCCACAGAAATGATGGTTGCTCCGAAAGAGGAAAGGGAGTTGCAAGAAATCGTGATGAAAATATCCTCTGCTGACATTGAACAAGAAGTTCAACAACCTGATGAAACATATTCCACAGAAATGATGGTTGGTCCCAAAGAGGAAAGGGAGTTGCAAGAAATCGTGATGAAAATATCCTCTGCTGACATTGAACAAGAAGTTCAACAACCTGAATGAAACATATTCCACAGAAATGATGGTTGGTCCCAAAGAGGAAAGGGAGTTGCAAGAAATCGTGATGAAAATATCCACTGCTGACATTGAACAAGAAGTTCAACAACCTGAAGAAACATATTCCACAGAAATGATGGTTGGTCCCAAAGAGGAAAGGCAATTGCAAGAAATCGTGATGGAAATATCCACTGCTGACATTGAACAAGAAGTTCAACAACCTGAAGAAACTTATTACACAGAAATGATGGTTGCTCCCAAAGAGGAAAGGGAATTGCAAGAAATCGTTATGAAAATATCCTCTGTTGAAATTGAACAAGAAACAACTGTATCAGAGGGAAAAGTGTCTGAACATCCCGATGTGTACACTACACAAATGGTGTTTGCTCCAAAAGAGGAAATGGAACTGCAAAAAATTGTGATGAAATTTTCCTCAGCTGAAATTGTGTCAGAAAAATATGATGTCGAAACTCAAGAGGAGATATTCACAGCCGAAATGGTGATTGCCCCCAAACAAGAAGAAGAAAAGGCTGTGCAGAAACATGAATCACAGGAAGTTGTTATTGACATTCCAACAGGTGATCTCATGCAGACAACTTTGGTTGTTGAGGAAGGGAAGGAGGAAATCCCATCTGAGGTTACAATTGAAATAGAACACATTCCAATGGACGAAATTGAAACAAAAGAAATTGCAGTTCATGTTGACACTGGTGAGATCATGCAGACAGTAACTATTGCTGATGAGCAACAACCACAAATCCCAGCTGAAGATGTCATAACTGAAATCGAACAAGCTCCAGTGGAGGAAATTCAGTCACAAGAAATTGTTGTTGCCATTGCTACTGGTGAAATCTCGCAGACTGCTACAGTAGCTGATGAACAACAAGAAGAAATCCCCGTTGAGGATGTCACCTCTGAAATTGTTGTTGCACTTACAGATGAAATTCGAACACAAGAAATTGTTGTTGACATCGCTACAGGTGAGATTGTGCAGACAGCTACTGTAGCTGATGAGCAAAAACAAGAAATCCTAGCTGAGGATGTCACATCTGAAATTGCTGTTGCTCCAACAGAGGAGATTGAATCACAAGAAATTGTTGCTGATGTTGCTACTGGGGAGATCGTGCAGACAGCTACTATAGCTGAGGAGCAACAAGAAGAAATTCCAGCTGAGGATATCACAACTGAAATTGAATATGTTCCAGTGGAGGGAATTGACTCACAAGAAATTGTTGTTGACATTGCTACTGGTGAGATTGTGCAGACAGCTACTGTAGATGAGGAGCAACAACAAGAAATCCCAGCTGAGGATGTCACATCTGAAATTGTTGTTGCTCCAACAGAGGAGATTGAATCACAAGAAATTGTTGTTGACATTGCTACTGGTAAGATTGTGCAGACAGCCACTGTAGCTGAGGAGCAGCAACAAGAAATCCCAGCTGAGGATATCACAACTGAAATTGAACATGCTCCAAAGAAGGAGATTGAGTCACAAGAAATTGTTGTTGACATTGCTACTGGTGAGATCATGCAGACAGCTACTGTAGCTGAGGAGCAACAAGAAGAAATTCCATCTGAGGATGTCACAACTGAAATTGAACATGCTCCAGTGGAGGAAATTGAGTCACAAGAAATTGTTGTTGACATTGCTACAGGTGAGATCGTGCAGACTGCTACTGTAGCTGAGGAGCAACAACAAGAAATTCCAGCTGAGGATGTCACCACTGAAATTGAACAAGCTCCAGTTGAGGGAATTGAGTCACAAGAAATTGTTGTTGACATTGCTACAGGTGAGATCGTGCAGACAGCTACTGTAGCTGAGGAGCAACAACAAGAAATCCCAGCTGAGGACGTCGCAACTGAAATTGAACATGTTCCAGTTGAGGGAAAATTTAGTCACAAGAAATTGTTGTTGACATTGCTACTGGTGAGATCGTGCAGACAGCCACTGTAGCTGAGGAGCAACAACAAGAAATCCCAGCTGAGGATGTCATACTGAAATTGATATGCTCCAAAGAGGAGATTGAGTCACAAGAAATTGTTGTTGACATTGCTACAGGTGAGATCGTGCAGACAGCTACTGTAGCTGAGGAGCAACAAGAAGAAATTCCAGCTGAGGATGTCACCACTGAAATTGAACAAGCTCCAGTGGAGGAAATTGAGTCACAAGAAATTGTTGTTGACATTGCTACAGGTGAGGTCGTGCAGACAGCTACTGTAGCTGAGGAGCAACAACAAGAAATCCCAGCTGAGGACGTCGCAACTGAAATTGAACATGTTCCAGTTGAGGGAATTGAGTCACAAGATATTGTTGTTGACATTGCTACTGGTGAGATTGTGCAGACAGCCACTGTAGCTGAGGAGCAACAACAAGAAATCCCAGCTGAGGATGTCATATCTGAAATTGTTGTTGCTCCAACAGAGGAGATTGAGTCACAAGAAATTGTTGTTGACATTGCTACAGGTGAGATCGTGCAGACAGCCACTGTAGCTGAGGAGCAACAAGAAGAAATTCTAGCTGAGGATGTCACCACTGAAATTGAACATGCTCCAGTGGAGGAAATTGAGTCACAAGAAATTGTTGTTGACATTGCTACTGGTGAGATTGTGCAGACAGCCACTGTAGCTGAGGAGCAACAACAAGAAATCCCAGCTGAGGATGTCATATCTGAAATTGTTGTTGCTCCAACAGAGGAGATTGAGTCACAAGAAATTGTTGTTGACATTGCTACTGGTGAGATCGTGCAGACAGCTACTGTAGCTGAGGAGCAACAACAAGAAATCCCAGCTGAGGATGTCACACTGAAATTGAACATGCTCCAGTGAGGAATTGAGTCACAAGAAATTGTTGTTGACATTGCTACTGGTGAGGTCGTGCAGACAGCTACTGTAGCTGAGGAGCAACAAGAAGAAATTCCAGCTGAGGATGTCACCACTGAAATTGAACATGCTCCAGTGGAGGAAATTGAGTCACAAGAAATTGTTGTTGACATTGCTACAGGTGAGTCGTGCAGACTGCTACTGTAGCTGAGGAGCAACAACAAGAAATTCCAGCTGAGGATGTCACCACTGAAATTGAACATGCTCCAGTGGAGGAAATTGAGTCACAAGAAATTGTTGTTGACATTGCTACAGGTGAGATCGTGCAGACAGCTACTGTAGCTGAGGAGCAACAACAAGAAATTCCAGCTGAGGATGTCAGCAACTGAAATTGAACATGCTTTCCAGTTAAGGGAATTGAGTCACAAGATATTGTTGTTGACATTGCTACTGGTGAGATTGTGCAGACAGCCACTGTAGCTGAGGAGCAACAACAAGAAATCCCAGCTGAGGATGTCATATCTGAAATTGTTGTTGCTCCAACAGAGGAGATTGAGTCACAAGAAATTGTTGTTGACATTGCTACAGGTGAGATCGTGCAGACAGCTACTGTAGCTGAGGAGCAACAACAAGAAATTCCAGCTGAGGATGTCACCACTGAAATTGAACAAGCTCCAGTGGAGGGAATTGAGTCACAAGAAATTGTTGTTGACATTGCTACAGGTGAGGTCGTGCAGACAGCTACTGTAGCTGAGGAGCAACAAGAAGAAATTCCAGCTGAGGACGTCACCACTGAAATTGAACATGCTCCAGTGGAGGAAATTGAGTCACAAGAAATTGTTGTTGACATTGCTACTGGTGAGATCGTGCAGACAGCTACTGTAGCTGAGGAGCAACAACAAGAAATTCCAGCTGAGGATGTCACCACTGAAATTGAACATGCTCCAGTGGAGGAAATTGAGTCACAAGAAATTGTTGTTGACATTGCTACAGGTGAGGTCGTGCAGACAGCTACTGTAGCTGAGGAGCAACAACAAGAAATCCCAGCTGAGGACGTCGCAACTGAAATTGAACATGTTCCAGTTGAGGGAATTGAGTCACAAGAAATTGTTGTTGACATTGCTACTGGTGAGATTGTGCAGACAGCCACTGTAGCTGAGGAGCAACAACAAGAAATCCCAGCCGAGGATGTCATATCTGAAATTGTTGTTGCTGCAACAGAGGAGATTGAGTCACAACAAATTGTTGTTGACATTGCTACTGGTGAGATCGTGCAGACAGCCACTGTAGCTGAGGAGCAACAAGAAGAAATTCTAGCTGAGGATGTCACCACTGAAATTGAACAAGCTCCAGTTGAGGGAATTGAGTCACAAGAAATTGTTGTTGACATTGCTACAGGTGAGATCGTGCAGACAGCTACTGTAGCTGAGGAGCAACAAGAAGAAATTCCAGCTGAGGATGTCACCACTGAAATTGAACATGCTCCAGTGGAGGAAATTGAGTCACAAGAAATTGTTGTTGACATTGCTACAGGTGAGATCGTGCAGACTGCTACTGTAGCTGAGGAGCAACAACAAGAAATTCCAGCTGAGGATGTCACCACTGAAATTGAACATGCTCCAGTGGAGGAAATTGAGTCACAAGAAATTGTTGTTGACATTGCTACAGGTGAGGTCATGCAGAGAGCTACTGTAGCTGAGGAGCAACAACAAGAAATCCCAGCTGAGGACGTCGCAACTGAAATTGAACATGTTCCAGTTGAGGGAATTGAGTCACAAGAAATTGTTGTTGACATTGCTACTGGTGAGATTGTGCAGACAGCTACTGTAGCTGAGAAGCAACAACAAGAAATCCTAGCCGAGGATGTCATATCTGAAATTGTTGTTGCTCCAACAGAGGAGATTGAGTTACAAGAAATTGTTGTTGACATTGCTAATGGTGAGGTCGTGCAGACAGCTACTGTAGCTGAGGAGCAACATCCACAAATCCCATCTGAGGATGTCACAACTGAAATCGAACAAGCTCCAGTGGAGAAAATTCAGTCACAAGAAATTGTTGTCGACATTGCTACCAGTGAGATCATGCAACTGGCCACTGTAGTGGATGAGCAACAAGAACAAATGCCAGCTGAGGATGTCATCTCTGAAATTGTTGTTGCTCCAACAGAGGAAATTGAGTCACAAGAAATTGTTGTTGACATTGCAACTGGTGAAATCATGCAGCATTCAACTACAGCTGAGGAACAATTGGAAGAAATGCCCATTAAGGAAGTCATTCCTGAAATTGAATTAGTTCTTTCAACAGAAATTGACGAAATGTTACAAGATGTGACTGATGCTGGAATCAGAGAAGATATTGTGATAACATCGGATACATATGGAGGTATACACTTGTCAAATATATCCAGATGCTTGCATGGCATCAAGTAATCACCAGTCTTGCTCAGCCTGCTCTGAATTGGTGCTTGATTTTGCATTGCTGTTACAATAATTGGCTGAGATACTTTTCACTGAATTGGTTGCTTGGAAACTTTGAAGCAGCTAACTTTGGTTGTGACAGTCACAGTTGCAATTGTGTTTTTCATTATACAGTTATATGAATGTTCTATATGTTCTATATTTTTGTGTGTCTGTCAATTCTGTGTTTGCCTTTTTGTCATTTACCCCTCTGTCAAACCGTAGTTGCCTTTTTCTTGTACAGTTGCCATTATGTTGTGTTGTTCCTTTTCTATTTGTATCATCTGTCATCGCTTTACCTTTTACGTTGGCATTTTCTCATATTTATTTGTTTTACACATGTTCCTATTGTTCCACATCGTTTTATTTGCTTGTTATTCTTATTTGCTGATAACAGAAACACATGTCTTATTTTATTTCCAATATAATGTCTTGGAAGAGACATTTCTTGTTCAGTCTTGGCATCTTGTTACTTTTCAGCGAAACCATAGCTTCTTCTTAACCGTTCAGGCAGTATGATATTGTTTGCATGCATATGCATATTCACAAAACATGCGCATTTATCATCGTACTGTTCACTTACTCATTTTCTGTGACATTAAGCATGCCTGTTCCTCTGTGTAAATTTCAGTAAGTGGATAGCCCTGTTTGATTTAACCATTACTTGCAACCTCAGTAATGCATATTGTATCATGCTTTTTATTAAATAAATTGTATGTGAAACGTGAAAATGAGTTACACAGATATGTAATATATGTTTCACCCTATCATTTTAATATTAAATATTTCCCCAACTTTAAAGCCTTTCGAGAATTTAGTGATGTATAACCTGTGTTACAAATTGCAATGTTTTGACTACCATTTCATTGTATTAACATGTGTACTTACCCAGTATGTCGCCCACCACAGACTGTTTCCCTCAACTCCTGGAGTCCAAACAATCCTTCATTAATAGTATCATTAGTTAGCATTCTGTTCTCTGTGTGTTTTATTGTAGGGTTTGCCTGGTCAATATCCATGAACTGCTAATATTATTAATGCTTTCAATTTCAGAATATATTTCAGAGGTTTCCCTGCAACCTGGCATTGAGGCCCCAGATGAGTTTCCTGAGGAAAGCTTCAGCAGTAAGATAACTGTAGCTCCTGCAGACCAGAGAAAACTGCAGGAGATTGTAATGACAATCTCCACTGGTGATTTTGAACAGGAAGTGAGTGTAGCTGAAGAACATACAGGTGACAGGGAAGATGAGATGTTCACAACTGAAATGGTGATTGCTCCAAAAGACGACAAAGAATTGCAAGAAATTGTCATGGAAATATCTGCAGCTGAAATTGAGCCTGCAATGTCAGAAGAAGTTGAAATTGAAAGTCATGAGGAAGTGTACACTGCTGAGGTGGTTGTTGCACCCAAAGAGGAAAGAGTGTTGCAAGAAATTGTGATGGAAATACCCTCTACTGAAATGGAACAAGTCATAGAACGACCTGATGAGGTTTACTCTACAGAAATGTTTGTTGCTCCAAAAGAGGAAAGACAATTGCAAGAGATCGTGATGGAAATATCCGCTGCTGAAACTCAACAAGAAGTTCAACACCCAGATGAAGCATATTCTACTGAAATGGTTCTTGCTCCCACAGGGGAACGAGAACTGCAAGAAATCGTTATGCAGATATCCACAGCTGACATTGAAGAAACAACAACTGTTTCAGAATTTGAGGTTGAACGTCATGAGGAGACGCACATTGTTGAAATGGTGCTTGCTCCCAAAGAGGAATTGCCAGAGATTGTGATGAACATTTCAGTGGATGAAATTAAACCACAGGAAATAACTGCTGACTTATCCAGAGCTGACATTGAACAACCAACACTTACTGGTGTTATCGAACAAGAGGTTGAAGTGAAACCTGAAATTGTCGCCACTGCGGTAGAGTTTACTCCCTCTGAGAAAGTGAAGCCAGAAGAAGTAACGGTTGAAATTTCCTCAGCTGAGGTTGAACAACCAACACCGACAGTTATTGAGGAACAGGCAGTTGAGCTGAAAACCGAAATTGTTACATCTGAGGTAGACGTTACTCCAGAAGAAGAAGTGAAGCCAGAAGAAACTGTTGTTGACATTGCTACAGCCGAGGTTGAACAGCCCAAACCTACAGTCACTGAGGAACAAGAGGTTGAACTGAAAACTGAAGTTATCGGCACTGAGGTAGAGGTCACTCCTTCTGAGGAAGTGAAACCAGAAGAAACTGTTGTTGACACAGCAGTAGCTGAGGTTGAACAGCTCAAACCTACAGTCACTGAGGAACAAGAGGTTGAACTGGAAACTGAAGTTGTCAGCACTGACGTAGAGGGCACTCCTTCTGAGGAAGTGAAACCAGAGGAAACTGTTGTTGACATTGCTACAGTTGAGGTTGAACAGCCCAAACCTACAGTCACTGAGGAACAAGAGGTTGAACTGGAAACTGAAGTTGTCAGCACTGAGGTAGAGGGCACTCCTTCTGAGGAAGTGAAACCAGAGGACACTGTTGTTGACATTGCTACAGCTGAGGTTGAACAGCCCAAACCTACAGTCACTGAGGAACAAGAGGTTGAACTGGAAATTGAAGTTGTCAGCACTGAGGTAGAGGTCACTCCTTCTGAGGAATTGACACCAGAAGAAACTGTTGTTGACATTGCTACAGCTGAGATTGAACAGCCAAAACCTACAGTCTCTGAGGAACAAGAGGTTGAATTGGAAACTGAAGTTGTCAGCACTGAGGTACATATCACTCCTTCTGAGGAAGTGAAACCAGAAGAAACTGTCATTGACATTGCTACAGCCGAAGTTGAACAGCCAAAACTTACAGTTACTGAGGAACAAGAAATTGAACTGGAAACTGAAGTTGTCAGCACTGAGGTGGAGGTCACTCCTTCTGAGGAAGTGAAACCAGAAGAAACTGTCGTTGAAACTGCTACAGCCGAAGTTGAACATCCAAAACCTACAGTTACTGAGGAACAAGAGGTTGAACTGGAAACTGAAGTTGTCAGCACTGAGGTAGAGGTCACTCCTTCTGATGAAGTGAAACCGGAGGAAACTGTTGTTGACATTGCTACATCTGAGGTTGAACAGCCCAAACCTACAGTGACTGAGGAACAAGAGGTTGAACTGGAACCTGAAGTTGTTAGCACTGAGGTAGAGGTCACTCCTTCTGAGGAAGTGAAACCAGAGGAAACTGTTGTTGACATGGCTTCATCCGAAGTTGAACAGCCAAAACCTACTGTCACTGAGGAACAAGAGGTTGAGCTGAAAACTGAAATTGTCAGCACTGAGATAGACGTTACTTCTGAAGAAGAAGTGAAACCAGAAGAAACTGTTGTTGACATTGCTACAGCCGAGGTTGACCAGCCAAAACCTACTGTCACTGAGGAACAGGAGGTTGTAGTAACACCTGAATTTGTCAGTACTGAGGTAGTGGTTACTCCCTCTGAGGAAGTGAAACCAGATGAAATTGTGGTTGACATTGTCTCAGCTGAGGTTGGGCTACCCACACCTTCCATTACTGAGGAACAAGAGGTTTCTGTCAAACCTGAAGTTTTCAGCACAATGATAGAGGTTACTCCCTCTGAGGAGATTAAACCAGAAGAAATTGTGCTTGACATTTCAACAGCTGTGTTTGAACAGCCCACTCCCTCTGTTACTGCAGAACAAGAAGCCGAAATCAAACTTGAAATCGTTAGTGCTGAGGTAGATGCTACTCATCTTGAGGAAGTGAAACCTGAAGAAATCATGCTTGATATTTCTGAGATAGAACAACCAGTGGAAACAGTTACTGACGTACAGGATGTGGTGATGGGTCATGAGGTTGTCATCTCTGTGACAGAGTTGATGCCAGAGGAACTGAAACCACAAGACATCGTCACCGATATTTCCACTGCTGATGTTGAGGAACAAACAATTATGTCAGGAGGACATGACCTTGAAAGTCCTGATGAGGTTTACAGTGCTGAAATGGTGATTGCTCCAAAAGAGGCAAAGCACATGCAAGAAATTGTGATGGAAGTATCATCTTCGGAAATTGAACAAGAAGTTCAACAAGTTGACGAAGTATCCACTGCAGAAATGATGATAGCTCCGAAAGAGGTAAGAGAAATACAAGAAATTGTGATGGAGGTGTCAGCAGCTGAGTTTGCCCAACAAACACATGTATCGGTGGAACATGATATTGAACATGCTGGTGAAGTGTATTCTACCGAAGTGGTGATTGCACCGAAAGACGAAAGGGAATTGCAAGAAATTGTGATGAAAATATCCACTGCTGACATTGAGCAAGCAGTTCAGCACCCTGATGAAGAATACTCTACAGAAATAGTGGTTGGTCCAACAGACACAAGTGAATTGCAAGAAGTTGTTATGGAAATATCCCCCGCTGATGTTGAAAAGGAAGTTCAACATCCTGAGGAAACACACACGGTAGAAATGGTGATTACTGCTAAAAACGACAGAGAAATGCAAGAAACTGTGATGGAAATCTCCACAGCTGACACTGAACTACAAGCCACTGTCACAGACGAACACGCGATCGACAAGCAGGAGGAGTTATATACTTCAGAAATGGTGGTTCTGCCATACGATGAAAGGGAATTGCAAGAAGTTGTGATGGAAATATCCCCTGCAGACATTGAACAACCAACAGCTGCTACTGAAAACCTCGAGATTGAAAGGCATGAAGATGTGTTTACTGCCGAAATGGAGCTCGCTCCCAAAGAGGAATTACAAGAGTTTGTAATGGAGCTCTCTGCAGATGATGCCAAACCACAGGAAATCGTTGTAGACATGTCTCGAGCTGATGTTGAGCAACCAATACCATCAGTTACTGAGGAACAAGAGGTTGAAGTGAAGCATGAAGTTGTCACTGCTGAGGTAGAAGTTACTCCATCTCAGGAAGTAAGACCAGTAGAAATCACTGTTGACATTTCCACTGGCATTGTTGTTCAGACAGCAGAACGTGTGACTCGTGAACAGGAGATGGTAACTGAGCAAGAGATTGTCCACACGGAAGCAGAGGTAACACCTTTGGAGGAAGTCATACCAGACGAAATTGTGGTTGATATTAGTGCAGCTGAAGTGAAGCTGCCCACACCTTCAGTTACTGAGGAACAAGAAGTTGAAATCAAACCTGAAGACTTCATCACAGAGGTAGAGATTACTCCCTCCATTGAAGTGAAACCGGAAGAGGTCACAGTTGACAGATATGCAGTGGAAGTTGAACAGCCAAAACCTACAGTTACCGAGGAACTAATGGTTGAATTCACTCCTGAAGTTGTCAGTGCTGAAATAGAAAGTACTCCCTCTGAGGAAATGAAACCATACGAAATTGTGGTTGACGTATCTGCAGTTGAAGTTGAACAACCAAAGAAATCAATTACTGACGAACAAGAGGTTGAAGTGAAACCTGAAGTTGTCTTTGAAGAGATACAAATTATTCCATCTGAGGAAATGAAACCAGAAGAAATCAGTGCTGACATTTCCATGGCTGAGATTGAACAGCCACGAGAAGCTATTACCGAGGAACAAGAGGACAAAGGCAAACTGGAAGTTATCAGCACAGATGTCATGATTACTCCCTCTGAGGAAGTGAAACCAGAAGAAACTACAATTGAAGTTTCTACAGCTGAAATTGAACAACCAACACCTGCAATTACTGAGGTACAAGAGGATGAAATCAAGCCTGAAGTTGTCTCTGGACAGATCGAAATTACTCCTACTGAAGAAGTGAAACCAGAAGAAATAGTGGTTGACATTTCTATTTCAACAGCTGAAATTGCACAACCAAAATCTTCACATACTGAGGTACAAGAGGATGAAATCAAGCCTGAAGTTGTCACCAGAGAGATCGAAATTACTGCCACTGAGGAGGTGAAACCAGAAGAAATAACGGTTGATACTTTTGTAGCTGAGGCAGGACAGGTGGCATCTTCAATTACTGAGGAACAAGAGGAGGAAATGGAAACTGAAGTTGTCAGCACTGAGGTGGAGGTCACTCCTTCTGAGGAAGTGAAACCTGAAGAAACTGTTGTTGATACAACAACAGCCGAGGTTGAACAGCCAAAACCTACAGTTACAGAGGAACAAGAGGTTAAACTGGAAACTGAAGTTGTCAGCACTGAGATAGAGGTCCCTTCTTCTGAGGAAGTGAAACCAGACGAAACAATTGTTGACATGGCTTCATCCGAAGTTGAACAGCCAAGACCTACTGTTAGCGAGGAACAAGAAGTTGAACTGGAATCAGAAGTTGTCAGCACTGAGGTAGACGTCACTCCTTCAGAGGAAGTGAAACCTGAGGAAACTGTCATTGACATTGCTACAGCTGAGGTTGAACAGCCCAAACCTACAGTCACTGAGGAACAAGAGGTTGAACTGGAAACTGAAGTTGTCAGCACCGAGGTAAACGTCACTCCTTCTGAGGAAGTGAAACCAGAAGAAACTGTTGTTGACATTGCTACTGCTGAAGTTGAACAGCCAAAACCTACAGTCGCTGAGGAACAAGAGGTTGAACTGGAAACTGAAGTTGTCAGCACCGAGGTAAACGTCACTCCTTCTGAGGAAGTGAAACCAGAAGAAACTGTTGTTGAAATTGCTGTAGTCAAAGTTGAACAGCCAAAACCTACAGTTACTGAGGAACAAGACATTGAACTGGAAACTGAAGTTGTTAGCACTGAGGTAGAGGTCACTCCTTCTGACAAAGTGAAACCAGAGGAAACTGTTGTTGACATTGCTACTGCTGAAGTTGAACAGCCCAAACCTGCAGTCACTGAGGAACAAGAGGTTGAACAGGAAACTGAAGTTGTCAGCACTGAGGTAGAAGTCACTCCTTCTGAGGAACTGAAACCAGAGGAAACTGTTGTTGACATTGCTACAGCCGAGGTTGAACAGCCAAAACCTACAGTTACTGAGGAACAAGACATTGAACTGGAAACTGAAGTTGTCAGCACTGAGGTAGAGGTCACTCCTTCTGACGAAGTGAAACCAGAGGAAACTGTTGTTGACATTGCTACTGCTGAAGTTGAACAGCCCAAACCTGCAGTCACTGAGGAACAAGAGGTTGAGCAGGAAACTGAAGTTGTCAGCACTGAGGTAGAAGTCACTCCTTCTGAGGAAGTGAAACCAGAGGAAACTGTTGTTGACATCGCTACAGCCGAGGTTGAACAGCCAAAACCTACAGTCACTGAGGAACAAGAGGTTGAACTGGAAACTGAAGTTGTCCACACCGAGGTAAAGGTTACTCCCTCTGAGGAAGTGAAACCAGAGGAAACTGTTGTTGGCATTGCTACAGCCGAAGTTGAACAGCCAAAACCTACAGTTACTGAGGAACAAGAGGTTGAACTGGAAACTGAATTTGTCAGCACTGAGGTAGAGGTCGCTCCTTCTGAGGAAGTGAAACCAGGGGAAACTGTTGTTGATATTGCTACAGCTGAGGTTGAACAGCCCAAACCTACAGCCACTGAGGAACAAGAGGTTGAACTGGAAACTGAAGTTGTCAGCACTGAGGTAGAGGTCGCTCCTTCTGAGGAAGTGAAACCAGAGGAAACTGTTGTTGACATTGCTACAGCCGAGGTTGAACAGCCCAAACCTACAGTTACTGAGGAACAAGAGATTGAACTGGAAACTGAAGTCATCAGCACTGAGGTAGAGGTCACTCCTTCTGAGGAAGTGAAACCAGAGGAAACTGTTGTTGACATAGCTACTGCCGAGGTTGAACAGCCAAAACCTACAGCCACTGAGGAACAAGAGGTGGAAATGGAAAACGAAGTTGTCAGCACTGAGGTAGAAATCACTCCTTCTGAGGAAGTGAAACCAGGGGAAACTGTTGTTGACATTGCTACAGCCTGACGTTGAAAAGCCAAAACCTACAGTTACTGAGGAACAAGAAGTTGAACTGGAAACTGAAGTTGTCAGCACTGAGGTAGAGGTTACTCCCTCTGAGGAAGTGAAACCAGAGGAAACTGTTGTTGACATTGCTACAGCCGAAGTTGAACAGCCAAAACCTACAGTTACTGAGGAACAAAAGGTTGAACTGGAAACAGAAGTTGTCAGCACTGAGGTAGAGGTCGCTCCTTCTGAGGAAGTGAAACCAGGGGAAAGTGTTGTTGACATTGCTACAGCCGAGGTTGAACAGCCCAAACCTACAGCCACTGAGGAACAAGAGGTTGAACTGGAAACTGAAGTCGTCAGCACTGAGGTGGAGGTCGCTCTTTCTGAGGAAGTGAAACCAGAGGAAACTGTTGTTGACATTGCTACAGCCGACGTTGAACAGCCAAAACCTACAGTTACTGAGGAACAAGAGGTTGAACTGGAAACTGAAGTTGTCAGCACTGAGGTAGAGGTTACTCCCTCTGAGGAAGTGAAACCAGAGGAAACTGTTGTTGATATTGCTACAGCCGAAGTTGAACAACGAAGACCTACAGTTACTGAGGAACAAGAGGTTGAACTGGAAACTGAAGTTGTCAGCACTGAGGTAGAGGTCGCTCCTTCTGAGGAAGTGAAACCAGGGGAAACTGTTGTTGACATTGCTACAGCCGAGGTTGAACAGCCCAAACCTACAGTTACTGAGGAACAAGACATTGAACTGGAAACTGAAGTTGTCAGCACTGAGGTAGAGGTCACTCCTTCTGACGAAGTGAAACCAGAGGAAACTGTTGTTGACATTGCTACTGCTGAAGTTGAACAGCCCAAACCTGCAGTCACTGAGGAACAAGAGGTTGAACAGGAAACTGAAGTTGTCAGCACTGATGTAGAAGTCACTCCTTCTGAGGAAGTGAAACCAGAGGAAACTGTTGTTGACATCGCTACTGCCGAGGTTGAACAGCCCAAACCTACAGCCACTGGGGAACAAGAGGTTGAACTGGAAACTGAAGTTGTCAGCACTGAGGTAGAGGTTACTCCCTCTGAGGAAGTGAAACCAGAGGAAACTATTGTTGACATTGCTACAGCCGAGGTTGAACAGCCAAAACCTACAGTCACTGAGGAACAAGAGGTTGAACTGGAAACTGAATTTGTCAGCACTGAGGTAGAGGTCGCTCCTTCTGAGGAAGTGAAACCAGGGGAAACTGTTGTTGATATTGCTACAGCCGAGGTTGAACAGCCCAAATCTATAGCCACTGAGGAACAAGAGGACAAAATCAAACATGAAATTGTCAGCACTGAGGTAGAGGTTAGGCCCACTGAAGAAGTGAAACCAGAAGAAGTCACAACTGTGATGTCCACAGCTCATGTTGAGCAACCGGCAGAAACTGTTAGTGATGTTCAGGAAGTGTCTGTGCAGCAGGAGGATGTTACTGTAGTGCAGGTCACACCCTCAGAGGAGCAGACGGCAGAAGACATCGTTGTCGACATCTCTGTTGCTGAAATCAAACAATCAACAGTATCTGTAGCTGATGAGTCTGAGGTGGTGATGGAGCACGAACAAGAGGTTGTCAGGAGTGAGGTAACAGCCTGTGAGGATGTGAAACAAGAAGAAGTCGTGATTGACATATCGGCTGGTGAAGTAGAGAAATCAGTTGATTCTGTCACTGAAGACGTTATGCTGGAATCGCCAACAGATGAGATCATGTCACATGATGCAGATGCAACTTTCGAAGAAGACTTGCAAACCGATATCGATTTCGCTGAAGATATCGCTGCAATGCCTCAAGGTACACACGACTGCCTCTTCACATCGCTGGCATGTGTGTCGTTGCAAGAGCAATGTCTTGAGTTGTATCTTCGGCTTCTCATACATGCTTTACTATTCTTCTGTTGTGTACGTTTTCTATCATATATCTTTACTTATATATGCGCTTACTGTTGTTGTAACATGCATTTTTGCTTCGTGCAAAACAGGTATTCTTGTATATGCTTGTTTGTATTTATTTGGTTACAAATGTTCATAGATAATATTATATTAGTTACTCTTCTTTCAGCTTTGCGATATTGCACTGACAGCTCGGCAAATTATGCAAGCACGATGCTTTATCGCTCTATGACTCTAACGACCAGTTTGATATGATTGTTGACAACATTAATGGATTGATTTTATTTGATTTTTGTTTGTTTTTGTTATTATTTTGCAGTAAGGTTTGTGTATGCAATGATGTGGCATTTATCATTGCAGATTTCTCTATAAATCTCATGTCAAATTGGACAGCTAATAGCTAATCTATATTGATTATGCATGACTCTAATTAATCTTCTTAAAATACATGTTGTTGCAGCAAACTAACACTTTCAGCTTCAACTATGCATAAAATATTGACGTGAAAGTACAATGGCTATGCTATTTTGCTGCATGAAAAGATTGTGTAATGTTTTGTGATTTATTTTGCAGGATGTCTGTTTACTGTCAATAACATTAATGTTTACCTTTTTCAGTAAGTCACATATGTTGTAAAATATAGATTGTGCAATAAAACATGTACTCATTTTATTTTGTAAACCAAGAATGTTGTACATATCCCAAATGAGTAAATCTACTTGTCATTCCAATGTCACTTTTATCAGGTAGGAACTTCTAAAATATCATGCTGTTCATAACACTTGATACATAGAAGCATCATTAATTTAAATGTTACTAACTTACCTGATTTCTCTCCTGAAGAACAACCACTGGAAGGCATTCATGAAGTTGTCAGCACTGGGGTAGAGATTGTCCCATCTGAGGAACTCAAGCCAGAAGAAATCATAGTTGACATTTCTACAGCAGAGATCAAACAGCCAGTACTAACAGTTACACACGAACAAGAGGCTGACATCAAACATGAGGTTATCAGCACTGAGGTAGAAGTTACTCCCTCTGAGGAAGTGAAACCAGAAGAAATCACTGTTGACATTTCTACAGCTGAGGTCAAACAGCCAACACCTTCTGTTACCGATGAACAAGAGGTTGAAATCAAACATGACGTTGTCAGTACTGAGGTAGAAGTTAATCCCTCTGAGGAAGTGAAACCAGAGGAAATCACTGTTGACATATCTACAGCTGTGGTCGAACAACCAACACCTTCAGAAACTGATGAACAGGAAGCTGAAATTAAACCAGAAGTCATCAGCACTGAGGTAGAAGTTATTTCGTCTGAGGAAGTCAAACCTGAGGAAATCACAGTTGACATTTCTACAGCTGAGGTCGAACAACCAACACCTTCAGCTACCGATGAACAGGAAGCTGATATCAAACCAGACGTCATCAGCACTGAGGTAGAAGTTATTCCGTCTGAGGAAGTCAAACCTGAGGAAATCACAGTTGACATTTCTACAGCTGTGGTCGAACAACCAACGCCTTCAGCTACTGATGAACAGGAAGCTGAAATCAAACCAGAAGTCATCAGCACTGAGGTTGAAGTTACTCTGTCTGAGGAAGTCAAACCTGAAGAAATCACACTTGACATTTCAACAGCTGAGGTCGAACAACCAACACCTTCAGCTACTGAGGAACAAGAGGTTGAGATCAGACATGACGATGTCACAACTGAGGTAAATATTACACCCTCTGAGGAAGTAAAACCAGAAGAAATAGTTGTTGACATTTCTACTGCTGAGATTGAACAACCAAAACCATATTCTACTGAAGAGCAAGATGTTGACATCAAACATGAAGTTGTTATCAGTGAGATTGAGATTACTCCCTCTGATGAAGTACAACCAGATGAAACAGTGGCTGACATTTCTACAGCAGAGATTGAGCAGCCACAACCTTCAGTAACTGATGAGCAAGAGTATGATGTAAAACCTGAAACAGTCGGCACTGAGATAGAGGATACTCCTTCTGAGGAAGTGAAACCAGAAGAAATCACAGTTGACATTTCAACAGCTGAGGTTGAACAGCCAAAACCATCAGTAACTGATGAACAAGAAGCAGAAGTCGAACATGAAGTTGTCAGCACTGAGGTTGAGGTTACTCCTTCTAAGGAAGTGAAACCGGATGAAATCACGGTTGACATTTCAACAGCTGAGATTGAACAGCCAAAACCATCAGTTACTGATGAACAAGAGGCTGAAATCGAACATGAAGTTGTCAGAACTGAGGTTGAGGTTACTCCTTCTGAGGAAGTGAAACCCAAAGAAATAACAGTTGACATTTCAACAGCTGAGGTTGAACAGCCAAAACCTTCAGTTACTGATGAACAAGAGGCAGAAATCGAACTTGAAGTTGTCAGCTCTGAGGTTGAGATTACTCCTTCTGAGGAAGTTAAACCCAAAGAAATAACAGTTGACATTTCAACAGCTGAGGTTGAACAGCCAAAACCATCAGTTACTGATGAACAAGACGCAGAAGTCGAACATGAAGTTGTCAGCACTGAGGTTGAGGTTACTCCTTCTGAGGAAGTGAAACCAGAAGAAATCACGGTTGACATTTCAACAGCTGAGATTGAACAGCCAAAACCATCAGTTACTGATGAACAAAAGGCTGAAATCAAACATGAAGTTGTCAGCCCTGAGGTTGAGGTTACTCCTTCTGAGGAAGTGAAACCCAAAGAAATAACAGTTGACATTTCAACAGCTGAGGTTGAACAGCCAAAACCTTCAGTTACTGATGAACAAGAGGCAGAAAGTCGAACATGAAGTTGTCAGCACTGAGGTTGAGGTTACTCCTTCTGAGGAAGTGAAACCAGATGAAATCATGGTTGACATTTCAACAGCTGAGATTGATCAGCCAAAACCTTCAGTTACTGATGAACAAGAGGCAGAAATCGAACTTGAATTTGTCAGCACTGAGGTTGAGGTTACTCCTTCTGAGGAAGTGAAACCCAAAGAAATAACAGTTGACATTTCAACAGCTGAGGTTGAACAACCACAACCATCAGTTACTGATGAACAAGTGGCTGAAATCAAACATGAAGTTGTCAGCACTGAGGTTGAGGTTACTCCTTCTGAGGAAGTTAAACCCGAAGAAATAACAGTTGACATTTCAACAGCTGAGGTTGAACAGCCAAAACCATCAGTTACTGATGAACAAGAGTTTGAATTAAAACCTGAAATTGTCAGCACTGAAGTAGACGTTACCTCTGCTGAGGAAGTGAAACCAGAAGAAACTGCTGTTTCCATTTCAACAGCTGAAGTCGAACAACCAACAACGACCTTTACCGGTGAACAGGAGCTGACGGTAGAACACGAGGTGGCTACTGCAAAGTTGGACGATGTCTCGTCTGAAGAACTGCAGCCAGAAGAGATCACCACGGACCTGTCTACAGCTGAAGCCCAAATGGAAATACCCGTGGAAACACAGATCGATGTGCAAGAGACGGAGGCAAAGGCTGACTCAGTGGCTGAGGCCATCAAGAGTGAAACCGTTGAAGTGTTTGCACCAGCAGAAATACAGCAGGAGACAGCTGATTCAGGCATTGTGCTGTCCAGTGAGGTCGACGTCCAGTTGGAATCAATGGTGGAGAAACCTGAAACAACTGAAGGTGAACTGATACTGATTGTGCCTGAGGAGGTGGACATGACAGTTTCCGAAACAGCCGCAGAAACAGAATCTGCTGGCATGGATATCACATTTGAACAAGACATTTCTACGACTGAAGATGTTTCAGCAACTGCCTCCATCGAGCAGGAAGAAGGTATTAATGCAATCAATTATATATTATTTCTACCACAATGATAAATGTGCAATGTATTCTGTCTTGTTTTAAAGTAATGGATAAGCTTTCTTATACTAGTGTAAATCAAAGTTGAATTTCTCTGCGCTGCTTTTCTACCATGTCACGTATACACTGTCTGTATGTACACACATTCCCATATTCCATGAAGCAATACAACACACCAGTGAACGATGACAGCATGGGTTTGAGAAGCTGCTTATCAATCACGATTTGCATGTGCAGAAAAGAAGCGCAATGGCAAAGGTGTCATCGGCATGCATACGAATGTCACGTTTTGCCATATGCAGCTGAGTACGTTACAGAGTAAACACCCAAGAAAATATAGGCTGGAAATTGAAGAATCATTTAAAAAGTAATCAATGTCAAATAAAATATTACCACCACATTGTCCGATGGAATTATACGCATGTTTTTGCTCCGTGTCTACATATTCATTTCATGTATTTCATGTATTTGTGTTTCAGCATCATAATTTTTTTGTTTTATATTTGTGTGTGACTTTGCATTATGTAACATCTTTTATTTTCAAACCATCGTGCGTTGGTTTGTGTTTTGTATTTGCAATATTTTTCATGTGCTATTGATTTTTGTGCATGTTTCTCCATTTCAGACTATCGTGGCTTCTCTGTGCTTATGTTCATGATTTGAATCAAGCTGCATGATAATTACATACGTGCCAATGTTATGTCACTAATGCACTAATAACACTGATTTGGCTTACAGGAACACCATGGCGTAACCTAGGCCACACTGCTGGGTGCACGAATGATGAACAATTGTTGTTGCATATTTGACAGTCTCGATGTTGTCATTATATGTGTATTTTATTTGCCTTTACTAATTACTGTGAATTATAAGTTATTTTGATATATATGTATTGCCTGTTGTGAACTGCATTTTGACATTATTTTGCATGTGGAAGCTTTTACATGTCAAAGTCAGGAGTCGAATTTGGCAAACATGAATGTAAGACAACAATAGATTTTGGCGGCACCATTATTAATAAAGAAGGTGGCCCAATTGGCCCCAAACTATCCTATAAATTCTGAGGCATCGCAGCTATTTGCCAGTGCATTGTTGGAAATGGCTGCAAGGCAACTGCCAGATTCGAAGCCTGTCATGTCTATGATAATACAGCATTGGATGTATACATATATTATGTTTTTAGTAAAATTAATGACGTCTTTAAAAATTGTTGTTTGTAAACATTGTTGAAGAAAATAGGCTGTGAAACAAATGCAGCTGTAAATATGGCGATTTTGTCATGATCTATGTCATGAATGTCATTTTACGTTACTTTCTATTCTCACACCCCTCTATCTTCCTCAAGTAATGTTATCCCTCACCACATCTGTGTAATTGTGTAACTTCAATTCCCAAACCCACCAGAACCAAAGTTTTAAACCATAGAGAGTAATGCCTATTAATTTAATATATTCCTCCAAAATCTACCTATAACCTGCAGTTTCAAGTTTTCGTCTTTCCCCGGCTGGTTACCATTTCTGGCCTCCCCTGCCATTCAAAGTTATCACCTTATAAAAAGACAGGCTTCACTAACCGCTGTGAAGATTGTATTAACGAACTAACAAGGGAAGGCATCGTTTAACACTTGACTGTTGTACTAACTGTTGCAAATACTAACTGCTGGTTTGCTTGGGTCATCTAATCACATGACTGCCAATGTCCAGATATACTCACCCTTACACTACACCAAAGTCTCCTGCATTCACCTGACCATTCATAGCATCCCAACAACATATGTAAATATGACGTGTGGTTTACTTTCACTTTCTTATTTATACAATTTTTGTGTTTTCTTTTCTGCAAACAGTTGTTCCTCAGGCAGCAGAAGCGACACTGGAGTAAGTCATAATCTGCTTTCACTATTGGTTTGGGTCATTTTCATCATAATATATATTAACCTGTGTGGGACCCGCCATGGGAAATAAGGTATAACATGCTTATTTTGCATTGACACAAAACATTGATTCGCTGTGATTTCTGCAAAACAATTGCATTTCTACAAGGTATATAGTTTTAAATGGCAATGATTTATTTTTAAATTGGCATATTTCACCATTAAATTCATATTATATTATGAACAATAGGTTTTATTTTGTCAAGCTATTTGTGAGTAGATAGTATTACCTTAGATAATAATCTATGTAGCGGCATTACATCTAAGATACAGTTGCATTCTTGCAAATGCAATACCTTTGTCAGGTTTGTATTAAGTTGTACTCAAATTTCAATTTAATTGTTAAAACTTTTTAATTAATATAATTATAAAACCAGCAGTAAAACTGCTACTTTAGTTTGATGAAGTTTAATGTGACCTAAAGTGTTTAAAGAACAAACCTTTGCCGAAGGATAAAAAATGTCCACAGTCATAAATGCCAACTACATGTTCCTTAGGATTGCCCCAATGCCTGTTTCTACGGAGGACACTGTAGACTTTGCTGTGGGCCTCAAAGCTGGGGAAACCGAGACAGCAGAGACCACAATACAAGGTATAGTCTCAAAGAGAAGACATTGGGTCATTGAGTCCGGCTGGCCCTCACAGTGCTTTTTACACTCATTGGGTGTTCAGTGATTTTACTGCTTAGATGTTATGGTTTTGTTTTTGGAGATTATTAATTAGCAAGTTTTATTTAGAAATCAGTAGTAAACATGTGATATAAACTGCAGTTAGAAGTGCAAAATCAGTCAAGGTAAGTGTAATTTTGTGTGTATTGGTGTGTGTCCACACAAAAAGCATGATATCTTAATGAGAATATGTTTAATATGCCAGCGCTATGAAGAGCATGTGATTTGGTTTGAAGTTCAGCTTACAACTGTTGGGTTGTTTTATTCTTGAACGTACTAAACCTAGCATGGTTTTCAAATGTATTCGAATGCGTGAAGTTAAATTTGAAAACAACATAATGTTTGTTTCATTACTGATGGTTTGTATTTCCTGCATGGTGTGTATTTGCATGGCGACCTGATGTGCTTTCAGGCACTTCTCTTCCAAACGTTGCACAAACCACCCAGCAACCAAAGCGTGAGACAGAGATCCTAACTGCATATACCAGCATTATCAGGAAGACGACTGTAATCGAACATGAAGGGGACACATCAAGTCAGACCCAGCAACCCTCCCCTCCACCCACTGAAGGTGTCAGAGCTGAGCCACACCCAGATGACTGGGCCATGGACGTGACAACCATCAGACCAGAGCTCCTGCCCGCTGAACTCAAGGCAGGCTTGATGGCACTACAGCAGGAGGTTGACAAGACTGTCAAAACCCACGAGTACGAGACAACAGACGAGGTGACAGTGCAGACAAGTGTCACACAGGTGAAGACAGTCAAGATGGAGATCAGCGAATGGGGTGGAGTGTCCCTGCTGGAGACAACGGAGACGAAGACAGACACGGACATGAGTGAGATGCGCAAGACAAAGGAGAAGGACGAGACGTTGATGACACACAAAGTGACAGATAAACGTGTCCCAGAGATTCCCGCCGACTCATCACTTCCTCGGTCGCCCGTGCCTCCAATGTCCCCGATGTGTCTCAGAGCAGACAGCGAGAGGGAGAGCGACCACGAGGCACCTAGCGTGATATCAGAACCGATACCAGTGGAGGAGATCTCGCCTATCTACGTGGCCGTGAGCGCCTACGAACCGGAATCGGACGAGGTTTTGTCCCTTCATGAAGGAGAGAAAGTGGAGGTGTTGGATGACACGCAGGATGACTGGTGGCTCGTGCGCAAGACCTTCGACAACAGGGAGGGTTGGGCACCGGGGCAGTACTTGAAGGAACGCGAGGAGTATAGGCAGATGGTGGAACAAAATCTGGCGAAGGCCATTGAGAAACTACCATCTGAGTCACGTAAGATATCAGCATAGGCGAAAGATGTGATAAAGTCATCTCTTTTATAATCATAGCATGCACCGCCATTTGTACATAGAATACTGAAAGAGCATTTGACTCAGGAAGCATAATGACTTACATAATACCATATGTTGCATTGAACTAGTGTTATTATATTGAGTCTTTGAGAAATTGATTTAATACTGTTTCTGTTCAAATTCACTACCATGTCACACCATTTCTAATCCAGACACGTCATAATAAACCAGCTCACAGCAATAAGTGTGCAAACCACTCAGTGCCATGCGGCATATAGCTACTGATGAACCTCAGCTTAGCATTATTCCATGTTCTTACAATGAAAACAGATTAATTTATACCAGATGATACACAGCAACATTTATATTTATTAATCAGGACATGTAAGTAGTCTTAGTTTATCTGAATTAATTGTTATTTAATGATTGCAGGAATGATTAACTGTATTGCATAATATCACATTTCTTACGGACAGACAAAACAGTCATTGTGCATCATCTGAATATATATACGTAACACACATATAAATATCATCTGAGTGATAATGAATAAATTTTTCATGGATCTAAGAATGGTTTATTGTATGATTTAACTTAGTTTGAAGCATAAATTTGTCGATGAATACGATGTTTCGAACCGTCAGCTACATGCCATGTTCACATGAACAAGGCCCGTAGCTGACGGGTTGAAACGTCGTACTCATCAAGAAATGTATGCACAAAAGTAAGTTCAATCATACAATCATCTGAGTGGTTGTGTGTATCTGTCATCAATATTGCATGAATTTGACTAACTACCCTGCTTCCAAAAAATAATGCTAAAATATCCCAACTGATTGCTGTTCACTGATGAATGATCAGTACAAACATTTGCTACGGCTATTGGTTTGAACCTCGTATGTTTTTGCTACACTAATACCTCCTGTTTCACAACAGGTGAAGAGTTGGTTGGCACGCCCTCTTCCCCCGTGTTTATGCACCCCCTAGGGGACATGCACGTGCCCGACGGGAGCCCTGCATGCTTTGAGTGTGTCGTTGAGGGCAACCCGAGGCCAAACATCACATGGTTCCGAGAGAGCTTCCTCATTGAGCCGTCTGACGAGTTTGTGCAGTTCTACGATGACGAGAACAATGTGTGCAGGCTGCAGATTAAGGAGGTGTTTCCCGAGGACACGGGCACATATACCGTGGTAGCTAAGAACACGCAGGGCACCGCTATTAGTGAGGCAGAATTAGTGGTACAGGAAGGTGAGATGATCAATTGACAGGGCTCGTAGACATGTCCAGTTCTCAGTGCCAGTTAATTACCGTGGCAGTCATCTCGACACAACACTCGTATCTGTTTCCTTTTTTAAACCTTTCATGTCAGTCATTCTGTTTAATATTATTCATTGTGAATGCAACTAGCTAACTAGAGTAAAGTCCAGATATTTTGAATTGTCACTATTTAATTAAAAAAACATGACTGAAATATTATAGTCTTACAACATCCCTTTAGGCCTAACAGTGTTGCTGAAATTCAGACATTGGTGCCCTCTCCTTAGATGGCCAAACTGAACAGTCGGTGTTGCTTGACAATAAGAAACAGTTATGAAGCCTATCACAAAGTGGACATTACAACCTCTGTAGGACATGGTTTTTACAAGACTTGTGTTGACAACGTTCTCACAGAAAAATGTCCTTGCAGTGCAAACTGAGCAGGAGCTGAAGGCCCCAGAAGAGGGGCTTGCACCATCGATTGTCAGCAAGCCTAAGGCACAAGTTGTGAACGAGGGAGAAACCATGCATTTTGAGTGCAGTCTCACAGCAAAGCCTGCTCCAGAGGTAGAGTGTTTATCACTTCATTCACAAGTCTTCTTGCATTGATAGTAACTAGCCAGGCAACAATTAGGTAACAGGTGCTGTCACATTAGTTTATAAGTACAGTTATTCCTTTATTTTAATAAAGTGATTTAAATTATTTGACAGTTTTTATAGTTGTTATATCAGATTTTTATTTTATATTTATTGTGCTTGTACATCGGCTACGTTGAATGTTTAGGTTATTAGTCTTGTACACACTCTTTGAGTATTGTTTAATGGAAACTGCGCTTTATAAAATAAATATGTTATCATTATTAACTTGATCAGATATGTAATTTGAATATAACTGGGATATTTTTTATTTCATTTTTATTATTATAACTTATATTATTTTATTTTAAAGCTGTGCATAAAAGTGTAATAATATGTAGACAATAAATTGCAGGGTATATTAAATAATACACAAAGGCTATGGTATAGTATAGCTGATAAACACATTTTTTTAAATGCACAGTTACTGAAAAGGTGTGGTTAAATAATTTTAATATGTTTGTCAAAAACCAGTATGGTCCATCTTTTTAAACATAGATATTGTGTACCATTAAATACATGCATGCTCTGATCTAAAATGTGACATCATTCTATAACGAATAAAAAATTGTGATTTCAGATTATCTGGAGCAAGAACGATACGAAGATCGAGAATGAAGGTCGCTTTGAGGTCACAACAAAACAAGACGAGAACATATATAGTACGACCTTGACTGTGCATAAGGTGACCTTGGAGGATGCTGGCCAGTACTCAGTGCTGATAAGGAATGACTTTGGTGAAATACACATAACTGTCTCTATGATTGTCAATGGTAGGTACCAGTGAGTAAAAAGAGTCTTCAAGCTAACTTGAAATGAAAGCATATTGGTTATGGGACACACTACTAAGGTGAAAAGGATAATAAAATAAATTCAAAATCTCAATTACCTCACCTATTTACTGTTAAGTGATGCAAATAATAGTAATTATATGTAGCTAATTTCACTGAATAGAAAATTATACGAAAATATCAAATATATTTGTAAAGTAAATATTGCCATGCATTTAAAACTGTTTTATAGTAGTTGTATTGGTAACCCAGAGGTTAATCATTTGCTGGTAATTCTGTTTTCAGAAGTGAGAGAAACCTCGGAGTTCACAACACAACTCACATCAACCAGAGAGTAAGTATATTATTCCTGCAGGTGCTTCCAGAAGTAACTGTTACTGTGCTTTAATTGAAAACTGTCATATAAGTGTTTTAAGTGCTAGATTTGGCTTTGAAATGCTCCATGTACAGTGTGTGTGTATGATGTGCAGCATTTTGCTGAACAATTTATATATGTCACTTCAGAAAAACCCCTACAAGGGTGGGGGTAAAGTACAAGTTAGAACAGAAGGATTTCCGAGGTTTGCTTCGAAAGACGTCAAAGCCATCCCAGTAAGATTGTTAAGTGTTTTGGTGGTGGATCTACCTAATCCCATAGTGTCGTAGATGTGGTGATGGCTTTAGGTGATTAATACATACTGTATATTGGCAATTATCATCTTATCATTGTGTGTTTATTTGCACTGTTAGGCATAATTTCATGACCTACCCCTCTGTTTTGTAGCCTTGCACGTGTTTTAGCGCATATATACTGGCTTATGGTTTGTTGACTTCTATATACGTCAGACATGAAAACTTAAAAGTATTCAAATGCATTTATCAATTAAATGCAAATGTATTTGGGTGGATTTCCAAATGGAATCATTTAAAACATTTGTATTTATCATTAGACTGTAAATCAAATATACTTTTGCACATCAAATTTGAACGATAAATTTTATAGATATGAAATGGTATAAATTATACCATTTTAAAGCTGTGCAGCAATAAAGGTAACAGTTTTATGGTAATGCTTACAAAAATATTGAAATTATCAATATTTTTATTTCTTCTGCAATTTATTCTTCTTCATGGCTTGCGTTTAGGGTATACAAACTAGAGTTCTGCTTTGATCTGTTGATACTCAACTATTTCTGTGTACATTAATCTTCTTCAATGTCTGTCTACTATATAACTCAAAGTTGTTTCTGTCAAAATCATCATTTACTCTACATACATGTACATATATGTGTGCAGGTTGATCACATTTTGTTAATGTTCTTAACATGTTCAACATTGTTGCCTGTTTTTTCTTCAGGTTTATAGTTTAACAGCAATTTAATATAATCTATATTATCCAGTAATTAAGCATTTGAAAACAAAACATACTTAATGCCTAACTACGTGTTAGCTTCATGTTAAAAATAATAATATATAACTAGGTTCACTGATTAATCCATTTTAATACATATTTTATTTATGCTATTGTAGTTTACTGATATTTGTGTTTGTACCAGATATTCACCCTGAAATCTGGCGCTTCATAAATGATTAAATCTAAATGAACATGCGTAACTTTAGCAGTAATTTGTTCCATTGAACACCAGCAATATATGGTGTCATCGTGAAAACATTTAATTTTTAATGGTCAGTCCTTCCATGGTGCAGCTGTCCACTTTAACTATTTGTGTCCAGTTTACTTGCTACAAATCAGCACATGTAGAAACACTGTTTTATAGGTCTATGCAGCAATGCTAAAGCAGGTACATGATTGTTGAATCAATGTGATGAACTGTGATTGCTGTGTGCCGTGTAGGGAGACGACGGAAGTGACGACAACAGAAACAGAAGTAAGCAAGGATCCTCATAAGCATGCTCAGCCCCGCGTGAACCTTGACAGAGAGTCTTCCTTAGACCATGAACTTACGCAAATCTCACCAGAGCATGAACAAACTAATGAAACATCCCATGCGGTTCACGTATTTAAACTAACATCATCTGAAGATACACCCACTGAGCACATACCTCATCAGCATGACATTCCTGAGCTAAAATCACCTGAGCATGCCACTCCTGAGCCACAATCACCTGAGGATGACATCACTGGGCAAAAATCACCTGAGTGTGACGTGTCACTAGATCTTGATACTGCTCTGCATGACATACCCCCACATGTATCCCCTGAGCATGATGTTGACGTGCATGATGACATTCCTACACAAAAATCACCTGAGCATGATACACCTGAGCATGACACAACCCCTGAGCATGACAATGATATCCATGACGGCCCTGAGCAGATCACATCCAATGTTGATGGAGAGTCTGAGCAGGACAAGATGGAGAAGACAGCAGCTGTGTTTGTCGAGCAAGTCTTGTCTGGCATTGGCAAGATCTCTGTACAGCTGCAGCCAGTGTCACCATCGTCAAAGTCCGAACTAAAAGTCAGAAAGATGTCTGAGATGGAACCATCTGAGACGACATCACCAGTGCCCTTGCATGACCTCTCTGATGCCCCAGTTAAAGAGCTGTCCTCAGAGCAGACTGATTCGCAGGCAGAGCATCCGGAGCCAAAACATCAGTTCCGAGCTCTCCACTCAAAGTCTGAGGTTTGCATGTGACAAAGTTCATTTGACTAACACTGTTTGTGTGTGTGTGACTAACACTGTGTGTATATGTAATTGGCATGTGATTATCCAGTATTTGTGTTGGATCTGAGAGTATGCTAGGTTAACACTGTGAGCATATGAAAGTTGGATATATTCTTAAATTAATAACCTGCAAGGAAGGAATAAGTGTAACAAGTAATTTGTACACTTACCTTTAAACCATTTTGATAAATATTACATTTATTTGCATTTATATACTGTTACAGCATGTTTAATTTTTTAGCATTCCTTTTCAAATATTTTATCAGCCCCTCTGGTGATGATTGTTTACATTCTTATTCAAGATTTTTAATTAGTAGTAATTAATCAATATTCTTTGCTAACTCCACTTGCGACAAACAGTCTTATCAGCCTTACAATGTCTTCACAGCCTTGTACATAAAATACAAGTTACCTTTTTGAACCCAATGTGATCTCCATTGGAGCTTTGGGTGTCTTCTTGACACTATGGAATTGCTGTCATGTGACGACTAACAACAGAGTCACATGATAATCAAGTAACCAGCAGTTCTATGCTGGCGGAGATGTCGAGAAGACATCGAAAGCTCCACAGGAGATGACAGTGGATTAGTGAAGATATCTGGAACTTTATGCAACAGTAGTTAAGAATTTAACCAAATCCAGTAGCAACATTCCAGTAGCTGATGTCTTCATATATATATATATATATATATATATATATATATATATATATATATATATATAAGCTAAACAATTAAGTTAAATAAATAGTTTAAATAAATAAAATAAGTTAATTCAATAAAATAAATAAGTCAAATACAATACTAAATTGACTTTGTCAAATTAGACATGCAAAAAGTTACGAAGACAAGCAAACTGTAAAACAACGTAGTTAAAAAAGTGTAAATAGTCAACTTCATTTAAATATCACTTCAGCTAGCTACACAGTGTTCTAAACGCTACGTGGAAGAAATGTTTCTGTAGCAGTGTCTTAATCAGTGTTCTTTACTAAGTGACAAACACCCTTATCGCCCTTACAATGTCGTCACGTCTGTCTTCACACAGTTGTCCCTCCACCTTGTGGAGCAGCCTCAGGACCTGACGGTGAAGGAAGGTGAGAGTGCATGTTTCTCCTGCCGCGTCAGCCCCTACAGCATGCCCCAGCCCCCCACCATCACCTGGTTCTTTATGGGCAAGCCCATCACCTCCGACAACATCTACAGCGTTGAGCTGGAGGAGGATGGTCGTTGCCGCCTCCTCTTGCCCGAGGCCTTCCCCGAGGATGCGGGCATCTACACCGTTCGGGCAGCGGCGGCCTCGGGCATGGTCGAGGCATCGGCCATCCTCACGGTTGAGGGTGAGTTGTGTTTGATTGGACGCCAGGTTGGGATTGGATTCAACGAAATTTAGATTTTCACGTGTGGTATTTAAAAATAGATTTATTTTTATTTAATGTTATTAAAATTGTATTCATTAAATTGTATTTACAGTTAAGAAATATTGTGATATGGTTTAAATCATAATAGCTGCTTTTTGGATCATTTCAATTGTATGTCGGAAATTTTTGTTCGATTTTAACTCACCTTTATAGCAGCGTTAAGTAGCTGTCAAATGTTTGGTTTGGATTAAATTTAGGTTGTTTGAATTGTTTTTTATAACTTAATGGATATTTTGTTATGAAACATGGCACAATAAGAATCAGTGTTTCACCAGCCAGACAGGCAGAGATGATTACAGACATGTGAGGTATTTATCAGATAAACTGGCAGTAAACAATACAAATATCTAATGTATAATAATCCCAACCTGGCCACTAGCAGTACTGACTGCATGAATTATGTTGCTATGTTGTGTTGCTATAGTTTTAAAGATATGCTGGCCACAAATCTATGTAAAAAGTACAAATTTGGAAGTAATACACTTGCTACTACCATAATATTATAATATATATCTGTAAAATGTATATTGTTATAAGAATAATATTTAACTGTAAGTGGTTTCAAAAATGACATGAGCTGTAAACAGGAAAGACAATATCATACTCTGTTTACTATTATAGTATTTGTTTCCAAGATTTTTTTCCAAATTCCTTTTGTCATATTGTTCACAATGCATTATCTCTTTTACAAATATAGTTTTCAAGAAGGTGAATGTATTGTTTCTGTTGCCACACGCCTGTGCAGAATATGTTGTGTATCTATTTATTTACTTATTACATTGATGAAAATAAATGTTTTATATTTAACATACTTTTTGATCAGCATATCTTTAATGTGCATTTTCTGTATACTCTAATATACTTGTATAATATATGATTTATAAACAATAATATAATAGTAAGAATGGATTGATTCTTTGTTGTGTATTAGTTATTCAGTGTGTGATCACTATTTAAACTTGTTTGTTGCAATGATTAACTAACTGGAAACAGTGTGTTCGTGCATGTTTCGTTGTTTTATTTGTGTCGATATGGTAGTTTTATGGCATGGTGTTCCACCTAACACATGGGTTATGTTGGTGCATCGATGTGTAGCATGAATAATGGTATGAACTATTTTGTAGTTCAATTTAAAAAGTATTAACGGAATCCCATGTTTAAGTCAACAATAGTGAAACATGTACACGTTTTCTTTTTAAGGACAGTTAAGAAGCTGCTTTTATCATATATGAGGTATTGTAATGTTTAAATTGTAACAGTTATTACATAAAGGTAGGCCAAACAGGGATCAAATAATGAAATACATGTGCATTATTTAATATGTAGATTGGGTAATTGTGATTTTGTTCCAGAAACATTCTGATATGCATAATTAGGAAAACATTCCAGAATACATATTTGCAGTCCATAATTGTTTAAAGAAACATTGGCATGTCATATTTAACATAACAATTTTGCACACAATTTGGGGGACTGAATTGATAATGTGTGTTGGCATCACAGATTGAAACAAGATATTGTTAGCACTTCCCGATAATGTCACATACCAGGGTAGTATTCTTAAAATGAGGACATTTGTTCTAGGATTTATTATGCAATGTAATGTTCTTAAGACAAATCGATATGTTGAATAGATACTGCTCATAAAGTTATGGTTAGTTACTCCAGTAAGTCAGTAACAATGGTCACAGTTTGAAAGATACAACCACATGTATTGTTAAGTAATACATCCTGTTTCAAAACCTGGTGTTCAAGAATGTCCCATTTTCCCACATTCAACACAACAGTTACAATTACTAATTGCAGTGTTGGCTAATTCCGAATAGAGGAACAAATACCTGCCATGGTGAGATATCTACATAATCCAGCTAACAACGATGCCAATAGTGAGTGATCTGTTCGCATGTTGCTTTAGAACTTTTCGAGGAAGAGTTCACAGTGGAAACGACTGTGAAGTCGGAGGAAAGTGAAGACTCAGAGATGACCTTTGACCTGACAAAACCAGCTGAGGACACAACTGATGCATCCATCACCTTGGAACAGCAGGTAGGACAGGTTGGAAACTGTTTCTTGCAGTTACTTGCAGTGTTATGTCAACATGTTTACATACAACCGTAATATCTCAGTTGACTGGCTGGCTGGCTGGCCATTTTGGTGATCTGCTTTGCCATATAATATATGCCATTTCACTATGCATTTACTTACATTGTGTGATATAATCGTTCCAGGTTGGCACTGCACCATCATTTGTGACGTCATTGTATGACATCAGTGTTGTGGTGGACAACACCCTCACCCTGCAGTGTCAGATTGAGGGTGTTCCCGCACCAACCATACAGTGGCTCCGGAATGGGGAAGAACTCTTTGGAGAACGATATGTGTAAGTTTAAGCAATGTGCAGTGTTGTGTAAAATGTTGCTTTAAAAAATATAGCATGACAAAATCTGCTACAAGTACATTTATATCACTTTCGTTTGGTCCATGTTAATACATATGATTGGCCATTTTCATAGGTCAGTGAGAAATGTTCTCTCAAAATTAATTGTTCAAAGCAGTAATGTGGAATTTTGTAAACTTTTGCTCGTCAGTTAAATTCCCATGAAGACACTGACTGTGCTGCCGAGTTTGTCACATTTTAAATGCATTGTTTTATTGGGAATCTGTTGTATGTGTAGATATAACTAGCTTGATAACAACTGATACCTTTGTATGTATCGTCACTTGTTGGTTTGCGTTTAGTGTAACGTGCACAGAAGAACTGGTCATCACATTGACGATCGAGAACTGCACCGCAGACGACCGAGGAGAGTACACGATCCGCATCACAAATGATTCTGGCTCAGCAACAAGCTCAGCTTTTGTTACCATCGAGTTCGAGATGCCAGCCTTCAGCAAGCCTCTGTCAGACATCAATGTGCAGCTGTCCGAGACTGTCACGCTTGAGTGCACAGTCACTGGACTTCCTCTGCCACAGACGCAATGGTTTGTATCCGGCATAGAGCTTCACGAGTCTGACCGATATCATATCGACCAGAAGGACGACACCGCCATTTTGCAGATCTTGAACGTTGTCATTGATGACACTGAGATGGAGTACACATGCAAGGCGATCAATGTTGTCGGAGAGGCAGTGTCGACAGCGAGGCTGAAACCACAAGGTTTGTGTGTGTTTCTATGTTGTTTAGTTGTTGCCGTGTGCTTAGCTAGAATGATGTGTGTGCTAAGTATTGTGCCACAGCATGGATACCTTGACGTCGTTAGCGGATAGCAGGTGACATATAATGACACCTCTAATTTCTTCTTTCACTTTTTATTTATTGTTGACATAAGCTTTTATGAACTTTGTATTCAGCACTGAACATATCAGTTGTGGACTCAATATAGTGCTACTGTGAGACACTGCAACAGTAACTAACTTTTTCTTGCTTCACAAGGTACTGCATTGAGTTGTACAATCGTAGAACTATAACTTAATATCTCTTCCATCAACCGCTGCATTACATCATATAATATAATAATGTGTCCACACATTCCATAGTATTATATGAAAACTGAAACTGGAAACATTCCATTGTGGCAAAAGCCATTCGTTGTGTGTGAGCATGTTGGATGTGCATGCAGTTTCATTTACATTTATATTGTGCATATTTAGTTCATAGTGTGTCAATATATATTCAAAGGCAAAATGGAATAGAGGAAAGACCGACTATGAAACAGGGAACAAGCTGTTGCTTTTGCTGCCTTACAGCTTTTGGGGCTTAGTCTTGTCTTGCAGTAATCACTTATGCTTTCTGACTTTTTAATGTCATTTAAATATATACAACCAGTCATCAGATTCATAATATTATACGTCATTCACATAATATTATATAATGATATTACCCAGGCACAACCACAGTCATCCATGTAATAGTTAAAAAAAAATGCATATCATAGGTATGGTTTTTAAATTAAACATGGGTTGTGTTTTGGTGTTTTAATACCAAACTTAACTGGTGTGGAATGTTGCACAAATAACCTGTGAGTTGTAATTTCTAACTCTGTTGTTGCCACTGATGTAGCTGAAGTGACACATGCACAGACAATATCTAAAGAACACTACTTGACTACCCTGTTTCCAATGCACTGTACTCATCTCTTCCTACTTACTGTATCCTGCTCAAACCTCTAGATGTCTCCATCACTGTACAAGCTGCATGGTCAGAGTTCAAAATTTGGTAGACCACCCTCATTGGACATAATTTCATAAACAACATTAAATAAATGTTAAAATGTGCATGGTCCTTAAAGAGCACATTTTATACAACACCACTGACCACGCAGCTTTCCTTAGTGGTAGCTTGCATAACCAGCTCACGTGTTGACAGCAGGTGTTTTAAAAATGCAATTATTATAATTTGTTTTGTAAGTGCATCGTCACATGTATGGTAACTGTCAAACAGTGAAGGTTATGTGCTTAGTTCACCAGTAGTTCCCTGCAATTGTAGATCCCATATTGTGTTCATAAATAAATAGTTCTATGTACAAGTAAATGTCTCAAATTGAACAGATTGTTGTGTACACGTTCATGCTGATTTTACTTTAATTTGTATAAACAATTTATAATTGGAATTATGGTGTAGCAGAATGTAGTTACATTTGAATAGGCATATTACTTAGCTGGTGTTTAGATACATTTTATTTATTACGAAATATGTAGTAATACTTATATAGAACAATGTGTAGACTGGATAGCTTATTTTGTGGAATATTAGTACTATACATTAATAACTATGAAGATAGATATTTAATTTTGTTTCACTCTGCAGAATCTGCCAGACGGAAGAGTTGTAGTTTATTTTTTAAATCTGCTTTAAAAAGTTGCTTGTACAAGAAAGATTCGCTTGAAATCTTTAAATGAAAATTGTAATCTTTGTGAATTATGATTGTACACTGATTATGCATTAGGCATGCCTGTAGACCTTGGACGTAGCCGTGTGACCCTGGTGCATATTAATAAAATGCATGGTGCTTGGTGTTATGGTGGACTAATGTGTGTATTAACTGTCTAACAATTGTAATAAAGATTGTGTGGTACACGTACCATGATTGCTCTTTGTGGTGATTTTCACGACTTACACACTTAATTGACGCAATGGGAATCTTCTAGGTACATGTGTTTTCTGTCGATTCATGGCTTAATGTAAGGCACGGTGCGAGCAGCAAACATTTTGTCAGCATTTTTACTATCACACTTTGATGGCTACAAAATGTATTGAAACATGTTAATGTCATTATTTTAACATTAATATATCATGATGCCACTTTTTGTAGCTCGAAGATGTACATTTAATGTATATTGTTAATGAAACCGTGAACGTTATTTTCTACACAAGCATTGTTGCCATAGAAAAACCATGCCTGAAACACAATGAAACACAACCCTATGTAAGATTCCCAAGTGTCATCAGATTTGCTAGCTGTGGCCTGTAGCTGCTTCCGTCTTGCTCCCCATGCCTAGAAATCCCCGCTTGTCTCTTGTATCTACCAACTGAATCTGGTCTCTAAGAAAACCAAAAATAAAGTAAGCATGCGTGCAAACATGTGTGTCAGTCTGTGTGCATGCGTTTGATGCATGAATTTCAAAGCAAAATACTATATTTTCCCACAAGTGTACAGTTTCATCAATGTTAAATGCAATTGCATTGTATTTCAAAACATAACATCAATGATCCAGTACTAAGTCGATCTTTCAAGAAGTACGGCTTCAAAATGGGCTGTTGTTCAAAGATACACATTCATAAGATCGGTTAGAATTACATAACATAGAAAACACGTTACTGGTGAAGAATGCAAAACGAGGGTAAGCCAAATAAGCATCACACACAAACTGTCTGTCTGCCTATATGCATAAGTTCTAAACATTGTCTTAAGCGAATCCTTCCTCGTGACTGCCAAATAGCTCTGACACTTATGCACTTACTTATTTCATTATGTTGCTCGATCATCAGACGTAATCCACACATGTATTACATACAGCAATTGTCATTGCCCTCGTTTGCACGGATAGCAGATATAATTATGTAGAACGCGTGTTAGACTCAGTGACGCAACTTTAGTGTTTTGATACGTTCTTGTTCACGTGATATTTATGTAGCTTGCAAAATCGTCCACTTCTTCCTCCTGGGTGTGATGCGTTCAAACGCTAACTGTTCCTCTCAATGCCCATGAAATTCCAATTTTACCAACAACCAAACCATAGTTTTTCTCCGCCCTCAAGACCTCATACCAAAATCAATTGTAAGGTTTCAGCATTCTTTCCCAACTAATTCCTGTGCACATATTCTCCAAGCATGCCGATGGTCCTTGCATATTATTAAATGTTTTTCCCGTAATCACCGTTATGCGTATTATCGAATTGGCCTTTTTCCTTCATAAGTACTGTACTGCTGATCATCTTAGCATTATTCAACTCTCACAGACTCCATCCAAATGCCCATAATCTAAATTAATCGGTCACACATAACCCGATCGCAGCATATTCTCAATCCTTTCGCACGCTATTTTCTGAAATTTCATCCACAATCAGTTTAAAGCACGTCATCTTAGAGTCACCCAAAATCAATTTCCTATTCACTGTCCGTCTTCTTCATCGAATAACCTTATATTTGACCATTAATTCACTTGACTAATTTACATCCACAACAGCCTCTCCTTTTTTCACTCTTACAGACTACCGCCTAACCACATTTGTCGCTATTTAAGTCTCCATTCACACTTAGTTATGTAAGTCTACTAGTTCTTTACATTGTCGGTGACGACCCTTTCCTTTATACGTTCGATGTAGCGTACATGTGATTTCAGTCTGTCCGATGTGTTACTCAATTCTTCGGTCTTTCTAAGCTGCGCGCTTCCACCCCATTGTTCTTTTCTTGTCTTCAAATTCACATACAGTGGATATCTTGCAAACGTATAAAACTGTGTTTGATTAATTTTATTTATCCTTAGCCAGTTCCACGTTCTTAATCTCTCTTGTCATCTGTAAGATGGACCGATAAAACGTCTTCAGTCGAGAGGACGGTAATTTGCACTTTCTTACCGTCGTTCCAAGATCATTCGCCTAGCGTCATGACCAACAGCCCTATGAACCCGTTCCTATCATTGGATAAGTCTAAAGTGCGAACGAGGAGAGCATTTCTATCCAATACATAATGAATTTCACTCATGTGTCTATGCTCATGCTCTTTATATTCACCTTCAGATAACCAGGCCCTTTACAATTGTCCCCATATGCCTGTGCCTATATTAGGCCTATACCTACCCATTCAAGAAAAAAAATCGTAAAAAGGTATTAACAAGTTCGGTCCACGGGTTAGCTACCAAATCCGACATTGTCTACAAAAGTACATTATTTTTATTTCGTTTAATATTTATTTCATGCGATTAAATATTCTGGCAAATTCAACGGTTTGGACTAGTCAGATGTCATCAAATTCCATGCGCACTGGAACTCATATAATGGGGTAGGCTAATTTTGAGAACTTGAAAAGTAATCAGATGTTCTTCAGTCAATTTTCGAAGAAAGCAATTACTTGAAAACGTTGACCAACTAAAAATGTCAACCAAATAAGCTAGTTCGCCAAATCCTTTGAGTCAGAATGCAATAGACATAAACAGTCGTTAACAACGCGGCCATCTCCAGTTCTTTCTGCGATGAAAAAACGTTCTATTGTTATATGGTATTCGAATACTATTAATCAGGACATAACTAACTTGTACAAATATTAAAATTGAGTGTAGTGCATTATCATCGTTATGATAAATACACTATCATTTATGTCAAATTAGTAGCTTGCTAACTCGGCCTAGTCCCAAATCCAGTCAGTGTTTACCGACATCCCTTCATTTAATTACCCTACGAAGACTTTCTCTCGTCTAAAATTAGCGGACGAACATAGGTATGCTTATTTATTGTCGACACCAGATAATGGCTTTCGCAAAACATGACTTTACATCGTCAAAAACCTGCGATATTGCCTAGCCCTAGCTTTCTGTACATCTTTCACGCTTGCTTGCGGAAAAACGGTGAAATACGAGGCGCCAAAATATTTATGATTTATTTTGTTTGTTCATATATGATACTCGCTAAGCTCGGCCTTATGGGCGGCGATCAAGTAAATAATTACGGATTAATTAACAGGATTATAAACTCAAACTTCGGTATCTGTTAAACAAGTATGTGCGAAATGTCATAGGTCAATCGACATTGACTGTGAAATTACCCACGATGCTTTGCGTGCCGACACCTATTGATTAAAATCGGTACACCTCTTAGTGTTAATTGTGTCTACTAGAGGGCGAAGGCGAAACTGTTTGGCGGTGTTATGAGACGAGGACGTCGCGTCTTTTTGTGAGACAATTTTTATTTGCACCATTGCGTTAATTGACTCTTTGCATGACTTTTGTTGTTCAAACAGTGCATATTGTGACAATCTATCAGTTTGTCGTTCCAAATTTTGTCGTGCAAAGTCATATTTCGAAAATATTATTCTGAAAAAAATGTTGACGTGATTCGTGACACGAAAAACCACAAGTGTCCGGTATATAAGACAAACAGTGCGGTGACAGTAAATTCTGCAGTTAGTATCTAATGAATCACAGCCACAGATTGCATCTTCTTGGAGTTTACGCAATTTGTTGTCAGTGAATATAATGTGGCAAAAAACATAGATGCGACATTTTCGAAACACCAACATTGTCAAAGGCAGCATTATTATTATGAATAGGACGGTGTCGGTGTAGAATATCGGCAACAATAATCGACTGTCGTCATCGAACATCGTTTCATCGACATCAATTGAGTCTGCTTTCTCATTATAAGGCGCATTACCATTATAAATGGGTCTGTGTCTAATGTGTAAGTACACCATCTAAATATGTATTTAATACTATATATATATATATATATATATATATATATATATATATATATATATATATATATATATATATATACATACATACATACTCACACACACTATTATGAATTTGGACTATAAATAAGACATTTAAAATGTAATAGTTAATAGACCATGATCGAATGCTTAGCCTTAGAAGGTAATTAATTTGTTCAGATTTCGTATCACATCATATTTATTTGATCTTTCAGTTTGAACTTTGATGTATGTTTAAAACTACACAAAATTACGTTAATCTGACAAAATAGTGTATGCTCTGAGACTGTTGACAATTAGTACATATGCAATCATATAATGTAATAGTTTAAGCCAATTTGACCATCCTTTCAATCCACAGTCTAAAGGAAGTTATAATGGCTCAGCTAGTATTCTGCGTACCTGCTACTATGCCAGAACAATGTAACTAGATCGACCTGCTCTTTTAAAGCTAAAACAAAAACACATATTCTGTCCGAATCAATATGTCAGCCAAGACTGTTCCCAAAGAGAGGTGTCTATAAATAGATTATATTTACCAAATTTTCAGAAACACGGTATTGGGTGTGCTGAGTGCAAAGCTAAAGTTGCTTATTGTATGTTGCAGTGCCACCCAAAGTGGTGAGCGGCCCAGACAACATCACGGTGCCAGAAGGCACGGATGTGGAGATCACATGCATGACCATGGGCATGCCTCAACCAACGGCATCATGGTTCAAGGCAGGCACGGCCATAGAGATCGGCAAGACATACCAGATAGACACCACTACAGACTCGGCAACTCTGGTGATTAAAGAAGCGCAGCTAGAGCATTCAGACACGTACACTCTGAAGCTGGAGAATCCGGCAGGAGAAGACAGCTACAATGTCAAAGTCACCGTCACTGGTATGCTACTCGTAGATCCGGATAAGAATTCCATTGTTACTTTCCGTATTTGCACGATTTTTGTTTAATAAATTGAACAATGCCACAGTGTTAGTTTTGTTCACTGTCATTTTGGTCAAATGTTCATAAACTTTAGAAATGCATATCTACGTCACTATTAGGGTTTGATACTAGGCAATCATGAAGTATGTTAATAATACATTCATCATAAAACGTGTACCAAATATTGTATATTGCATTGATGCAAGTTGCAATGCACCATAATCAAGCCAAGTGTTATTATGTGTTATTCTTTTTTTGATTTCAGTTTAATATACAAGTTTTGCTATTCAGTTGTGGATGCATATACCTAGAGATCATAATGATATTTTACATTCCATAATTAATGTTGATGTTAATTTCTTTTCAGAAGAAGATATGCCTCCAAAATTCACGGAAGTGTTCGAGGATACAGTGAGTATTGTTTATGATACGATACTTGGTACATGAACATACCCGGTATATGCATAATTAGTTGATACCCTTATAAGAGTTTGAGTAAGGGGATTACTTTTGCATTTGACACATCCATAGTTTGTTGTATGTCATGGCCTTACACATTCCGCTATAGTTACTGTCACTTGTTCTGCCTCTTCCTCATACATGATATAGTTATGTGAAACGATAAGAGCTCTAATTCGATATGTTTAGAAATAATGATCTTTTACCATTCAGACTATCCTCGTGAAGAAGAACTTGGTCTTGAAAGCTACAGTTGTAGCACGACCTGAAGCAGAAATCAAGTGGTTCAGGTAAAGTTGACCACGTTGACATATGTCATCCGTTACAGACATCCTACCAACTGTATTAATAAATGTTTTCATCATATTATGTATTGATCTTTTTGTGTGTGAAATATCGACTCATACTGACGACAACTGACATAGTTATAGTTGATTTATTAATGTTATTGCAATGAATAGTTTGCATAATTTTACAATTTTGGTAAACACCTATACATGATAATAGTTGTGAGCAATTCGAATAGTTCCTTAAATGAAATATTTATTTGTATAGGCGTAATGAAACATTTACAATTCCAGTACAAGTTGCACTTTGATGTTAGTGCTTATATTTGGCGAAATGCATTTAAAACGATTATGAATCCACACGATTTCCGGTACATAACTATCAGCAATTATCAGCTGAAAGTTGCAGTTCAATCAAAGGTCTTGTTTCATTACAGAGTTTCCCAAAATATTTTTTTTACAGTTGCATATTTATAGTTCAATCAAAGGTCTTGTTTCATTACAGGGTCTCCCAAAATACTTTTTTTACATTTGCATATTTATTGTTGAATATTTCGAAGGATTTGTTGTACGGTATAAATTTTCTTTCAGGGATGACAAACAACTGAAGTCCACCTTCAAGATCAAGATGACTCGGGACGGAGACGTCTGCACTCTCACGATGTCGGGTGTCACACTGAAGATGTCGGGAGAGTACAAATGTGTCGCTGTCAACTCTGTCGGAGAAGCTGTGTGCACGGCCAACGTCTCTGTAGTGGGTGAGTATAGAAGTGACCAACAACCGTGCAAAAGTGCTTATTATCAATCATTTATAATCTTACCTTTGTAGTTATAACGGAACACATATGCACACGCGTGCGCATGCACGCACGCACGCACGCGCACGCACGCACGCACCACGCACCACACACACACACACACACACACACACACACACACACACACACACATATGTACAATGCTCACCCTGGATTGCGAGGTGACTATGGTAATACTTTAATATACTTCTATTATAAGTATTACATAAGAAATGTGAGCTTATTCCACGGTGGAATTTTTACGTTTCTATGGTTATAATTGTATATGTTACAGAGCAAATGGAACCGCCTGTGTTTACCCAAAAGCCCAAGAACAAGGACGTCAAAGAAGGGGCAAAGGCCAAATTTGAGGCCAAAGTAAAAGGCAAGCCTCTGCCAGAGATAACATGGTAAGTACGGTTTCAAGGTAGTAGTGAACCCTTAAACTGGATTCATGGATCATTGTAACACATCAATGGAATTTTGCTCTGCATTGGTTTGTTGGTTGAGAACTTAATTGAAACAATGCACCAGCTTAGCCTACACATTATTCTTGATAATAAGTAAGTCAAACTGAAATGCAGATGTTTGTTTTAATGTCGATCCAGTAATACCGAAAGTAAATGTTCCTACCACTTATATAACGGAAATTTACACGTGGCAGGTTCCGTGCCGAAGAAAAACTGGAGGCGACAGAAACAGTGAAGCTGACGACGAGCGAAGTCCAGGGACATGTCGAAACAAGCGTTATCTTTGACAACTGCTCCCTGGCGGACGCCGCAGACATCAAAGTGGTGGCTACAAACCCCGCGGGGGAAGAGAGCTGTGGTGCCACGCTGACTGTGCAGAGTGAGTTGGAGGCGTAGTGCTAGTTAACATAATAGTTTCTTGACGTTATTTATATTAACGATTGATATATCATTGTGTTATGTCAAGAATGTAATTTGTTTTCTTTTTTGAAATTCGCACGTGAGCACATGCGGACACTCCCACTTACTCACGCACATATTTGACTGGCTCACACACACACGCACACACGCACGCACGCACGCACGCACGCACACACACAGACACACAGACACACACACACACACACACACGACACACACGCACCACACACCACACCCCACACACACAGCACGCACACACCACACACACACACACACACACACACACACACACACACACACACACACACACACACACACACACACATAAACACACAGAAACACGCACATACACGAACACATAACCATACCCGAAACTATTATACTACTTTCAGCTATGTTCTTGCTTGTTGTTTCAGTCAAGAAGGAGAAACCTGCGTTCTTGAAGAAGCCTGATGACACTGAAGTAGTGGAACAAGAGGACGCCAGATTTGAGACAACTGTCACGGCCAAACCTGAACCAACCGTTGAATGGTAAATAAAATTGTGTTTATTTATTCGCCAATTTGTATATGGTACAAATGACTATCCGACGTAACACGCTGTGACTGACATATTAGAGAATGTCTCCAAGCACATTGATCTACTCCATTCCCTATCTAGAACACACTACGCCCTCATTTCGTTTCTCCTAGAATGGAATGGAGGGCGTGGTGCAATCAGGATAGGCAAAGGAGTCAACATCGAGGTGTTTGCAGACACTCTCTAATATTTAGATCGTTGCTATTGTTTAATATTGTATTTCTGACTATTTAGGTTTAGGGGCGACAAATTACTGGAACCCTCTGAGCATATTGTGTACGAGAAAGAGGGTGATAACTACGCCCTGATCATCAAAGGGGTGGAGTTGAAGGAAGCTGGCAAGTACTCTGTGAAAGCCACCAATGAAGTCGGCAATATCAGTGCAAAGGCCAAACTTAAAGTCAAAGGTAACTATTATCCTTGGGTAACTACTTCGAACATCTGTGACAATCCTTTAGATAGGTTTAATCAATACAAGCTGGCATTATTAACTACCTATAAACAATTCCACGTCTATCAAAATATTTACACTTGTTTAAACTATTTAATTTCAGCTGGAACATATGTAAATTTAAATATCATTTCTAGGCGCAATAACTTTCTTCTACTTGGATATCGTTCAAATTGCTGTGATATCAGATAGAGGAAGCATGTATTAGAGGAAGAATAGTGGTTTAACGACACATTTTGAGTAGTCCTATGAATTAACGTCATCATAATTTTGTTTACTTCAGAGTTGCCGAAACCAGTGGAGGAGCCAGAGGTAGTCGAGTCTCAGGTGACGATAGAGATAACCGCACCGGAAGAACCTGAACCTGTAGCTCCCGTCTGGGTCCAGGTCTATGATGACCTGGTCAGTACCTGTCTTGTGTACATACCTGTTATTGTTGTTGTTACTGTTACTATGTTTAATTTTAAACGTATTTATGCGTGGCAGATATGATGTGTGTGCCATTAAAAAATATACCATGGCCGTCTAATAAGTAAATGAATATGATATGATTTTATACACCGTATGACCCCAACACTATACGATGTTACTAGATATTTAAACGCACTTCAGTCAGGTATAACAACCGTTATGATAAACTAAGTAGTATTCGAATAACAGGACATTATTGTCATTGACGATAAAAGCTAATTCGTATAAAGAAAACATTTATATATCTGAATTTCAACGGTACAGGTGATTAATCTGAAAGTACATATTTTTTCAGACCCAGGAAGAGCGCGGTTCGGTTGAGCTGGTCGTGAAGGCGACGGGTCAACCAGAGCCTCAGGTCACGTGGTTCCACAAAGACGTGGAGCTGCAACCAACAGTGAAAGTGAACATGGTCGACGAAGACGACGGCGTTCACAGACTGACCATTGCCAGCGTCACAATGACCATGGCCGGAGAGTACAAGGCTGTGGCCAAGAACGTCGCTGGACAGGTGGAACACGCCGCAACGGTCACCATCACTGGTAGGTTATGACTAAATAACACTGTGATATTAACTTTCTGTTTTACAGCAAGCATGGTAGTTTAGGCCTTTCAGGATACTATTCATGTTCGACCCAACCGACCTTGTCACTTGTAACAAGCAATCCAAGTTCTGACGACAGAGTAAGGAATACGTATGAATATTGATTTGCTTAATATAAGCCCAAGACCAACGAAACATATCAATTGCCTATCACCATAATTTCTAAATGGCAATGCTGAATACAATTGTTCTCATATTGGCCTATGAAACTATGGATGATAGTTTTTCCTCCGACAATAACACTAACAGCCAATTTCAGTGCGAATAGAGCTTATGGTCTTTCTCTTCACACGTTGAGCTCTGAATAACCTTGGAAAATGTGTCGACTGACGCCAGCCGGTTAGACCGCTCCGCACCAGTGAACAGAATCTATTGTGTGTCCAGCGCGCCGGTCATCACCCCACCATTCAGCGTGGCCACCCCAACTATGTGTTGATCTTAGCCGCACGTGAGCAGCACCTGACGTCAAGAGCAATAACGAGTGCTGATTCTAAAGCGAAGCAAAATACAGATCTGTTTTCTAGAATATATTATCTACAGCTGACATGAGCAACGACTGTTGCAACAGCGCTTTATAAATGTGACGATTTGCTTTGATTTCCGATTAAATACTCATATGCCCACCTCAAGAAATAAGTCGTACCTATATAATATCATAACATTGGAGAACCGGAATACAGCAATATTGTCCTGAAAGGCCTTAGAACAATATTATTTGTCTTTAATACCAGTACTCTAACTATATAAGCTAATATATATTTGTACTTTCCATGTCAACTCACGTATATGTTCTCTCGTTTACACAATTATTTCATTATACATACTCACAACACCGACACAACCATATTGTTTTCTATGTGAGTTGATATTGAAATATATAATATATGCCTATGCTAATATAGTAGTAAGTAATCATAATATTTCACTAACAAGTTGGCCGATACTTCTTTACTGCACGACGTAATTCTTTATTTTCAAGCTTGCTATGTTATTATTGTTTTGTTAATTATATCGTAAATGTCGTTATTAGTATTTCTGCATAACTCGTTCATTAATATATGTTGCTTCTTTTAATTTATGTTGTTTAATCGTATTTCGCTATTACTAATTCTTCTTCTTTTGCTGTATTATGTTCTGTTGATATTGTTTATTTTAAATAATTGTGTAACAGCAAGAACTGGTTTATATGCAACGCTCTTTATGTTTCGTAAAAGAGAGGAAAATTATTACCGAATATATATAATGCTTTAGCGGTGTCTGAAAGCTGTACACACTGTTTATATGTATAGAAAACATAACTGTAATAAAACTAGTTGTACCTTTCTTGCTGTTACCTCTTACTCATGTTATAATCATTTTGCTTTTGTAGTATGTAGTTTTTCGCACACTGTTGTTTCTTAATTCCTAACCTTTACTGCATCCGACTGCCTTTATCTCTAGCTCGAGCTGCTATGCGAACTAGTTATGAACATCTACTTAGAAGAGGTAGGTGAATCACATGTGTTTTAGTGATGTGATTGTCCCCAATTGTGTCACCCGGTTTCAGATTTAGCCGACGTTGAACATTTGCAATAATGTTGTGTTACCCATCGTCTAGCATACCAGCTACCAAATCAATAATATTTGCCATTTTGTATGACATCTAGCAAGTCTCGCTGTTATCTAATAACTTATTGCAATCCTTACAGTTGGTCTATGCATAAAGTGTTCTTCTTCATTCTTATGTCAGTCTCTCTCTGTTCGTTTTACATTTAATGCTAATTTATGCTATTTTCATCTACCTCTAAACCAATACTCTGTGACTACTCTTGTGATATTGACGCCGCACCAGCGATATAGCATGGTTCTTCATGTAAAATAACTATCAACTACCACTGATGTTTTGCATGGGTTTCACTGATTGTATTTGTACATATATGTGGTGTCTATGGTGTCTAATTAACACACACACGCACACGAACACGCACACGCGCACGCGCACGCGCAGCCGCACGCCGCACGCACGCACGCACGCACGCACGCACGCACACACGCACACACACACACACACACACACACACACACACACACACACACACACACACACACGCATACACACAACGTTCGCAGGGCCTACTAAATATACAAATTCATACAAAGTAAATTGAAGTCACGTTTGAAAGGAGAAATATTGAACTAAAGATACTTGTGAAGACATATTACTTGTTTATTGATATTTTCTAACTTTGCCTGTGAACAGAAATTACATGGGTCCAACTAATATAGTCACCAGCGAAATTGGGCAAATGGTAGAACATACGGTTTAACGAAATACTTATTAGATCCGATCATTAATCAAAGGTAATATGTAATATTATACATATGTTTTCAATATGTCCGTCAGTATGGCAACGTGTGCACCTTTCCCTTCTTTAGGTGAATAATCAGGACGAAACCGAAAGCCTTTCCTGTTTATTGACTATTTCGGATTCTGACTAGTTTGTTCGTTTGTAGAATCACGTGCCGAGGAACCAGCCAACACGCCACCCGAGTTCACGGTCGCCGTCCAGAACTGCGAAGTGAAGGAGGGTAAAGTGGCGAACTTCAGCTGCAGGGTGATTGGGGAACCGACCCCTGAGTTGACGTGGCAGTTGAATGGTGAACCACTGGCGATTGAAGGTCGCTACACAGTTGTAGATAGGGACGGACTACAGGTGCTTCAAGTACACAATGTCGTTCCTAGCGACACCGGCGTCTATAAGGCGATAGCGACGAACTGTGCCGGTGAAGCCAGCTGTTCTGCCGACTTGACCGTAGAAGGTGAGCACTTCACCGATAACAGTGATTTACTTGACAGTATTATGAATGGGACGTGGATATAGTGGCCAGTTTTCAATTTCTTCATTTTGGTACGAACTTTAAGCTCGAGATCATCCCTGTGATACTGATTGTAGACGGGCAGCCATGGTTCATTTATGGTGTTTGTGTTTTCCTGAAGTCAATATAATGCAAACATATTACTGGTAAAATCATTGTAATAGTGATATGTGTTTTTGTACTATAATGTTATGTAGTTGTGGCTGTTACATTGACATATCTGTTTCAGAACCACCAAAAGAGATTGCACCCGAGTTTACAGAAACCTTCCAAGACACCGTAAGTGAAATTAGGATACTGACTACATGCAATATTCGCATTGTTGAATATCTCTTACTGCATGTCACCCAACATTGCCGGTCTGTTAGTTCATTTGTATCAAGCTATACCATGTGGCTGAATCTTTTTCTATTATTCGAATGTAATTTCACGCAAGGCTGCATGCCAAATAATACCGTGTTTCTTTTTATTTCAGAACTCAAATTATTTTACAAACATTACAAACATAAAATTATGTCATTGTTTAGGTTCTACGATATATCTATCACGTATGACGATGATGATGTCAATTATAATGATGACGTACGTGTGTTTTAGGTTGCTGAAGAGAAAGGCAGTTTGACGTTGACTTGCAAGGTCATTGGTCTCCCAGTACCAGAGGTGAAGTGGTTCAGGTGTGTAAGAATACTATGTTATTTTTTCTTTTTCAAATTTTGCATATATATATATATATATATATATATATATATATATATATTTATTTATTTATTTATTTATTTATTTATTTATAGTTAAGAGTATAAACAAAAAGTAATAGACATATATGATGATTATGGACAATTTATGGTTAACAATCCTAGCCTTAATTGTTTCAAGGTGGGGTCAACATAGTTATGTTTCCAACAGAGATGATGCTGAATTGACTAAGACCTTCAAGATCAGGATGTCTCGGGATGGAGAGGTCTGCACACTTCAGATGTCTGGAGTCACTCAGAAGATGTCTGGAGAATACAGATGTGTTGCCGTCAACAGTTTTGGAGAGGCGGTCTGTGCTGCCAAAGTCACAATCATGGGTACTACATTTGATATACTTGATACATTTGATAGCCTCCCAAACCGTAACTTGTGTGAAGTCTAATAAATATGAATATAATTTATAGCAATACTAATCATATTTTATTATACAATTATATCCAGGATGAAAATACTGCTTAAATGCGAAATATAAATCTAACTAGAATCTAAGCAGTATTAGTAACATAAAACTAGATAATATAATACATTATATAATCTCCATCGTATACCAGTATTGTTGCATTATCCATCTTTTTCTTGTTATTGTTCTTATTTAAAAGAAGAAAATAATATATGTTTTTCTATGACACAACAGAATGGAAACAACTTAAAGCATATAGTATGTATATACATTTCTTAGCTGCAGCTAAAACTAAAAATCAGTCCCATACGCGTACGCTTCAATGTTGGCATGTGTCTCAAATTAAGTGCTGGTGCAATCATGGTTTTGGGGATGTTCATACATAACCAATATTCACTCCATCGTGGTAATCAATTTTGTAAGCCACCTTTATGAAGATTGTGATGTTTTGGTACGGTGAATAAACATTACATTGTATGATTTACAACTAGATAAAATGGAACCACCCGTATTCACGAAGAAACCAACAAACAACGACATCAAGGAGGGGGCGTCTGCCAAATTTGAGGCTGCTGTGAAAGGCAAACCTCTGCCCGAAGTGACGTGGTTCAAGGGCGAAGAGAAGATTGAGCCAAGTGAACGTGTCACGGTCACGTGTGAGGAGGTGAAGGGCAAGCTGGTGCTTAGTCTCTCGGTCAACGAATGTGTCATGGAAGATGCTGGAGATATTCGAGTGACCGCGGTCAACCCGGCTGGAGAAGCCAGCTGTGTGGCCAAACTCAAGATCAAGAGTAAGTACTTAAGTGTGTAATCACTATCATCTTAGCGTATGCAAAAGTCATATTGCTACACCGCATTACACATGTCACAAAGATACACATTAGTAAATTAAGGAAGAAGCATTATATCTTACCTCCAAAGAACTATTTGTCGTTGTTGCTAACTTCAAAATTATTATGACCAATAATAAACTCTAACTATACATAACATATATGTTTCTGTTTAAAAAAATGAAGAAACATATATATTGTAAACATGCATACACGTGTGTTGCAGTGAAAAAAGAGAAAGCGCACTTTGTGAAGCCGATCCATGACGTCGATGTGATGGAACAAGAAGACGCCAGATTTGAGACGACAGTCACGGCCAAACCTCAACCTACTGTTGAATGGTTTGTACAGCTTGATTGACTCATTAAGAGACATCGTGACAACCGTTTTCGTATACGGACATTGTCATTGCAACAGTTTCACATCAACACCTTCTCTGGTAGCAGTTTAGATGTTTAATGATCACATTTTGTAAGCACTCCGTTGTGTATGATGTGATCAATGTTATTTTGTGTATAAGTAACATAATTCTTTACGATTGTCAACAGGTACAAAGGAGACACAAAGCTGGAACCCTCCGACCATGTCATCTTCGAGAAGGAGGGTGACAACTACGCCCTGGTGTTGAAGGGTGTTAACCCTAAAGAAGCCGGCATATACACCGTGAAGGTGTTTGCCGACCTCGGTACGATCTCATCCGATGCGACCCTCACAATCAAAGGTATGATTTTTGTTTTCAGTTAGGCACACACACACACACACACACACACACACACACACACACACACACACACACACACACACACACACACACACACACACACACACACACACACACACACACACACACACACACACACACACACTATATATATATATATATATATATATATATATATATATATATATATATATATGCATATATATGTGTGTGTGTGTTGTGTTGTGTTGTATGTGTGCGTGCGTGCGTGCGTGCGTGCGTGCGTGCGTGTGTGTGTGGGTGCATTCATTCGGTGTATGTATATAAGTCTACGTGTATGCGTGAGTGTATATGTGTGAATGACTACGTATACGTCATTTTAATTCGGTGCATGTGTGTGATGCAGAAAAACTGAAACTGAAAATAGACAAGCCGACGGAGAAGGCGGAAGCAAGCTTTGAGATGGAGGCTGAGACTGTCTCAATGGAGGCGGAAGTTCAACTGACTCTAGAGGAGACAATAGCACCACAGTTTGTTGAAGTCTTTGAAGAAATGGTGGGTATTCATATGTGACATTTAATGCTAATATAGTCAGTGACTTCGAACCATGTTGCTGGCGTTACTATATGTTCTTGATAGGATATTTGTTTATAACATGTCAATATATGTCACGTGTCTCTATATGAATCCTTCATGTGATAAATTCAGTTTGATTACACATACAGGTGTATATATGATATATATATATATATATATATATATATATATATATATATATATATATATATATAATATATATATAAGTTTATTCAACTATTTTATATATGATATTACACAGTCAGTTATGTGATACCTAAATGCAAAATATAATATTGGTATACAAAATAGAAGGTCGGTATATTATACACAACAATCACTTATATTTTACTATAATTGTACTCAACTATTTTAAAATGTACCTGCTCTTGTGGCCTCTTTTGAGGGTATTTTATATTGTAACTTAACTATTGTCTTTAATTAGTACTGACCAGTCACATGATGGCAATATCACTGTGTTGTTCACAATTTATGTGATAAGCCAAAATTAAATCTAATATATTTTAAAATGTAATTTGACAAGAATGTATGTCTATATATCCACAGACCATCGAAGAGAAAGGCACAGTTGAGCTGCGAGTGACCGTGACAGGTTCACCTGAACCCCAAGTGACGTGGTACTGCAACGACAAGCAGCTGTTTGAGACCCTCAAAGTGAAGTTGCTCACTGAGTCTGGCGGAGTTCACATCCTGCACATGGAGAGGACGACACAACAGATGTCTGGACTCTACAAAGTGACGGCTGTCAACGCTGCTGGACAGGCAGAACATGCTGCCACGGTCAACATCACAGGTTTGAATCACCTTTATTGTCGCCACCCATGTGTATATGTTTCGGGCAGCGTCAGCTATATGACATAACACGCCAGCATTATGGATAAAGCGTGTAATATAATATTATAATTCATCTAATTGGTAGTGGCACTCTTTCAGAGTATTATATCTTAAGCAAAATCAATTATTGTCCTTATGAGCGAATCCTCGCCTTTGTTTGTCAATGTTCAGTGTTCGTTCCTATATATATATATATATATATATATATATATATATATATATATATATATATATATATCACGTTGCGAACAATTTATATTTCCTGGACCTCTGCGTTTTAATGTTGCATTCTCCTTACAAATCTCAATGTTAAAGCGCAAAGCAGTATACAGTAGTTAAAAACAATTGGATGGCAAATACCCACGCAAAAACGAAGTGTCAGTGTTAGAGTAGATATGTATGTGCGTTTTATTACATGTTTGCAGAAATTGTGAAAGTGGCGGAAGAAGCGCCAGTAGAAGAGGCAGTTGTGGAAGAAGAGGTCGTAGAAATCGAGGAAGAGGTTCCGGCAGAGGTGGAACCTGCGACCGTTGCACCAGCCTTCATCCAGATCTTTGACGACGTTGTACGTACCTAGCCTGTTGTATGTTAGTGGGGTGGTTCTCTTATGTTAGCTCACGTCAAGGCATGCAGTTATTCATGCAGTCAATTCATGGTTATGTTTAAGTGCCTTCTTATAATTGCGTGCGATTACATCATACAACACGGGATTTGTAACTGTCATGCCAAATCGTCTTTCAATCCTTCTATTTTGAAGTCTGCTACTGATATTGGCGATTCAAAATTTAACGAATATATGTCACTGTTCGATCCATATTACTATACTATATACGCTTGATTTAGGCTACAGTTTTACTAGGGGCCTATTACGTTAATTATGCCAAGACGAATAACAGATAGATGGTCAAACTGAGTTAATAATTATGAACGTTGCAGATCAGTACAAGTTTATATCATATATCCTACCGTAATCCCCCATCCATGTCTTCCAGACCGTTGAACAAGGCAAACCACTAGAACTGAGAGTGAAGGTGACCGGCCATCCGCGACCAGAAGTGAAAATATACCGCGACGATGTCGAGCTGGAATTTGTCGTGGAAGACGACGACGTTTACGTGGTGAAGACAGCTGACGTCAGTGTGGATCTTGGTGGTCACTACAGAGTGGCCGCGGTCAACTCGGCTGGACAGGCCGAACATGTCGCTCGTGTCACTGTTACTGGTAAGATATTGTACGCCATTTGTATGTGACTTAATTGATAGTAGTAGGAAATGAACGTGATACCGCATGCACTGTATGTGTATGTACAAATGAAACGATATTTACGTATATATGTATGATTTATGTCTGGTCCTTTCAGTCTTGCGAGTCTACATTAATCTTTATAATATTATAATTGATTTGTTCTGTAAATATATAATCGCAGATGTATATTATTGTTTACCTTGCCTAAATCGGTTTCTTTATTCTGATAAATTGAGTTAATATAATTATACTGAATGAACAGCAATAATGTCATTGATTGAGTGAAACATGATTTACACTATTTTACACCCACACACACGCACGCACACATGCACGCACGCACGCACGCACACACACACGCACGCACGCAGTTGTCTAGGTTGTCTGAATTACGAATTACACCAATGTGACTATAGCTCTGCTGTATTTGTTAACGAAACAATACATTGAATAATAATCAACTGTTTATTTTCGACAGAACCACCCGTGGAAGAACCACTAGGCACGGCACCTGAGTTTGTCGTCAGTCTGCAGCCGTGTGTCTTGACGGAGGGAGAGACTGCAGAGTTCACTTGTCAAGTGACAGGGGAACCGACCCCTGAGTTGACGTGGCAGTTGAATGGTGAACCACTGGCGATCGAAGGTCGCTACACAGTTGTAGAGAGGGACGGGCTACAGGTGCTTCAAGTGCACAATGTCCTCCCTAACGACACCGGCGTGTATAAGGCGATAGCCTCCAACACCATGGGTGAAGCCACCTGCTCCGCCGACATGACCGTGAAAGGTATTTGAAGCGTTTGACGTCTTTCTATTGTTGTCTGTCATTGAGTTTCCACATACTCACTAAGCTGAACAGATGGGGAATGAAGAGGTATTCATGTTGTGTTAATCATTATATTGGCTTTGGGAGAAACGCTGGTGTCCACATATACGTCACTGTTACTCCGAAGTTGGCCATATATTGTTTTGGTGTTGTGATAGTAAAGTTATTGATTTACATTCTTTACAAATAAAAATTAATCCTTCTAACATGGGTAAATTGGCTTTTAGTAATATTTGTTTGATTATTACAATAGAATTGCCAATGTATGCAGTTTTATTCCTATATACGTTTGCTGTAATTCTGATCTGAAATACAACATTACATTTAGCATGTGATGCTTTATTTTTCAGAATTGTTGCATGCTCCCGAGTTCACGGAAGTTCTCAAAGACACGGTAAGTAATCACGATACATTTACTTTTGTAATTTGGTGTTACAGACTACACTGGAGACAACGAGACTGAACCTTGTTTAAATGAACACGGTGTGGTCAAGAATATTACATGTACACATTATTAATCATGGATGCCTGATTTTCATATATATTAGTTGGTGTCTTGCTGTGCCTCGAGATGTTCAAATTGTGTTTACCTTATTACGTTTCTCTTGTTGTCAGACCGTTGAAGTGAAACAAGGAGTTACTTTGGAAACAAAGGTAACAGGTAGACCAGAGCCAGAGGTCAAATGGTTCAGGTAAGATGCATATACTTTACCCATGTGAATTGTTTGATGCGTTTTCTCTCTCGATATATGGGTAGTCTGAATACATCTTTATGTATGCCATAATTGTGATGCACACATATGCGTAGTGTAATGTTGTATTATCATGTTCTGCTGCTGAATTCAGAGTAGCTGATTGTTTTTTTATTTTTTTATTTATCATTTGTTTATAGTATGTTAAGAATAACATTGCATGTTCAATTGCCATTTTATATTATCAAATAATGTAACTATGATGAATTGGCCTCCTTCAGGGACGAAAAAGAGTTGCAGCCAACCTTCAAGATCAAGATGTCTCGGGACGGAGACGTCTGCACTCTCATGATGTCGGGTGTCACACTGAAGATGTCCGGAGAATACAAATGTGTCGCCGTCAACTCTGCTGGAGAAGCTACGTGTGCTGCGAAACTGTCTGTAGTAGGTGCGTATGAAAGCAGGTAACACAATAACAGTTATGTTAGATATGTTACCAATATGCAGTTCGTCATTTACGGCAACATTCATCAACTTAGAAAAGATGGTTATATGTTCTACTACAACATGTGGACAGTTTGTTTGAAATAAATTTGAAATATGTTTATTATGGCTAATATTACTATATCATTAAGTTATATAATGGTTCAACTTCAAAATACACGTTAGTGTTGTAGCACTGGCTATTTTAAATAACCACATAGAAAACGTTTAGTTTACTTGTTGTTTAATGTAAATTATTAACGTTGCTTTTACAGAGAAAATGGAGCCGCCAGTGTTCACTCAGAAACCCAAGAACAAGGACATCAAAGAAGGCGCAACGGCCAAATTTGAGACCAAAGTACAGGGCAAACCACTGCCTCGGATATCTTGGTAGGTGAAAACTAACGGCAATAACTTCATTCACAAGTCAGTGATAGTGAGTTAAGTTTATACAACAGTGACTAAGCGTCAATTATGTCTGAAATGACTTAAGTTTTATCAACAATACATTCACATAATGTCTTGCGAGTAAACAAAACAAAATATTTAGCATATCTAAAAAGTCAACTAATATAGTTTATATTAATTGTTTTGTTGTAAACTCTTGGTCGTCCCCTAACATATGACTAATTATGAAACAACTATGCACCCCTCAAAACATTTATGTCAAACGAGTCGACTATTTATGCTCGTATAGGTTCAAGAACGGCACGATAATCGAGGAGAGCGACAAAGTGAAACTGACATGTGAAGAACGACAGACAGACGTTGTTGCTAGCCTTCTATTTGAAGACTGCGTCATCGAGGATGGCGGGGAAATTCAAGTGACGGCTACCAACCCTGCTGGCGAAGTCACCTGCGTCGCTGCTCTCACAGTTCAAAGTATGCATGCTGCTCTGCTACGACTTGAAATACTGGCACCAGTTAGATGCCGTGGTTTTCTTAATACGTATCCCGATTAAGATATGTGTGGTGCTTAACATTAGTGTTGTCCTATCGTAGGAGTAAAGATATAAATATTGTGTCAATCTCTATTTCTGTCCAACCACTAGTGACTAGTCCACGCAAGCTGTTTTATGGACAAATCAAGCAAAAGCAAAGCACATTAATTTAACAACATCAATGTAGTGTTTGTATATAATACATGGCTTTGCTGTGTTTCTATTAGTTAGCTTACTTTTGATAGCAAATACAATTTTCGAATGTAATATACACTACTACTTGTGACGAACAAACGTACTCTTTTATGTATGTAGGTCTGCCAAAATGTACCGTTGATATGCAAAATACTTATATTCTAGCTGTATAATTGGCGACTTATCGTTGTAATGAAGAGTTCTGTGTTCATCATCATCGTTAGACTGTTGTATTATACTTGCAGTCAAGAAGGAGAAACCTACATTCTTGAAGAAGCCTGAAGACGTGGAGGTTGTAGAACAGGAGGACGCAAGATTTGAGACAACTATCACAGCCAAACCTGAAGCAACTATTGAATGGTACGGTTGGAATATCTGTGAATTAGCCTTGACATATTACATTTTGGCTGTATGATTTACTGAAAATTAGCAATGTTCTTCATATTTGATGTACATTGTTATATATGTGAGAAAGTTTTTAATGTCATGATAACGGGAGGGCACAGTCAAGCACTGATTTGTAACATATTACAAAATACATAATGGATACAATGACACGCAATACAGTATTTTACAGCGATAATTTTAAGTTGGTTCATCGTATGGCTAATGATTATTGATCTAAACTGTATAGGTTCAGGGGTGAGAAGCTACTGGAACCATCTGAGCATATTGTGTACGAGAAAGACGGTGATAACTACGCCCTGATCATCAAGGGTGTGGAGTTGAAAGAAGTTGGCAAGTACTCCGTCAAGGCCACCAACGAAGTCGGAAGTTTGGATGCAATGGCCAAGCTCAAAGTTGCTGGTATGTCCACCTTCTGGGTATCATATTATTATTATTATTATTATTATTATTATTATTATTATTATTATTATTATTATTATTATTATTATTATTATTATTATTATTATTATTATTATTATTATTATTAATGCTTAATAATAATAGTTAGAATTAATGGATGAAATGTATATACACTGGGACTTTATAGCCGATGGTATATTGTATTTTGGCGGTTATTAATACCCGCTATGTTTTATATGTTTTATCCATACCGGCCCCTGGTCATTTACAGAAATTCCCAAAGAAGTGGAAGAACCGGAAGTCGTTGAAGTTGAGGTTGAGAAGGTAGAAACGCCCGTCGAACCGGAACCAATTGCCCCAGAGTGGGTACAAGTCTACGAAGATCTTGTAAGTTACTTTGTTCTTGGTGGTTTTACCAAACGTGAAGTGTTCCTATTTCATCTAACATTAACGATTTGTTTTATGTGTTTACAATTCTGAATACGATACACAGTAACACCTATCTATAACGGTGATCGTGGGGACTGCGTAATATCACCGTTATAGGCAGGTTGCTTTTACGTATAGTTTCATCACTTGGAATCTCACTAACAAGAAGTCATTGGGGAGTCACCTTTATATAGAAGTTACAGCTAACGACAAATGACATCTAATAGTACAAACATACATGTACGACGACCCAACATTACAACGCATTCCAACGTTTTATTGTAACACCAATGAAAACACATGGCAATAAAGCTGATCTTATCGTATAGATAGTTTTACTGTAATAACACATGACTTATTTTAATCACAGCCATTATGATGTTTTTGTGTGATATACTATATGTGATAATAAACTACACGATATAATGACTTACATTGTGATATTGTTCAGACCCTGGAAGAGCGCGGTTCGGTTGAGCTGGTCGTGAAGGCGACCGGTCAACCAGAGCCTCAGGTCACGTGGTTCCACAAAGACGTGGAGCTGCAACCAACAGTGAAAGTGAACATGGTCGACGAAGACGACGGCGTTCACAGACTGACCATTGCCAGCGTCACAATGACCATGGCCGGAGAGTACAAGGTTGTGGCCAAGAACGTCGCTGGACAGGTGGAACACGCCGCAACGGTCACCATCACTGGTAGGTTATCGAGGAGTTCACCAACGTATCTAACAAGTTTGTGTGCATGTGGTTTTAGGGGCTACATCACGATGGCACAATATCAGTTCAGATGGATACGTTGAACATGAATATATGTACATGAAATATGCACATACACACACAAACACGCGCATGCCCCCCCCCAACACACACACGATATTCAAAATGTTCTGCATTTTAATTATTCAAAAGTTGTTTGTACCATCGTGTAAATGTTGCTCCTTAATTACCTGTACGTTAACTTGGCAAGGACACAGAATCCAATGACGCATTAATTATACTAATACTAGTATGATAACACCGGCTTTTCCTAATATTTCGTATGTTTTTACGTTAATGTTCCTGACTTTCATTTAACTAACACACTTGTATTTATATTAACTATTTGTAATATATGACGCTTGTCGCTTTTGTTCTTTTTGCATGAAATAACAGTTTCATGTAACGAACCTACGTTCTTATTAGTAATATCATTTGCTCGTAAAATTGCTATATGCGTATATGTATTATAAACATACATATTAGCGTAACAATTTGTATTGGCACGTAAATATGTCCCATTAATTATTTTGTTGGACTTATTTTGATTTGCATATAGCATGCTTTACCTGCTTCTCATTCTGATTGTAGATCATATTCATGTAGATTGTGCAATAATACTCTGATTTTGCTGACTCTAATTGTGGAAACAAATTTTAAAGAAAACTACAAATCCGATTCAGATTGATGCACAGTCTACACGAATACTGTTAACCCGTAACCCTCTTTACCACTTACATACTAATCATGTTTTAATTTCATATGTATTTAGCACGTGACAAAGTTGGGTTCAACTTTGAACACCTTGTGAGCAAAGGTACGTTTCAATATCACTGCGAATCTGTTTACCAAACATGTAATGACACCATATTAAAAAATTTGTAAATGTGTTACTTATTATTAGTAGCCTTTATTATTTGTCCTTTGCATGTATTATAATATGTGTTTTGTTATAAACATGTTACCAATGAATATACAACCATTAATTATAAACATCAAAAACATCATGTAATTGTAGAAAACGATTGTTTAGTCGCTGTATTATTGTTCTTTCAATGCCAGCGTACGTTATTAATTGTGTGTCGTATTTGCTCTCTAGAGCTACAGGTCGAACCGACTGGTACAGCGCCCGAGTTCACAGTCTCCATCCAGAACTGTGAAGTGAAGGAGGGTAAAGTGGCGAGCTTCAGCTGCAGGGTGATTGGGGAACCGACCCCTGAGTTGACGTGGCAGTTGAATGGTGAACCACTGGCGATTGAAGGTCGCTACACAGTTGTAGATAGGGACGGACTACAGGTGCTCCAAGTACACAATGTCCTCCCTAGCGACACCGGCGTGTACAAAGTGACAGCCACCAACAGCCTTGGTGATGCCAGCTGCACTGCTAATTTGACTGTTGAAGGTACGAATCAGTCAGGATCGTATATAGTAAACGTTTTGAAGGGGTATGCAGAACCGCGAATTAGTACTATGCTGCTGGATATGTAATTATTTAAAATAAAGCGTACGATAAATAATATAATATTAACACGAAGAATATATTATAATGTATCCCATACACAATGTGAAGTAAGCGGATGTTGTGTATGCCATATATAAGTCAATTTGTACGTAAAACACTCTGCAAAAAATGGACCGATTTTACGTGTCAAACTTTAAAACGGCCAAATAAGTTCAAGTACATATATTACATTAATAATATACTATATCTACAATATTGTATACTATTGTTTTCAGAACTTCCAACCGATCGTGCACCAGAATTCACAGAGATCTTCAAAGACTTGGTACGTTCACACAAATGAAAAGGTCTCGTTGAAGTGCAATATATGTCTGTACCGTTATGTTTGAAACTACAATTAGTAGATTTTTAACAATGAAGTATGTGTTTTACCTTTCAGATTCTTATATTTGCTTGGCGTAGCTTTTATGGTACCAAACACTATTTAGGTAAGAATGTTACATATAGTCCGAATGTCAATACATCTTGCCTGAGCTCAGTGACAATACAGCAGTATATGAGAAGGCGAATGTTTCTCTTTGTAGACTGTTGAAGAGAAACGAAACATCACATTAACCGCACGAGTGACAGGAAAACCAAAGCCACAGATAAAATGGTTCAGGTAGGCGATTCACATAACATATGCGCGGTGCATCTACATTATTATTGTAATAAAAAGGTAATTGAGTAATAATGCATCTCAAACAGATGAGCGTATTTTTGGAATGTTTGCTTTGCTGATTTAGTATCGTCCAAGTATTGGTTTTCATATGAAGCAGTTGTACATAACTTTCATCAATATAATGATTGGTTGCATCTAACTATACTCCCTCAATACATACAATAATCGAATAGGGTTGAGATGATGTATATATACTGTCAGCAATCTCAGCTTGCAAGGGCCAGTTTCTCTGCGTGTATTTTCGTCTTCAGCTTTGCAGTTGCATTGTCTTAATATTTCAAACAGCTGTAGATCGTTCTGGTTAACTGACTGACTCATTTGCGTGACTCCAGTAACTCAATGACTATTTTACTATGGTTATGCTAGACAGAAACGTTTGATATACCTTCATCATGCTGATGATCATCAATCGTCATCACCGTCTCCAGTGCTGTCTAATATATTACGCGTATAATCTGTTCTTGTATTCCTTACGCCCAGAGCTGACACCGAGATGCAGCCCACGTTCAAGATCAAGATGACACAAGACGGGGACGTGTATACACTCCAGATGTCTGGAGTCACACTGAAGATGTCGGCAGAGTACAAATGTGTCGCTGTCAATACAGTCGGAGAGGCTGTGTGTGCTGCGAACGTCTCTGTTGTTGGTGAGTTGGACGAAGAAGTTGTGTTCGGAACCTCGATCCTACGTATATATATACACCTGACTGTAACTTATCTGAAATTAGTTAAATATTTTGAAATTATGGATTTTGATCAGGGAAAAAACACGCAAAATGCTTGAATTTAATTCTGTAGTGAAATATTACATATGAACGCATAATAAATATCAGTATGTCGTACTGTCACAGAGAAAATGGAGGGACCGGTGTTTACGAAAAAGCCAGCAAACAAGAACGTCAAAGAAGGAGCTTCAGTCACATTCGAGGCCACAGTGAAAGGCAAACCTCTGCCTGAGGTCACATGGTTCAAGGCCGAAGAGAAGATCGAGTCTAGTGAGCGTGTCTCTGTCACGTGCACGGAAGTCAAAAATCAGCTTGAGCTCAGTCTCACGCTGGACAAGTGCGTGATGGACGATGCGGGGGAGATTCGCGTGAGCGCGGTCAACCCGGCCGGAGAAGACAGCTGTGTGGCGGAACTTAAGATCAAGAGTAAGTTGCGACAGTTGACTGGCACGCGCTTTGACACATCCACCAACGCACGCACGCACGCACGCACGCACGCACGCACGTAGGCATACACATTAACGCACGCGCGCACATACGCACTCATACATACAAGGGGCGCGCGCTCACGCAATGGCACGCGTATTGCCATTGCAACTATAATAATTAATTAATTAAATGCAATGAAAGCAATAACATATTGTTATGTTGCTGCACTGTGATGTCAAATGGTATATGTGATGTTGACGTATTTAAAACATGTTTATTTTTTCTCGACCACAGTGAAGAAAGAGAAGGCAGAGTTCCTGAAGAAACCAGACAACGTTGAAGCGACAGAGGAGGAAGATGTGAGATTTGAAACAACAGTCTCTGCTATCCCTGAGCCTACCATTGAATGGTAAGTTGCGTAGATCTAGTCAATACTGGCGTCCGGTGTTACTTGTGGTTGGAATGAGGTGTAAAACAGTCATTCTTATTGTAGGTGTAAGTGCAGCACTGTCGACTGCGTATAATTCGTCATAACACAATTGCTCAGATCTGATTAGTCTTCCTTTCTCATTTGTACACAGCTAAGTCTCCGAAAACTTCGCTTTGCGCTGTCTTTCCGTCTCGATTCTGCGATGGTGTCCAAGTGTCACACATTAATTGATACATTAATGCAATACGTAGAACACTTAGGAATTTGTGACTACAGGTACAAGGGAGATACCAAGCTGGAACCCTCTGACCGTGTCATCTACGAGAAGGAGGGTAACAACTATGCCCTGGTGTTAAAGAACGTGAATCTCACAGAAGCCGGTACATACACTGTAAAGGCGATTGCCGACCTGGGAACAATCTCAGCTGATGCAACGCTCACGGTCAAAGGTATGTAACACCACATAACTCATTTATAAATAAGTTAAATATTAATGATGTTGATATAATTATAGCAAATAATATAATGTGTGCAGATTGGATGTAAAATTCATCTGGCTCATGTTTTGACAATGTTACATTTTAATCTAGTTATATTAGTTCCATTGACCAGTATTATTGTTTATAAAACATGTAAATAAGGTTACATATTACTATTCATTTTTATGTGAAAGCTAAATTTTTGTATTACTACAAATGCATAGATATTAACGATATTACTAATTGATGGCGTTCTCCCGAATTCCAGTGTTGGTATCTACGTGTCTTGATAATCAGTTTGCTACTCCAAATTCTTTCAGCGATGAAAGTCGAGCTCGAAGAAGAGGTAGTGGAGGAGACTGAAGCGACCTTCGAGATGTCAGTGGAAGTGACAACGACGGAGGAGGAAGTTCCACAAGAACCAGAGACAATTGCCCCGGAGTTTGTGAACGTCTATGAAGACCAGGTATGTGTTTTTACAATTGCATTTTATAGATCCTAAAACTGGACGCAGCTATTTGAACAAACACTCTATTTCATTGTTATGATTTTTGCCATCTTTCCGTTTCCATTTAAAACTGCCGTGCATACGTTTTTATAAGCGGTTATTTGTTCCCAGACGATCGAAGAAAAGAGCACAGTTGAACTGCGTGTAACCATAACTGGTTTACCTGAACCCCAAGTGACGTGGTACTGCAACGACAAGCAGCTGTTTGAGACCCTCAAAGTGAAGTTGTTCACTGAGTCTGGCGGAGTTCACATCCTGCACATGGAGAGGACGACACAACAGATGTCTGGACTCTACAAAGTGACGGCTGTCAACGCTGCTGGACAGGCAGAACATGCTGCCACGGTCAACATCACAGGTGTGAATTACCTTTTTTCTTTCCAACGTGTATATATTTCGGTTCATGTATGTGTATGTATTTCACAGTGAATGCAATTGTAAAGCAAGGCAGACATATAAGGTATGGGCAAATGGCGGATTTGCATGCAGCAATTATTTATGTTTAAAATGAAATGTGTATGTTGCGCCAGTGATGACCGTAGTTAGGTTCCAATGTCCTAACACACAGGTAACACAGTATGTTTATCACTATGACATAACCAAGTAGAGATCAGCGACACAAGACCGCGATTGGCCCCCAGGCCACACTCACTCGTCATTGTCTACTGCGCGCGCGCCAACACACAGCTCACTGTCGTTATGTAACTATGTCAACGAAGCAAGACTCATGCTGGCATTGAGCAAATTGTCTCAAATATACTGTGCTGCACGTTCACTGTTATGTCTGCTGCAATGTTTCCCGGACATGTTCTGTTTTAATACACATGCTTGCATACACACCGAGTAGGAACTAGAAATCACTGGGCACCTGCACTGATCACCGGTGTAATAATATTTATGTTTTTCGCTAAGGGGATGTGTGTTATGATTACAGTGAAGAAAGTGGAAGAGGCTCCCACTGAGGAAGCTGTGGCAGAGCTGGTTGTGGAGGAGGAAGTCGAAGAGGTTCCTGAACAAGTGCAACCCGCCACTGTTGCTCCTCAGTTCACCCAAGTCTTTGATGACGTTGTGAGTAGTTTCTGTGTTTCATTCCACCCTATTTCTGCACGTAGCTGTCTGTGTTAGGACTTGTTAATACCATACACATTGCGTGTATATTGTAAAATTAAATTGCGTATACTACAGAGTGAAATTAACAAGTTAGTTTTATATGTTACCGTGCGTTTAATTTTATTACATGTTTACAATTATTACAACATTAGCTATTTATCTTATTTATACTGAACAAACGGAACAGTGTTCGTAGTATGTTTTCCTGGTGGATTTGGCTACCACCTCATGCTTTGGCCTGTTGTGATAAACTTCAGTGAAGCCAACAGATATTTGAAGATATATAAAATATAACTTTATATAAAATCACAAATCTAACAACATAAGCAGCTTTCCTTCGTAAAAAATATGCCAGAATTATTAATAAAAACTTCACTTGTTTCAGACTGTTGAGGGTGGCAAACCACTAGAACTGAGAGTGAAGGTGACCGGCCACCCGCGACCGGAAGTGAAGATTTACCGGGACGATGTCGAGCTGAACTATGTCGTGGAAGACGACGACGTTTACGTGGTGAAGACGGCTGACGTCAGTGTGGATCTTGGTGGTCACTACAGAGTGGCCGCGGTCAACTCGGCTGGACAGGCCGAACACGTTGCTGTTGTCACAGTCACTGGTAAGATATTTTATATGTCACATGTTCATGTCTATGGCATAATTAATAGTAGTAGTAAGTGAGCGTGATACCGCACGCACTGTATAAGAACACAGATCATATTTTGTAATTATATCAATATTAGTAATATTAATATAATTATTACAACTATATGTAGTCATACTAAATACACAACGGCAAAAGCAATAGTATCAATTATTAATGATATACATGGTTTGGGTTACATATATATATATATATATATATATAAATTTACTTGAATATATATATATATATATATATATATATATATCAAGTCAATTATATATATTCATCAACAACAACATTACATTATACAGAAGCAAACATGTTGTAAGAAAGTTATTGTTACATGGTGGTCACATGGCACATTGGCACATTATGTGCCGTCTTCCTGTGACCCAAAATGATATATGATTTATATATATATATATATATATATATATATATATATATTTATATATATATATATATATATATATATATATATATATATATATATACTAGATGTTAATAATGAAATGTACTTAGTCACAACATAACGTATTGGAAACAATACAGCGTCTTCAAACAGGGTACAGCACTATGTAACTGCCAGGCATCGACCGTGTACTAGGCATCTTCCGTAAAGTAAAGTACGCGTGTATAGTACGGTCATGGTGTGTTTTTGTTGTGTATACAGAGCCAGAAAAAGAAGAACCACTGGGCGCCGCACCTGAGTTTGTCGTCAGTCTACAACCGTGTCACGTGAAGGAGGGAGAGACTGCAGAGTTCACTTGTCAAGTGACAGGAGAACCGACCCCTGAGTTGACGTGGCAGTTGAATGGTGAACCACTGGCGATTGAAGGTCGCTACACAGTTGTAGAGAGGGACGGGCTACATGTGCTTCAAGTACACAATGTCCTCCCTAGCGACGCCAGCGAGTATACAGTGACAGCCATCAACAACATGGGTGAAGCCAGCTGCACTGCCAACATGACTGTGGAAGGTATGTTGAAATTAGTTGGCATTAAATCTAGTATGTAGCTATGTGAAGATATGATTATGTTGATGAGTATTTTGTATGTGTGCTTTAGTGCATCAATCCAAGTATTTTGTTATTCGTCCTAACTTAATTATATTATTGTGTTTCTTTCAGAAGTACCGAAAGACACAGCTCCCGAGTTTACTGAGCAGTTCACAGATACGGTAAGATTTAATTTTATTTTATATGTGGTTTTACACAGGACGACAAGAGTATATAATTGCGTTAATGTTGACTTTCAGAGGAATTTGAATGAGAGCATATGATTATTCTATAAGAATAGTAAATATATTGTTAAACAAGTGTTAGCAGTATGCATACATGTGTGTCCATATCAGACCATACCAAAATAGTACTGACCAGAGTAATTATATCGTTATTAATCTGAACTTCCCTAGAGTAAATCTGTTTTGATTAAACTTCTCTCCCTCAAAATACATCGGTTTCTTAGTGAATCCATAAGAATATCAATCAATTACATATTATCTAAATGTAATGTAGTAAAACTACGTTACAAAATGCAACGGTAACACATTGGTATAATATGTACTGTAGAACGTGATGGTAAAGAAGAACTTGACCCTGGTTGCCAAGGTGACAGGCCGCCCCGAACCGGAAGTGAAGTGGTACAGGTGAGAGTCATTAGAATGTTGGGAAAAAGTAGGCATTCTTTCTTGTCATGAACAGTATTGAGGCCTCACTGTTCTCCGGAACGTTATAGTCCTTTGTCCTGCTATGTTTTCTGTGGGCCTCACTTGCCATTCATTTATGTAGTTCACGGCAACTGCGCTCTCTGACAGAATGCATACATTAATATGTCTAACGTGAATATAAGGGTCCGCACTTTGAACGAACGATCTTAACGTAGTATATTTCGCCATCATCGACGTAACACATTATGCATGCTTGCATGCTCTGTCAGAAATAAGAAATTCCGATAAATGTGCGAATTAGTATACAGTGTAGATAGTTTATAACCGAGTGCGTGTGTTTGTCGTTCCAGAGGAGACACAGAGTTGCAACCAACCTTCAAGATCAAGATGTCTCGGGACGGAGACGTCTGCACTCTCACGATGTCTGGTGTCACACTGAAGATGTCGGGAGAATACAAATGTGTCGCTGTCAACTCTGCCGGAGAAGCTACGTGTGCTGCAAATGTCTCTGTAGTCGGTTAGTCATCGAAGAATTTCTTATATCACATAATTATTTATTTACTACATTCAAAATAATATAAATGTTCATATGGTATTAATTATTCATTACAACAGCTAAATACAATATAATTTGAATAGTTACAGGTTTGCACCGGTGTTATCATCACGTGAAAAACCGTAGTTGCAAATTGATGTGCTGTGGTTTGTTAATTATAATACAGAGTTCTTGTTTTGTTGTGCATTCATCATTACAATTAGGTACAACAGATCACCTGTTTACACCCAAACGTATGCTTATTCTGACACAGAAGTATAACACTTTTGTAAATTATTTACTCAGAGAAAATGGAAGCACCCGAATTCATACAGAAACCCAAGAACAAAGATGTGAAGGAAGGCGCCAAGGCCAAATTTGAGGTCAAAGTGAAAGGAAAACCGCTGCCACAGATCACGTGGTATGTATGTCGATATGGTTGAAGTATATCATTTGGATTTTCAGTGTTTTTGAAATGTCAGTTCATTATGTGTTTTACATTAAAATCGAATGTTTTACTATGTTACTAGCTACACTTCTGTGATAACAAAGTGGAAGTTAATTTGGCAATACTAACATGTATCTATAATGATGGTATAGTTAATTGACTGGCAACACAGTTGTTAGTGGCAATCACGTTTAAAACGTGATGTTTGATTTGTAGGTTCCGTGCAGAAGAAAAGATAGAGACAACAAACCATCTAACGCTGACGACAAGCGAGGTCCAGGGACAGACCGTGTCAAGCGTTGTCTTTGACAACTGCTCCCTGGAGGATGCGACAGACCTCAAAGTGTTGGCGACAAACGCAGCAGGAGAAGCCAGCTGTGTAGCCACGTTGACCGTACAAGGTGACCTTGCTTATCTTCCTTAACCCTTAGCTCCTTCGCAAAGGGAAAGTATGAGTTCTTTCATCTCCTCTTCCTTCTTTTTAGTTTCAGTTTCTTCTTCTTCTTTTATGACTACGATGGTGATGATGATAATAATGATATTGATTATTATTATTATTATTATTATTATTATTGTGTTACCAAGAATAACTACAGCATTTCCCGAGTAGTAGCATCGAGGTTTATTACGACGTACACAGGAATAAGACATATACAACATGTCAAACGCAGAATTCCTCCCAGCTTTGATTTATACATTATGATGCAAATCCATAAAACCAAGATTATCATTATTGTCTCTAGTGTCATCGTCTCATAAAATTTGCAACATTACGCATAATTGTTCCTCGTTTTATTTCGGTTGACTTGTTTTAGTAACAGTCAATTAATTATGTTACAGTAAAGAAAGAGAAACCTGAATTCTTGAAAAAACCTGAAGATGTTGAAGTGATAGTAGACGATGATGTCAGATTCGAAGCGACTGTCACAGCCAAACCCGAACCAACCATTGAATGGTATGATTCAAAATAATATCCTTACATTTTGATCAAATGTGTTGTTTAATGTTATGATATACGCAATCGATATTGTGTCTCTGCATGCATGTATACATACGACAAGTGTTTATTATGTGTATTTCAAAGCACTGTTTTATAAACTGTTACAAAATACACAATAAATCATATGGCAACGCAGTATCACATAGCGACAGTGTGTGCAGTGTGTCTTACGCTGAATCATCATGTGGTTAATATTTATTAATATGAATTTAATAGGTTCAGGGGTGAGAAGCTGCTTGAACCCTCTGAGCATATTGTGTACGAGAAAGAGGGTGACAACTACGCCCTGATCATAAAGGGTGTGGAGTTGAAGGAAGCTGGCAAGTACTCCGTCAAGGCCACCAACGAAGTCGGAAGTCTCACCGCAAAAGCTAAACTCAAAGTCAAAGGTATATCTTTGTTAATACTATTTAGTCCTTGTCGTTGAGTAGTAAGTGATTGTCTACTCATGGCAATCAATTCAAATCACGTCTTAAACATACTTTTATTTCACTGAGTTTGCATTACCAACATTCATTTGTACTGTTGTATTTGTCATACGATCAGCTTTGCTACATGTTTGCTACAAGCATGAATATTATATTTATTTTTGTCCTGCAGGTTATCCATTTCATAACTTCACATGACATTTGCTATCATCATTGTAAATACGCATCTACTAGATTCGGATTTACTACACAACACATTGGTATAGTTTGTTTTTACCATCATAACCAGCTGTCCACAACATCTACAATTATTTATATCCATATAGGCTATCAGTAGTTGTACTTAATCAAGGCTGTGCTTGATACTATAATATTATGTAGTCAAACGGACATCCATAAATGTTTTCAAAAAGATTTCCCCTGAATATGGTTGCTATCAATTTTATAGAACCTGCGAAAGTGGAGGAGGAAGTGGTGGTTGAAGAGGTGAAAGAAGAATCACCCGTAGCGGAAGCAGTTGTCATCACACAGGCTCCAGAGTTCGTTGAGGTTTACGAGGACGTCGTAAGTAATCTATTTCCTAAAATAATCTCAACATTCTATAACATAAATCGTAATCGGTTTTTTGTGTGGAAAGATCGTGAGATAATGAAAGTAGACAATAGCAAAACAAAAAAAATGTTGTTGAAACATGAATGTGTCATGAGTTAAGAAAGTATTTTGTTTAAACAAAGACGGAATGAAGGGCGACAGTACTCTTCTTAAAGTGTAAGAATTATTTCAAAACTGGGTCTGAAATTAAGGTTAATGTAAATTGTCTTCGGCAATCATTATATTCTGTGGTATATGGTATATCAATGGTATATTATTATGGTAATAATATGTTTTATTATCTATATGTGTGCTATATGAATGTCATACAGGTGAACAATGGTTACGTTTAATACATCATCTTATAGACCCTGGAAGAGAAGGGCACCCTGGAACTGAAGGTGACGGTGATAGGTCAGCCGTTGCCCCGCATCAAGTGGATGTGTGGTGACCACGAGCTACAGCGAACGCCCAAAGTGAGCATCCTGAAAGGGCGACAATGGTCAGCAAATACTGACCATCACCAGCGTCACACCGAAGATGAGTGGAGAGTACAAGGTCATTGCCAGCAACAACGTCGGGCAGGCCCAACACTCTGCTACTATCGTTGTCACAGGTAAGACCACGATACGCATTTGTAGACGTGGATAGTGCCCTAGGCTATTTACAAATACTACTTTATGTAAACCCTTTTCAATTTCTTTACAAGTTTATGTTATCATTTATGTTTTATCATGTTATGTATTCGTGTTAGTTATAGCATGGCGTTACAATTTGTCAGCTTGCCCAAATTTATCTCATTTGCATATTATTATTATTTTTAATATATATTATTGCAGTGCTAGTAATAGTAACGTTTTGTTTGTAGGAGTGTTTACTATTAGTTTCTACACTCGTTATTTCAATTAGTTATTTATGTTACACATTAGGTTAATAACAGTGAGCATTTTAATTACATATGTTTTATTTGCATATTTGTTGTAGCTTTCATTATCACTTTGTTTCTTCTTGTTGCATGTCTGTTATATGCATATTCTGTTACTGCATGTCTTATATTTTCTTTGATGTAGCATATTGTTTGTTTAGATATTTTATTTTAAAAGTAGTTCTTTACCTATTTCTCTTATGTATTTTATATTTTATAATAACACTTATACCAATGTAGAACATTATTAGAATGGCAACGTTAACTACTGGTAGTGCTATATATCATTAACTCATTATACTTCATTCTGTCAACTAACCTTTTTCTAGTAGGCCTCATTACGTTTCTTTCGTTTTCCTAACACCGACACGTATATTATATTTAGCTCGAAAGACGTCTATAGTGGAGATAGAACATGTAGTGACAGGTACGTAATACCGTGATGGAGTGATGTCTTCCTCCCTACCGTAGTGTTTGTCTTTACTTGTGATACCTGTCTTGACAAGTGTGTTACCCACCCAAGGTTACGTACGGATTGATATGCAGGTTGTAGCGTGGTTACTATCAGTTATTGTACGCATGTGAATGATTGTGTACCATGAATTGTATCCAGAAATCGACTTCCCGTTCGTCTATGTGTACCATTGATGTATTTCTGTTGGAGTTTTGCGTATATTAGAGATTGTGCTTTGTAGTTTTACCCCATCGAACTATCTACTGTGCTTACTAGAAGTCGGCGCGTGCAATTATCGATTTGTTGTGTGTTTTGTAGTGTGATCCATATCGAACACATAATCACATTATCTTTTTCTTTACGTCATATGTTATTTACATAACAACAATGTATGTCACACTGCGCGATTATTCAAAGCATATACTAGTATGTGTCTACGGACCTACTTATTTGCAGTTTATTTTTTCAAACTCAACCTCAACAGTGAACTATTTCAATAGAGTTTGCTCTAGAATGACACATTGGTGAAGGCCTTTGCATGCTGTTCCCACATTTGATTTGATATACCCTGTTTGCCGTAGTGTGAACATTGACTACACTATTTGATGCCCCACATAAGTCTGTTTATGTAGTTACTGGTCCCAGCATACGGTTTTTGTTTGCTTGGTTTCTGTGTCATTTGTCATGTCCGCTACATATAAAATACAGTGAGGCACGGATGTTTTACAGTGTTCTAAACTGTAGAGTGACAAAAGAATAATTTACATAACATATTTTACAGGATTTATTTTACTACATCTACGTTTCATTAAACATTATATTTAAGATGCGTTTATATGCGTTATACGTAGGAATGACTAGTTGATGACAATTATACAATTACGCTGAGTTAAATCAACATACGATATTACTATTAACAACATTTCTAAATCATAGAGATTGCGAATATTCAAGCAATTAATTTAGCAACTTATACTGACCTGATCTTTCAGTGTTAATTTCAATACATGATTTTAATCTTTGACATTGCTAACTTCCCTCTGTAGAAATGCCAGAAGAAGAGCCGACTGGTACAGCGCCCGAGTTCACAGTCTCCATCCAGAACTGTGAAGTGAAGGAGGGTAAAGTGGCGAGCTTCAGCTGCAGGGTGATTGGGGAACCGACCCCTGAGTTGACGTGGCAGTTGAATGGTGAACCACTGGCGATTGAGGGTCGCTACACAGTTGTAGAGAGGGACGGACTACAGGTGCTTCAAGTACACAATGTCGTCCCAAGCGACACCGGCGTTTACAAAGTGACAGCCACCAACAGCCTTGGTGAAGCCAGCTGCTCTGCCGATATGATTGTGGAAGGTAATTGTTTAACGGATACATGTTATTACATCGTGCATGTCTCCTATTGTATATACATTACGTTTTTGAAATAATGTTTTACCTATTATTTGTAAGATAGATTCAATAGGTAATGACAAGACCAAATATTACGTTGTTTGTATTGATTGCGTACACATAAATTGCCCCGTACACTAGCAGACACGTGCGCCTTAAGTAAACCCACAAGCGTATGTTTGTATGATTCATTTTCCCTATATATTATTTCAGAACTGCCTGCTGATGTTGCTCCGGAATTCACCGAAGTCTTCCAAGACACTGTAAGTATGAGCTTATTCTCGTGTTTCTGTAAAGTTTCAAGAAAATAGTTGACAACATATATATTTATAGTACCAAACCTCATCACAAACTGGAGTATACATTCCCGTATTACATTATTACAGACGTTTTTCTCTATTCAGACGGTTGAAGAGAAGAAAAATCTAACCCTGACAGCAAGGGTGACCGGAAAACCAGAACCAGAAGTAAAGTGGTTCAGGTAAGTGATTATTCCAGTGACATTCGTAGTATTATGAACCTATATTTTATTTTGTATGTATACAAATATTCAGTTAAAATATCAGTATATCTTGCAGAACTATCCGTATAAAAAAGCTTATGTTTAGTGTTATCGTCTCACCCGATTTACATGAAATAGGTCAATTTAATTGAGTACTCTCCTTTTGTTTCCTCAGTTGAAACAGTGGCAACTGCATTCGTTGTAATAGTTCATTACCATGTATTATGTGATGATGATGATGATTAATATACCTGATGTTTTTACAGAGGTGACGCAGAGTTGCAGCCAACTTTCAAGATCAAGATGACTCGGGCTGGAGACGTCTGCACACTGCAGATGTCTGGTGTTACACTGAAGACGTCAGGAGAATACAAGTGTGTCGCTGTTAACTCTGCTGGAGAAGCTGTGTGTGCTGCCAATGTATCTGTCGTGGGTGAGTGTCATACCAACCAGTAGATGCGTTAGATGCGTTAATTGGTATATAATGTAATGTAATGTAATGTAATGTAATGTAATTAATTAATGTAATGTAACATAATATAATATAATATAATATAATATAATATAATATAATATAATATAATATAATATAATATAATATAATATAATATAATACAATTAATGTAATATAATATAAATAATATAATATAAATAATATAATATAATAGATTGGTTTGTTTCTAAGATAGTGAGGCAATGAAACAGTAAAACATTGTGTTAACAATATTCGTATTGTTCTTTGAAACCCTTACAATATTGATAATATGAAGACATCATGTTTGAAAATAACCGTTAAACTCATGTTAAATGTTAAACTCAAACTCCAGAAAAAATGGAGCCACCCGTGTTTACCAAGAAACCAACGAACAAAGACATCAAAGAAGGAGCTTCAGCCAAATTTGAAGCTGCTGTGAAAGGCAAACCTCTGCCCGAAGTGACGTGGTTCAAGGGCGAAGAGAAGATTGAGCCAAGTGAACGTGTCACGATCACGTGTGAGGAGGTGAAGGGCAAGCTGGTGCTTAGTCTCTCGGTCAACGAATGTGTCATGGAAGATGCTGGAGATATTCGAGTGACCGCGGTCAATCCGGCTGGAGAAGACAGCTGTGTGGCCAAACTCAAGATCAAGAGTAAGTACCTGTTGTTTTTAATTATTTCGGAACGTGATGTATGCCGTAGGGACATCATTAGCTATTCAAACGATGTGTATTTCTGATTAGTATCCAGTATTTGTCACATTCTTTTATGTAAGGTGTTATATTCTGAACATTTACTTCGATGTAATCAATTCTGTTATATAACAGTTAGACTAGCAGAATCATTATATTTAAGAATGCACGGATCCCGCTGTTGGAAATCTTTATGTTCACACACTGCATCATTAAGTCGTACACGAATATAGTAACTGTTGTATAATAGCATTGTTACTTACATAATGATCCAACCATACAAGGTCAGAATAAAATATTATTTTGTACACAGTAAAGAAAGAAAAGGCCGAATTTGTGAAGAAGCCAGAAAACGTTGAAGTGATGGAACAAGAGGATGCCAGATTTGAGACAACTGTCACAGCCAAACCTGAACCTACCGTTGAATGGTCAGTGTCAGTAATTATTAATTGTATGTTGTGTCTCATTTTGTTGAATAAAATTACTGAATTGTTTATAATGTTGTATATATATATATATATATATATATATATATATATATATATATATATATATATATATTTGTCAGTCACAGTATGACCTAATCTTATCATCATAGCTTTATTCTTCTACAACATATGCCAGCAAGATGTCAATCTCGTAAAAGACGTATTGCCTCCTATATGTGCTGTATAATGCGCTCTATGGACAGAGCGTGAAGAACTCTGGAACACGAGATTTTAATGACATCATTTGTAACCTGTTACGAATTTTCTATCGTGAGTATACCATACGTTTTGACACAATACACATGCAACGTTTCATGATGATCTGGTATATTGAATATTGTAACGCAGTGTAGCCTAACACAGATGACCATTCCTGAACTGAAGTAACCGAATAGAGAAGTGACTATGCGCCATACAAATATTATCTCTGATTTAATCCAGGTACAAGGGCAAAGCCCTGCTACAGCCGTCAGACCACGTCATCTACGAGAAGGAGGGTAACGACTATGCCCTGGTGTTGAAGGGTGTCAACCCTAAAGAGGCTGGCACATACACCGTGAAGGTGTTTGCTGATCTCGGCACAATCTCAGCAGATGCGAAGCTGAAAGTTAACGGTCAGTGTTAAATTGGCTATGTAGATTTACGTGTCAAGAAATGTGTTCTTTCATTATCATGAAAAGTATACACAAAATATATTGAATGGCGCAAATAGTTATGACACATTAATACAATTTGTTACTGATCTTTTTAGCATACATGTATTGTACTGACCTCGAAACGAAATCAATGTTGGAATAGGCACTGATCTATGTGTGTAGATTGGTGAGGGCTACCTGGCACCACTCGCTGTACTGTCTCGCCTAGCGTCTTGGGTCATGACATCGGGTCACTGCGTTCTGTTTAAAATCTTAGGCGCATTAACCATTTTTGTAATCTCTTGAGGCTTTTAATGTTGACCCAACATTTTGTTATCATATGAGACTCTCTTTGCACACACACACACACACAACACACACACACACACACACACACACACACACACACACACACACACACACACACACACACACACACACACACACACACACACACACACACACACACACACACACACACACACACACACACAACACACACACACACACACACACACACACACACACACACACACACACACACACACAAAACACACACACACACATACATACACATAAAACACACACACACACACACACACACACACACACACACACACACACACACACACTACCATAAGTCTCCAACGTCTCACCTTAATTTTCGGGTACGCTGTGTACATGTATGAGTTGACATCACAGAACTGCCGAAGCCAGAGGAGCCTGTCGTAGAAGAAGTGTTGGAAGCTGAGGTGGAACAGCAGGAGGCGGCGGAGTTTGCCATCGAGGTCCCGGCTGGAGTCGCCCCCGAATTTGTCGAAGTCTACCAGGACACGGTAAGTGATCTCGCGTAATACTGGTGATGTCATTTTCGTCCTTGTGTCAGTAAGACGTTGGCTGTTGTGAAGCTATGTTCTACACTACTGTTACATTTTGTGGACCTTTCTCAGCTGCAGTCAATGATGTTTAATGTAATATAAAATTTACATGTATCCGTACATCACACACACGCACGCACGCACGCACGCACGCACGCAAGCACGCACGCACGCACACACACACACACACACACACACACACACACACACACACAACACGTATGTATATTTTGGCTTATTGGTGTACTGTAATGCATATTATTAATTTATTAATGAGGCAACGTTGATGCTATCATTGACAAGCAACCTTCTTGGCAACAATGATATAAACTTTGCAACAATAATATCAAATCTTAACGATGACATCAGAAATGTGCTATGATGCTTGAATAATTAATGATAATATTAAGATAACTTAAATTAGTCATATTATATTGGGATGTTCGTTTCTTTCACATTCGTGAAATAATCTGTTTTACTTTGATCTAAAAACACGATGCGGTATGGTGCGTACACATAGTTTTTGCTAAACAAATATAAATGCAACTTGGTATTTGAAATAAATATTGTAATTGAACCAATTGTCTGACAGGATGTCGTGGAGAAAGACACGCTTGAGCTGCGGGTTAAGGTGACTGGTTCCCCGGAACCAAAACTGGCCTGGTACAGCAATGACAAGGAACTGTTGGCCACACCGAAAGTGAAGATGACAAAGAAGAAAGACGGTGTCCACCTGCTGAAAATCGCTAACACCCGTCCGGCAATGTCCGGCCTATACAGAGTGGTTGCCACTAACGTAGCTGGAGAAGTCGAACACACAGCCACTGTGACTGTTACAGGTAGGCATATGTGTCATAAAGTGGAGTGTGTGATTGATATTAACACATTTTATTACACCAAGTTATTGATCAGGATTGTAAAACATAATTATCAAAGAACGTTTTATATTAATTGGATTGTGTGTCATATTTAACTCGACCGTATTGTTGTGTATTTTCAGTTGTGGTGTAAATCTGTAAAACTGCCTTGAAGTGTTCACTGACTTAATAAGAGTGACTACACTTCAATACTAAAGTGTGCCATTTGCATATGTCACTAATTATTCGTCGGTTTGTATGTGTCAATATGGTACTATATTGCCTTTTACCTATTTATACCGCGACGTATAAATTGTGTAAATAATGTTTATCTCACTGCGTGGTGTGTATACTAATATATGGATATGAATATCAATGTCAGTGACGTGTCTTCGCTGTGAATGGTAAAGCTCCCAAATGCAGTTCTAAGACTGTCTAACACTGTATCGTCCCATGTTTCAATGTAGCTGCAGAAAGCAAGCAAGAACTACCAGAAATCGGTAGGTGTATGCACAGTATAGGTAGCTAGACTTCAGTTTTAGAACACGATTAGCCTTTTATAACATTGTCTTGTTAGCATTAGTTTAAGCCAATACCGTTGTAGTTCATTCATTTAAAGTTCTTCCTCGGTTGGATTTTGTTGAATGTACATATTCATATAATTATATTATATATATATATATATATATATATATATATATATATATATATATATATATATATATATATATATATAGTATCTACTGTGACATGTTACCTAGTAAAGGCTAGTTTGTAAATGCTAACCATTTAATTTCATTTGTATTGACCTGGTCTAATTGTCTGATTGAAATTTTGCGACAAAATTAAAACAGCTGTATGCGATTTATATATATATATATATATATATATATATATATATATATATATTTAACAAGATCGAACAATATACTTTTTGGCGATTATATCAAACGTTTGCACATGTTTATGCAATCTGACCGCACATCAACCGAGGAAGCAATCTTTATAGATTTGTATTATTTGGATGCCATTTTATTGTTTGCATATTATTAGATGTACATACTCTCAGTTCGCAGCATTGCATATGTTTTATTTTGTTACCTTTTCATTGACGCTAGATTATTTATTTTATCGCAAGATTAGTTAATGCATATTTTGCATTTTAAGTATAAATTTGCATCCACTAATAATTATGATATTAATCCCGATGTAATCATTAATGTAGATGCTACACTTTCAGTTACTAATTTAGGAAATTAATATTATATTTGTAGTTAATACCACAGTAATCCAGGGAAATAGGCTTTAGTTTCACAGCACGTAGTTAAATACTTAAGTTACCAGGCACGTTCATTTTACTCATTATTAACATTCACTAACCTTTATGACAGTACCATACAAACGTGAAACGACAGGTAAGTCTTAGAGAGTCTTAGTTGTGGTATTTAACTGCTTGCATGACATTTGCATTCGTTGTATTTTCTCAATTCAGCGAACCAGCTATGCACTCGGCATTGATATCTAATATGATTGGTGGACAAAAACCGCTGACATTGATTTTTTTAATAGTACCTATGCCATTTTTATACAGACTAGAAAGTGTGTGCGTGATGGAACATAATTTGAACAATACAGCGATATCGTAGGTGTTGCTAAATTGCTTTGCAGCGTTATATACACGAGAGAGTGAAGTTGCGCTTTGTTTGGAGATACGCTTTAGTAGGAAGCTACATAGTTTATTTAGTTGATAAGGGCTAATATTTTGTAGTTCATTTTAAAATCTGCGAAGTTGTGAAATTAGTTTTGTTTGAGAATTGGGTTGTTTGTTGTGGCAAAGTAGGTGTGATATTTAGAACAGTTTTGTAGTTCGTTTTAAAAATCTGCGAAGTTGTGAAATTAGTTTTGTTTGAGAATTGGGTTATTTGTTGTGACAAAGTAGGTGTGATATTTAGAAAAGTTTTGTAGTTCGTTTTAAAAAATCTGCAAACTAGTGAAATTAGTTTCATTTGAGATTTGGATTATTTGCTGTGGATACTTAGGTGTGATATTTAGTAAAATTATTTTAGTTTAATGTCCATAACATAAATCACAAATATATACAAGTTAAGTCTTAATTTGGAAAATATATTTAAATCCAAAATAATATGTGCGGTTTGTGCATTACAAATTTCGATACATGACGATAAAGACGTTAATTTAAGATTAATGACAGCACCATTTATGTAATACAGGGCCCGTTTTATTGTGTCAAAACATTCTGTATGTTTGTAGCAAGAGAGTTTGAAAGATAAATGCAGTGTTGATGTCTCAGAATAGATAAATTATGTAATGTAGCGACTCAGCTTAACGTATCTTGGTTATTTGAAGGATGCACTAATGTTTCTTATTTAATCACAGCAGTACATGGAAGAGAGGTACGTATGAACACTGAAACCAGGCGCTTTATTTTATATGGTTATTGCTGTAATGATAGGAATACACACCACTTACAGTCTGACTCACTCTCCACGTACTACAACAGTTACAGCGTTGGGAAACGAATGACTACAATGTTGTTGCTGGTGTTTGTTGTAAACACAAACACACTCATTCGTACACAATATAGTATAATACCTGTCTAAGGTTGATTTCATCTTATATATCTTGTGTTCCCAGAACTGACAGAGGCTCCAGTGATTCTGCAAAACCTTTCGGATGTTGATGTTCGCGAAGGTCAGACCGCACGCTTTGAATGCATCATCAGAAGCACACCAGCCCCGCAAATAACATGGTATGTAACAGTAACTGATGGGCTTCGCTGATTTACTGTGCTGATCCTGGGGTATTGTATTTTTACATTACATAGTTGCACGACGAAGTTTCATACGTTTGCATTACATAAGTCGACGCCGAATTAAAAGTACGCTGTGTGTTTATACTTCTAGTTCACTAAGCAGTTTACACGTCTACTCCAGTAAATATACATTCACGTAACAGGCAATATTGATTTACGTTAAGCTATTTTAATCGTAAAATAACCTAAAGTGTATTGGCATCGTGTTAAAACGTTTAAAGTTGCATGAATTTGCCAGGTTTACTCCGTAAAGTACTAAAAACGCTCTCATTGAACCTGCCTTTCAACTGACTCATTGTGTTATCAATATACGTACCAGGTACAAAAGCGAGATTGAAGTGGAGATCAGCGACCTGGTTAAGTTGGAGGTGCGTGAGATAGGAAACGAGTACGTGATTGTGCTGGAGATCCGCTCCTGTAAACTGGACGATGAAGCCACCTTCAAGATGGTTGCAAAGAACAGCACTGGCGAAGTCACAGCCACAGCCAATCTCAAACTTCTCAGTGAGTAGCCTAGAGGTTATGACTACTGGGTTAATAAGAAGATAAGAGTGATTATCGCAAAAGGTCTGAGTGTGTCATAATATGCCCTGTAATTTCACCAAGAGGATTAGAACTAAAGCTATAACCAAGATGTCTTGGAATAGTATGGATTGCGACTGGGAAACTGTTTTATCTAAAATATATTTATGGTAATATTTTTGTTGTTTTCATTAAATATATGGATGATGGTCCTAAGGAGCGGAAAATTTATTTTAATTTGTATTACTAAGTATCTGAGGTGGTCGAATATATTACTGTTATCGTGGTAAATTAATGCCATCCCGGTGATTTAAAATGACATAATCGTGTTATTAAACTAGTCACGTCAGTTGTTGGTGTGACCGATCAAAAGTAAGATATGGAGTGTTATATTTACAGTTAAGAAGGAGATGCCCAAGTTCGTCAAGAAACCCGAGCCGGTGGAGTGTATGGAATACACCGAGGCAAAGTTTGAGACAACAGTCACTGGTCTCCCCGAACCCAACGTTGAATGGTAAGTACCCAGTTACTTCCTTATCTTCCACACAACTATACATATGCATGCATACATACTCATGTCACTTTTATCTATTACAATGATGTAATGGATGATGAATTTGTAAGCAAATCATATCCAAGACGAATCATATTCGATTAAATTCCAAAACGACACTGTTCACATTCTGAACATATCATATAAATAATCGCTTTAAGTACGAGTTTCTAAGGTGTACCAGTAGTTTATATCCAGTCATAAACAGCACACCATGAATGACTATAAAATACGGCAACATTGTAACATAAAAAATATGGGTATAATTAAACAGTAGGTTGTTTGAAATGGGACGGAAATAAGCATAATGTATACTACTAGTAAAACATATTGTTTGTTCATGTTTGTCATCATAAATGTAATCGTTTACACAAATGATTATTTAGACAATCAAGTCTAAAATAGTACTTCATCATTCATCTCAAACTTTACATTTTATATTTAAATCATACCAGTTGCATGGGTACCATTTAATTATAATTACTGTAAACTTATATTTACTGTAATTGGGCACGTATTATCAATTGCACAGTTCGTATTCGTAGTTTATGATAATATTTGGCAAATACTTTGTGTTGTAATTGTTGTTGTAGTTGATTGCTGTTGAAATATACTGTTCTTTACAATATAGATATATATTGTTATTCTTGCAGGTTCCATAGCGACGCGAAGTTGGAGCCGTCAGACAGGATTCTGTACGGCAAGCCGGGAGACAACGTGTACACTCTGACCATAGACAAGGTGAAGAACGACGAGGCCGGCATGTACACGGTGAAGGCGACCAATGAACAAGGCCAGATGAGTGCCAGTGCACGACTCCGTGTCACGCGTACGTTCCAATTAACATGTTGATTTATTGTTATTGTTATATATATATATATATATATATATATATATATATATATATATATATATTATATATATATATATATATATATATTGATGTATATATATATATATATATATTATATGTATATGTATATGTATATGTATATGTATATGTATATGTATATGTATATTATATAGTATATGTATATATATATATATATGTATATATATATATATATGTTATATATATATATATATATATATATATATAACGTATACATATGACGTACACTAACAACTCAGGTCACTTTAGTTTAATAATGTATACTGTCGTTTCTGTATGTGTAACAAACATAAAGAATTACTAGGCACGAAATATTACTTTCGAGAGGTCGAACGGATAATATATGTAACGATCACATGTATCTTTCTAGTTGGTCACTTCTGTTGACGAATTCGCCAACCACGTTTAGAACGAGCGAATTTATTTTGTTTCTGTATCTAAGTAATTAATTTAATTTGTGTAAATATGGCATTATGTATCTATGCGTTTTTGTACGAAAGGGTTGTCTGTGGGTATCTGACACGTAACACATATTTAGTAGTAGTCGATATATTATTATTATACATAATGTGAATGTGTATATTGGCTGTGTTCACAGCTGTAAAACCGCCAAAGATTGTGCAGCCACTCAACGATACGGTAGCACCAGAGCAAGGAACAGCGAAGTTCGTATCCAAAATCACTGGTTTCCCCGCACCCACCGTGAAATGGTAAGCTGGATTATTCACAAACCACACAGTATTGTTATTTGAATACAGCATTTCCTATGTAAAATCTAGTTGTAAATAGTTGTTGCATTATCTTTTGAAACACATTTGGCTGTATGCCATGCTCGTGGACACATGACATAATGCTTACTATTTGTCATACGTTTCCTTTGAACATTTGAAGAAGAAAAAACAAAATTACGTATGAAAATAATTTATGTTCCTTTTCATCGAAGGTTCTTGAACGATGAAGATCTCGTTGAAAGCGAGGCCGTGCAGACGGAATACATCAGCAAGACGTCGTCCTACCAGTTGACTCTGGTGGGTGACCTCAAGGACAAAGCTGGCAAGGTGAAGGTCGTTGCTGAGAACATTGGCGGTGAAGCATCCAGTGAAGCAGAACTGACCATTTCTGGCCGTGCAGCCACGTTTTTGGAAAAACCAATCAAATGCACTGTCCTGGAAGGTAAGTAATAAGATGTTAATGGTATATCATTAATAATATTCTGTATAGGTATAGCACTACAAGAGAGTAATCTAAACACCAATATTGTTTAATTTAGCATTATCTACACACACGGACTTTGAATACCGCCTATGGTGAACATACAATAATAATAATAGTAATAATAAACATGCGTTCCCCTTCAGCAATAACAACATAAAATGCAAATACATGTATTTACGAACACACATTCCGATATCAAATTCATCAGTATTCGCCAACTCATTTTGGATTAATCGAAGACAGGAAGAAACCAGAGCGTGTATCATTTAAGATATGTATTGTGAAACTGACATCAACCTGGTTTCTACAACAGGTGGCACTGCAGTCTTCCGTTGTCGCATTGACGGCGAGCCACAACCGAAAATCGAATGGTCGAAGGGCAAGTGGCGTAAACTGACGAACGATGCTAAGACCCGCATCTACTTCGACGAGGCTACGGGTCAACACGTGCTGGAGATTGACAACATCAAGGAGAAGGATGCCGCCACGTACACGGTGACAATCTCCAACGAACACTGCGAGAACACGTGCTCGGTGACACTCATCGTCACAGACAAGGCGGAAGAAGCGCAGGACTGGAAGGCACAACTCAAGAAAACGTTCGTTCATGTTGTATTCGTAAATAGTTGTCTCGTTATAATAAAGCCTGTATCTTAATATATTTTATTGATACGACTGTTCTATTTGATGCACTGTATCTTGGATAAAAAAGTATGTTATGAAAATGCATTATGCATCTAAAAATATAAAACAATATATATACGTTTAAAATAAAGCGCAGTGACTTAGTGACTAGATCGTCGAGTTGTCATACTGGTAGTTATTGCAGCGTGGCTGAGTGCTTCTAGCTAAGTCGAGATTGTGTTCAATTGACCAGATGTGCCAGACAATGAAGCTTAAATCGTCTTGGGCAGTCCTTAAGACTTATGATATGTCACTGTGTGTGGAACAGCAAGGTGGCTGAGAAGGAAGTCACGGAGGAGGAGCTCGACTGGCGAAGCAAGCTGAAGAAGGCAGACGCATCTGAACATGAGGCGATAGCGGAAGAACATGGCTTCGATCTGAAGACTGTCGTATTTGAGACTGAACAGGAAGAAGCAATCAAGCGTGGCAGGGTGGACGTTGAAGAGGTAGCCACTTACTTGACATATCCATTCTCTAGCAAATGTTATGCAGGCAGAACAAGTAAACATGCTTCGTCAGTGAGTGTTACTGAGAAGGCAATGTTCAAATGTCAATTGCAAAACATAATTAATGGACATGATAGATTTGTTTTGGTTTAAAAAATGTATATTATAATACATATAATATATATATATATTATATATATATATATATATATATATATATATATATATATATATATATATATATATATATATATATATATATATATATATCCTTTCTATATTATATATATTATATTATATTAATTAACTTTTTAATCATAAAATATATAAAAACAATATGTAATTCATATAATGTATATATATATATATATATATATATATATGATATATATATATATATACTATGTATATATATGTATATTATATGTTGTTTTTAACTTTTTAATTCATATAATATGTATGTATGTATATATATGAATACACATACTGTTTTTAAAACATAGTATCAGAAATCGAGTAGTGGAAACCGAATGACTACAACATACTCTTCGTTTATCCATAACGCCACATAACATCTAGCACATGGTTGTTGTCGTAGGTTGATGCGCGCTCGCATGCATACACGATGGAGAGATGGGAACGCCCGGAGCTAGAGGCAATGCCGGAGAGGGAGAAGGAGGTAAAGGAAGAAGAGGTTGAAGCTATCGAGGAGAAGGGAAAGTACCAAAGGGCAGTGAAGGAGACCCACGAGGAACAGGAGGAAGAACTGAAACTCAAAATTGTCAAAGCTAAGGTAAGACATTTTGTATTATTCATTAATTTTAGTTCATTTTATATTTATATCAGCAGTTTAGAAGTGATTGTAACGTAAGTTGCAGTAACGACACTGCTAGTGGCACGTGGAATGTTAATGTATACGCATGTGCATACATACATACATACACGCACACAGTCACGCATGATACATGCACAAACGCACCCTCAAACCTAGTCATTAACGCACCTACAGACGCTATGTTAAAGGCGTAAATCACACGCCCATACCCACACCCACTCCCACACCCACACCCACACCCACACCCACACCCACACCCACACCCACACCCACACCCACACCCACAACACCCACACCTACACGCACACGTACACCACGCACACGTACACGCACACGTACACGTACACGCACACGCACACGCACACGCACACGCACACGTACACCTACCGTGATCTTGCTCTACTCGCTGATACGCTCCTTTTTCAGTTCGGGTTCACGAAGGAATTCCAGGACCAGGACATCGTGGAGAACGAGTTCGCCGTGTTCGAATGCGAAGTCACTCACAAAAAGGTTCCCGTCATGTGGTACATAGACGACGTCGAGGTCGTGCCCAGCCCCAAGTACCAAGTGTTTGCTGAGGACTTCACTCACAAACTTGCCATCAACATGGCTAGGCCAGAGGATTGCTGTGAGGTGAAAGCCGTATTCCGGAAGGCCGTCATCACTGCAAAGTTACACGTCACCCGTAAGTCATGTAGCATCTAAACACATCCTATGTATGTTTGTGTGTCACCCATTTCATCTAGTTATGGCAACACAATCGGCAGGCCTGTGCATATATCTTATTTACTATTTGTGTGAGGTTATATTTCAGACGTTACTAATGCTAACATGTGACCAGTTCTATAATGAAAATGCTCGTTTGTAGAGCAATTTAAACCGCGTTATATACCACATCATTTCTTTGCTGCAAATTAAATGACACCATAAATACGAACGGTGTATTCACAGTTGTCCTGCCTGTTGTGTTTGCCTTGACATCGTGCAGAAGAGATAACATTTCACCAGTCAAATGTGAGCATAAATGTGAGCAATCTCGTATCTTTCAAATATGTCGTCATTTGTGTCAACGTTCGTACGGTAAACACAGAAACAAGGTATTGTCTTTTTTGTCTGTCTGCATGGTTTGTTGTGAATCGTTTGTTGCATGTATTGTCGTTGTGCTACTTTTGCAAAACCCCATCAAATGCGTGGAATTACGAGAAAGTGATATATTTCCAGAAAAGCCCTGGTGCATGTTATTTTCAAATATATATATATATATATATATATATATATATATTATATATATATATAAACTGTTAACTTGCTGTTCAACTACCAGTGCGTCAAACCCAAACAAAAGAAGGTTAAACCTTTCAATTATAATATATGTATGATAGTACATAAAATATGTTTGAGACATTATCAACATTATAACTAATTCACGGATTTCATCAGTGTACCATTAGAAATTAGTATTAGTTTGTCAACATTATTATTATTATACATATATACATACATACGTGCGCACACTCACCACACACTCACACACACCACACACACACACACACACTACACACACACACACACACACACACACACACACACACACACACACACACACACACACACACACACACACACACACACACACACACACACACACACACACACACACACACACACACACACACACACACACACACACACACACACACACACACACACACACACACACACACACACACACACACACACACACACATTAATTGGTAACTCCCCAACCTAATATGTATCATACCACTGAACTGTCTCATTCGTCTCCATAGTGTAATGGTCACCTTGTTTTATTCATTACTGACACTGTTTGGTCATCAATGACGCTATGATGTTGTGGTTTCATTGTCAATAATTACTATTAACACGTTATGCCTGTGTTGGTTGGCCACTAACCTCGCCCGTTGTTTTCTCCTGCATGCAGAGTCAGTGTGCACGCTCACACAGACGCTTACGGACGTGTGTGTGAACACGGTGCCGACCGAGGATAGCATGGCAGTGTTTGTTTGCAAAGTCAGTCCTCCGTCAGCCGAAGTCCGTTGGTTTGTCGATGGCATTGACGTGTTTGCCAGCGACAAATACAGACTGTCGCACAACGACACCGATGGTATTCACCAGTTGGCTATTCATCACGTGACATACGCGGACGAGGGAGAGGTGTCCGTGAAGGCCGGTGGTGTCACATCCACGGCATATCTAACTGTGACAGGTTGGTATTTTGCAAATATGTTTACCTACGATGCGTGTTAAAACATACACCTTATTGTACGTTGAAAATATAATAATTGTTATTGATATGTTTCGACGGTAAAATTAAGTGTATCTCGTGTACGTAAATAATGCATCTTGGAAAAGTATACATCGTTTTATGTGTTACAAACTGTCATAACTTCGTATTATTCCATGAACGTTCACAATACCTGTTTCCGGATGCAAACAGAATGTAAACTGACTATATTTGGAAATGTTGCCATTTCGAAGCCGTCACATTTCGTAACTACAAGACTGCATAATAATTTGACCCATTTCTTGTACAGATGCATCGCCTTCACGGAGGAGAGGGTACACCTCTGACAAGTACACGACCCGTCTTTACAACCGTGAGAAGGCAACAGAAATTGTCTACCATGTAACCACACAAGCGTCACACATTGACAGCCAAATAGAAAATCCGAAGAAAGCGGCATTAACCGAAGACTATGACAGCGGTTTTTCTGCAGATAGTCTACCTAGGTCCATTGAACTAAACTCAGGTTCTAATTTTGAATCTTTTGACCCATTCACTCCTATGGTTCTTGCGTGGACACTTCCTAATGTGGCCGGTGAATCGTCAATAGAAGATATTGTCAGTGAAAGGGTTAAAGAAAAATTCCAGCGTTCATTGCATGACAGTAAAAGCAGGTCAGCGGAGAGCGGTTCGGGTGAGACGAAGACATATCAATTTGACATGGAGGGTAGGGTGGGCAGTGGGGGTGATGGTGACGTCAGGCCACGTCATCGGGTCGGCTCACAAACTGCGCATGATGCGGAATCAAGCGAGACAGAAATGCCCAATTCCACTACGTCGAGTATCCGCGGCAGCTCAACGGACGTGTGGACCTCCTCGTCGGACCATTCCGCGACCGAGAGCGAGACGGAGAATGAAGACACGACCAGTCAACGCAGTACGGCAACGTCCGGTTCGACAGAAGAGGAGTGGTCGTACTATGTCGAGGCGGCTGAATCGAAGGTGGAACCTGAGCCGGACGACAGAGGATACATTGACGTGGAGGAGGACAGAGTCGTTGACGAGTTCAGGTGGATGATCAGAAATGTGCGGATGTCGCAGCCGGAAACGATACTGGAGGAAGCGGAGCAACCGGAAACTCTCTCGGCGGTCTGGAGTCAGTTGAAACTTGATGAACGTTTCACGGAGACGAAACATGAACAGCAGATCGAGGAGTGCGACCAGGACTCACCTAGGACCGTCGTCATGGCCAAAGACCAGCCGGAGATTGTTCTTGAAGTACCCGCTAAAGACGTCGACATAGTGCGTGATATTCGTACCGTACGCGGTGGTGTAGTTGGCGACGACGACAGAAATGTAGATGGTAGCTTAGCAGAAGTAAAGCAAACAGCACATGGTACGCCAGAAATCTTTGAAACCGTGGTGAACAAGCCGGATAACACCAAGACGATGGAGAATACAGAAGCATCTTCCGCACAACTTGAATCGAATGAACATGAAGTGACATGTATTACGACGGTGTATACACTGGAGAAACAAGCAGATACCAAAGTGACTACAAAACGACGACGCAGGCATCGTGATACAAAGAGCTCTCAAATTGACCCCGATACAGCAGAAATGTCAACGTTCTTGTCTGGAGATAGTTCTTGTGATCGTCCCGGACAACGACTACATGACAAGCCGACTGCTTCTGGAGATTGGCGGCCGTGTGAGGTCAAACAGAAAATACCATCTTTGCAACCAGATGAGAGAGGAGATCATGCAGGACAGACACTGTTTGAGAGCACTCAGATGAAAGTTACAAACACTGACATTTGTTATACTAGTCGCGCTCAAACCAGCTACCACAGTTTGCTTAGACACTTGTCACTGGAGGATTTGCCTGTGACGACAGGAACACTGAAGAAAGAATCGTCGACTGATACAGAGGATTATCTGTCTCCAGAGAGAAGTAGTGCTAACAAGCCGAGGAAAAGGAAACGGCCGCATTCAGCTCCTGCCAATGTATGTGACAGGACGAGAACGCCTCACAGCACGGCAGCTGGCACGGCTTTATCTGGCGGAAATGAAGTAACTGGAATGGATAAATCAAAGTTAGTAACCGGACTGGATCATTCCAGTGAAGCAATGTTGTATGCAGTAGAAACAGATGCGGTCACGGGCTCAGCGGAACAGGAGACAGTTGTATTGACAGGCGATCCACTGAAGATGGCCTCATTGCAGGAGACCTTACACATGTACCTTGAATCTCAGAGAGCGACACCAGAAAGCCCTGTCAACGTGTCTCCTCCTGTAGAATCTCAGCCGTCGCCTACCGCGGGGACACCGCCGTCTGAATCTCTTCCACTGCCCGTGAATTTTGCCGCATACAGAGAAGTGACACCAGAAGAGAAGTGCATCGCATACGCCCTCGCCACCAGTCAGTTGGACAGCTCCACGGACACATACAAGGAGACGTGCTCTGTGCCGGCCGGCCAGACCCGTCTCGAGTGGGTGATCACGGAGGGCACGCCGTTCCAGGTAAACCGGATGATGTCCGGCGGAGCACAAGTTTTTGGTGAATCGCCCAATCTGCCCTTCCTCGTGGAGAGCAGCACGGACAAGATGAAGTCAGCGCCGCTTGACACCGACTACGACAGCGTCTCCTCTGTTAGCTCCTTCTCCCACTCGACCTCGTCTGCGGAGTCTGTTCGGGAGAGAAGCAACACCGATCTGTCGATCTATTCGGACCCGTCGGACATCCGAAGCGAGGAGCCCGTAGAGGTGGCACGAGTGCCGTCGTATCTTAGCTTCGGCTCGCCTTCAGCGGCAATCGCGGTGAGCAACCAGCGACAGAATCTATACCAGGCGACCGCTACATGCTTCAGTGCAGCGTTTCTGCCGAAGAAGTCGCGCCACTCCGCATCGGATGACGAGCTCTATCCATCATTTATCGGGGCAAATCTTTCTGATAGGGGTCCTAGGGTACGAAAGGCAGGCCGGAAGGTGACGCGGACCCGGTCTTTCTCTCCGGTATCTGGTTTGGGTCAGAGGGCTAGCAAGGATGCTGTACGGCGACGCATCATTGGACCGAATGCGTCAGGTGCCCGACCTAAAAGTGCCGATTGTGAAGCCCTCTTTACGCTGGATTACAATTCTCATTCCCAGAAATGAGATTCGATAATTTGTTCATGAGTGTACCTGTATGACAGGAGGTATTAGTCGTTGTAATGAGCAAATATTCATGAATACATATGCAGCAGTACATGTGGATGTTCACAATTATCCATTATAATGTATTCTCTAATTGGGCGATTAGGTGCTGAGTAGATGTCCAGTGTAAAATGAAGTATTTTGGTAGCCATCGTTGATTATCAGCAGATGCTATTCGTTTGTCACGTGTATAGTTATGCTACCGTGACATTTCTTTATTTTCTGAATAGCTGTGTTTTAGTAGCACTAACATTGACCGGTTTGCTGTGGTACAGGGTCTCGTTATATCCCAGTGTTTTACCTGTTAATGCGATTAATGTTGATTTTACATATGATTATTTTAATTGGCTTGTTATTACACTGTAGCGTAAGGAATAGGTGTAACAATTGACTACATTTGATAAGGTGTACACTGTCTCGTATTTAATGTAACACCATTACCAAGGGTGCTTGCTATATATTGGTTGAATTGTTTATATAGAATTTATAAAATAATGTCAGCCGGATGATCATAGCAAGTTTGTTTATTGATACATTCCATGTTTATTTTCTAGAACTCTTACATAGTTTTGTAACTTTTGTAGACATGACATTATACACATATTGTGTTTAGAAACTTGTCTTTTGTTTAATGTTCAGAACGACATTCAACATATGAATGTTTCTTTTGAGAATTATTGAATCATTTGGTTGTGAGCGTGTCTTTTGCAGTATAGATGCGTTTAAAAAGTATTAGGCAATGCGTGCTTTCAGGTTATGATGAAGATAAATGCTGCGTTTGTTGTTGTTTATTCGTTTTATACCAATCATTTAGTAAAATGTTCAAACACACGAACAAGGGATGATTCTCATGTAGTATTACTTGTCTGTTTTATATAGAGAACTGCACGTTTGTAATCATTCACTGAATTTAGGAAGAGCCAGTGTTAACATATAACATTTGGATTATTAATGCGTATAATGCCTTGCTCAATTCACGGTATGTCACTAATCAGATGAATAATACAAATGCCAATCAATTTTGCATAGAAAGTTGTCATAGCTTCACTATTATGCAGAATAAATTGTTTACAATTGTATTTTGTGTTTTGTAACTGAGTTATGTCTTAATTGGATAGAAATGCATGGTCCAAGCTGTATCAGGAATTATTGAACCAGCTTACAGTGTGTCGAGATTTGTTTCCAAACGTATGCTAATTTCAAAATGAAATCGATTATTGAAAAGCGAACTAATAAGGGCAGTTCGTCGACTAGTTTCGTTTGTGTGTGTTAATTTTGTTTAATACTGGCCTTTACTAGTAGAATCAGTAAACCAAAGAAACAGTTTAGTATCCTGTATGAGCGATATACACATCCATATACACCTTATGTAACTTAGCAAAACACTGTCTTGCAAACGATAATAGTAATATAATAATAGTAACATGGTTTATAACATGGCTTATTATTGCAAGTGTGGTTCATCGTCGCCAACAAAGACCTAGAAACCTCCATTATTCATATATTTTAATATTCCAATGTAATACATACATACTCAAATTATATCCCAACAAAATTCTGCTTTAATAACTACCATCTCGATTATTTTAGCCCAGGCCGGTTCCTTGATGTTCGTATCATATTTATATAATTGTCTGTCCATGGATGAGAGGCGCATACGTGCGTGTATGTTGTGTGTGTGTGTGTGTGTGTGTGTGTGTGTGTGTGTGTGTGTGTGTGTGTGTGTGTTTGTGTGTGTGTGTGTGTGTGTGTGTTGTGTGTGTGTGTGTGTGTGTGTGTGTGTGTGTGTGTGTGTGTGTGTGTGTGTTGTGTGTGTGTGTGTGTGTGTGTGTGTGTGTGTGTGTGTGTGTGTGTGTGTGTGTGTGTGTGTGTGTGTGTGTGTGTGTGTGTGTGTGTGTGTGTGTGTGTGTGTGTGTGTGTGTGTGTGTGTGTGTGTGTGTGTGTGTGTGTGTGTGTGTGTGTGTGTGTGAACTATTTTCGCCATTTGTCGGTAAAATGTCATCGATTCAAAGATAATTACAAATCAGTTTGTTCAATTATTTCATATTTACCCAAAACATTATTCTAAAACGTCATTTAAGCGGAAAATCGAATTGGGTACGCAGTTATGACAACACTGTCTAATGGGGCAGAACAGCACAACATTCTGTAATCGATAGACGTTAACGGATCTTGACATATGAAATTCTACATTATCTTATACGTCAGATAACATACCATCCGGATATTAACGGGCGTATGACTGTAGGTAGCACAATGTACAACTGTGTAAAGCTAAGTTTTCAGTTCAGCTCCATTCCTAAACATGTCCTAAGGCACTTAATCAAATGTCCGATCATAACGTGTTCAACATAAGACGGCCGTTTAGTAATGCCAGATACGTGTGCACATTTCAAGATGCAATGAAGTGAACAATTATGTAATTTAGCCATTGTTGCAGAGCATAATTATACTAAATGAAGCAGTTGCGTGAAGTTCCTCTATATAGCATGTTTACATGTTGCATGCCAGCGCGTGTGCTGCTTCCCATTGCTCATGCATGTATTGTGATGGAAAGTATGGGCTCAATACGAATCTGACAAATACACACCAAAGGTAAGGTGCACATGGGTGGTAAAACATGTGTTTTCAATTTGTTTCAATGAGTATCTTTTTGACTTATTATCACTATGTGTAAGGTTGGTTGCGTGTAATTATAAATTTGCTTAATATATATGGTCCATAGTGATTACAAAATTGACTACTATTAACGTATAGAAACATTCCAAATAACTACCTTTTTATGTTACCATGCATTGCCAATTGTTAGCGCCAACGAGCTTAGAAATAGCGAGCAAACGTCGGCCCCTTGCACGTACATGATTCAACGTTAGCGTGTTGATTCACAAATGATCAAACATTATATATAAGGCCTATATACATGCATGTTAAAAGAAACAAACAGCTGACAAGATTCATATACAAATGTGGGACATGCGTATTCAAGAATGACACATTGCCAAATTAATAATAAATAATAACTACACACTTTGTCTCACCTCGGTATATTCTGCAACCCACCCGTCAACCTATCTCATCTAGATATCCACATATATGTTGTATCGATCCAGCTCTACCGTTCAAGTTCGTTGAGCCGCTGACCGACACGACTGTCACCGTCGGTGACACCGTCACGCTCTCCTGCAAAGTGAGCAAGAAGGGAGCGAAGATCCAGTGGTTCAAGGACGGCAAGAAGCTGGAGCGAAGCAAGAGTGTCGAGATCCTCAGTGAAGGACTTGTGCAAATGCTGCGTCTACACAACGTCTCGAAGCCCGTCGACGTCGCCTCTTACAGCTGCACGCTGAAGAAAGGAGAGGAGGCGGACGAAACCTCGTGTTCCCTTGCGATTGAAGGTAGGCATTTGATCGGTATTGCTTCGTTTCCCCAGACCCTGTATTCGCCTCCCCAATGGCTGTTTCCACTGTTACATTCTGCATTTAACGATGTTGCCATCTACCTATCAACCTCACCTACAAGCCGCCACCTGAAGTAATGTTTTAAATCCTGTTTGCGATATCAATTATATTGACGGCTGTGCCAATACTCATTGTATACCTGTCATTATATTTTAAATCCTGACTTAAATCAATGATATTGACGATTGTGCCAATGATCATTGTATATTTGTCTTTATAGCAATCGTGATTACGGTACCAGTGGTATTGATCGTTAGTCAAATAATCACTACGTATACAAGTTATAATTAGAGAAACCCTATTTACGGTATCAATGATATTGACGAATGTGTCAATAGTCATTGTATACCTGTCACCATACCACAACATGTTTGAATCCTGATTATGATATCAATGATGTTGACGATTACGTCGCAAACGATCATTGCATATCTTTCCCTAGCTTCTGCCTCTACCTCCCCAACCAATCTTTCCAGATGAGGCCGTTGACTTCACCGTTCCCCTGTCTGATCAAACCGCCCCCACCTATAAAGACGCAACCTTCACGTGTGAGATGACTAAGCCTGGTGCTCAGGTCACGTGGTATAAGGACGGAGAGGAGTTAACGACGAATGACAAGTACGAGATCGTGAGTGACGGTGTCACTCAGCGACTCACCATCCACGAGTGTGTGCCCGACGATATTGCCGAGTACACGGTCAAATGTGGCCCAAACACCAGCTCGGCCAAGTTGATTCTCGACGGTACGAGTATGGAACAATTGCATGCCAACCTTCGCAACCTGTTGTGTTCCCTGTGGTGTTCTACTTTGTTCTTTGCTATTTGTTCAGGTTGTACCATTTGACATACCACTACGTGTAACTCACGCAACGTAGTGCTGTTTCGTGTTAATGTTATTTAGTGCCGTTGTCATTTAATATTATGTTCATTTGGTGAATGTTTAACGTGACTGGATGTTTGCCATCAAAAGTTTTATTTTTATTTGCAAAAACCGATTGCGCGTTACGTTATTTTATTTATTCCAAAACTTGGTAAACATTATGGTATAGGTACATTTGTAACGCCATTTTAATTTGTTATGTGTTAACGGTTTTGTCTTTCCATGATGAATCTAAACATGTTCCGATATTGAGACAATAACTGGATCAACCCAATTGTTTTGATTTTATTACTATCCCTCAGCGTCTGCAAAGTAACACTAGCAACGATGGCTACTTTATTCACAGTTCGCGATATTTATATGGATGACCATTAAAGGAACCAAATGCAGCATCGTGATTTTTAAGCACTTTTTCCTCATATTCAATCTTCAGAGCCAGACATCGGTTTCTCGAAGCTGCTGAAGGAGACAGAGGCCATAGAAGGACAGTCGGTCATGTTGGAGTGCAAGTTGACGAGACCTGACGCCAAGGTCACGTGGTACAAGGACGGCAAGGAGATCGTTCCGGACGACGGCCACGAGATCATTGTCGATAACAGTTGGCACCGTCTCAAGATCCCGGCTTGTGTCCTTGATGACGAGGCGGAATATTCCGTTGTCGTCGGTGGTGAGACGTCGCGGGCCATGCTCTGGGTTGAAGGTACGTGCCTTGGGAATTTCGGTCAATCGTGGTACGTGTGCCAGCCATGCAGTATTGTCGTAACCACCCCCATGCGTATACCCACCTCGCAAATGTGGCAAACGTTTGACTTTAGGATAGCCTTATAACGACTGTGCAGTGGCATTTCTACCGTGTACGCTCTACTTGGCAAATTAATCGATCGTACAATTGGAAACATTGTCGATTTAAGAATCAGAGCACGATATGCTTAAATCGCTACACCATGTGCTTATATATTATACGTTCCTTATTCGTGTTTGTATAAGCGTTCATACGTGTTACATTAATACTAAGGAATGCTTAATGGAACGCAACACGGGCGTCATTTGCCACTGCGCAGTTCAACGTCTGTGGCGGTTGAGATTGAACCTCAGCGTGTTTAACCCCGTGTGTTATATCAAAGTTTGTTCAGCCTTGATACTGTTAATAACAATGTTAATAACATCTACACACTATAGATGATGATGAGTAATGTTGTTTGTGTTGTGGAAATACAACTCTGACGACGCTGGTAGGTTGGTTGAGTTGGGTGGTGTGATTACCTGTTGATAGGATTGTATACGTTTTGTTTCATCCTGTAGACTTGTCCTTTTCACGTAGATTACAATAGTTTGCTCTTTTCTGTAGGTCTATTTTGAATGCGTAGTTTGTGAGAGAAAAAAAGAAAAAAAAAAAAAATATATATATATATATATATATATATATATATATATAATAAGTTGGTTTTAATCGAAAGAACAGCGATTGTCGGTACATTTCATAACAGTACAACACTACTATTTATATATTTTCAAATGCATTTCAATTTTTTTAGCTATTAATAGAAAATCTATATATATATATTCTAAGGATATATGATTTTGAAGAAACATGAACATCAAAGAAACTTATGTTTGTACAAAGTTGTTTATACCTTTTTTAATATAATGTGCAGGCCAAAATTCCATCTCAACATTTCTTAATGATTGCAGAAAAGGTAGTTACAACTGAAAAAGTTGCTCGACGTAACATAATTATTTTCGATAGTTATATAGATGGACATGCTGTGTTTCCTTGCATGCTTCACCGGGAGTGTGTTTGTTGTTTTACCCCTTCCAGAAACCCCTGTCGGCTTTACTGTCCCCCTTCAAGATGTCACGACGGCAATTGAAGGTGACACGGTCAAACTTGAGTGTGACGTTTCCACCGCGGGTCTTCCTGACACTTGGTATAAAGACGATTTTGAAATCCTGCACAAAGACGACGATAAATACGATGTGGCGGTAGATGACACAAAGCATGCTTTGACAATTCACGACGTAGTGCCTGAGGATCAGGCCGAATATACGGTCGAAGTGGCTGGCGAAAGGTCGTCAACAGTATTGCTTGTGGAAGGTGTGTACCGACCCAAGACAGCACTGCCGTCTTGACAATTCTTCAAAAAGTCTTCTTCTTTCAAAATGAATCCTTCAAAAACAGTTGTTGTTCAATCGGAAAATTGGATGATGTCAAGTGACCAAAAGATATGTTCGGTATTGACGGGGTGCGGAGATACTGTATAAACATCTCATGATTTCCTTTGTTTTTAATAGTATAGATGTTTAAATCAGTTTGATAGAGATTTGAGTTTGATTTTGCATGCTAGGACTGTTATTGCAACATTTTTCTGTGTTATTCTCCTACCCCCTAGTTTTAAATACGATAGTTCCGCTAAAGATTAAATTCTTACCGTCACCACAGTCTACGCATTGTGTAAAAGGTAAGAGAGAGTGTGTGTGATCATATTCGTGCAATTCACGTAATAATATAATGTGTTTTATTGTGTTTGAGACTGCAATAACTCACCTATTGTATTTGTCTCAAATGTACCTTACCTTACCTCGTTTCATCACTAATGTTGCGTGCGTTTGTGTTTGTGTTTGCCCTAACATCCTCGCTGTCTCCCACAGAATGTCCTCTCACTTTCGTACAACCTTTGGCTGACACTTCCGTCACGGAAGACGAACCGGCCGTGTTGGAGTGTCGCCTTTCGAGGCCAGTCAAACAGTTAAACTGGTATAAAAATGGAGAGGAAATCGTCCCCAGTGAAACAGTGCAGATCATCGCTGACTTTGATGTTCACAAACTGGTCGTTAGTCGGGCCCAGTTTGACGACGCGGCGGAGTATACGGTCGTCGCTGGCGATCAGACATCGCAAGCAAAATTGGCAATTGAAGGTAGAGAAGCTACCGTAGATGTAGTACCTGGAGAAGTTACCTGTATTGTTTACACCTGTTATGTGTTTTTACGTGTGTTATATCTAGCGATAATTCGAACGACAGTTGTTTGGAATGTAACTCTTAATAAGGCTAGTGATGGCTGGCAGCAGCTATGTACATTTAACAATAGTTTGCAGTAGGTAATAAATACAAAACTTACTATCATTTGATGTAATTACTTTTAATACATATTTTAATATTACGTGAGGCGAACAAGATGCATATATTGGGTATATACTAGAAACAGCGCAAATGCCTTTATGCAGCACAGATATATCAAACGTGCCGGTATGATGGAATATAGTATCATTGTTAGCACGAAAATTGTGTGCAATTGGTGCTGGTGCTGTTCAATATTTCAACGATCGTGACATGTCTACCTTTCAGCCGCCCCTCTGAGAATAGTGAAGGCTCCAAAGGACATCAATTGCATGGAGCATCAAGAGGCGACCTTCAGTTGCCAACTGAGCAAGGCTGGAGCCAGCGTCAAGTGGCTGAAGAACGGCGAAGAGCTGACGAGTGGAGACAAGTACGAGATCAGCTCGGCGGATGCCTGCTGCACGCTGAAGGTGCGGGATGCCACCGTGGACGAGTCTGCCGAATACACCGTCGTCGCAGGTGACGTCAGCGCCAAGGCAACACTCACCGTTGACCGTGAGTGCTTTCTGTTCTTCTTTGTGTATGCGACAGCTGTATTAATGTTCCGACTAGCGCACGTAACAGTCACACTGAATATTTATTAACACAGAAATGGTACATTTTTGAAATTCATTGTTATACATTTTAATGGCGTTGTTATTTTGATTTAAATGCAGGAATACCTAACATGTATTTTAGTTATTTATTATTTTGTAATATTTATTAATTACATTTATTAGCATTATGTTTTACAGACACGACGTTACACGCCATTTGTGCAAAAATCACCTAAAAAATACGGTTTAGTAGACTACAGCAGTCTATCAAGAAGTCATAAACACGCCCACTGATGTTATTTGATTGCACATTTTGTGTATCATAATATTTGTTGTACAAAGCGGCCAGAAGCACATTTAATTTACATTACCGATTCAACAACAAAACATTCAACACAACGTTGTAAATAGGGTATCAAAAAACACAAATATAATTGCCTTATAATCATTAAACGTAATTGTATGTATTCACACAGAGAAGCCAGCTGAGTTCATGGTGCGACTGCGAGACCTTAGCGTGATGGAGACGGAGACGGCGGAGTTTGTCGTCGAACTCGACCGGCCGAACGTTCAGGTGAAATGGATGAAGGACGGCTCGGAGCTACTCGAGGACGACCGGGTGAAGTTTGTCTACGAGGACACCACGTACAAGGTCGTCATTCCAGACGCCAACAAGAGTGACATCGAGCAGTACATCTGTATACTGCCGGACGGCCAGAAGTCCAAGGCCATGTTGGCGGTCACTGGTAGGTTGTGGACAGACATAACATTGTGTGAAAGAAGACCAACTCCCTTCGTGTCTGCAGTTAAGGACGTTGCGTGGTTGATGGATGCTAAGAGTAAAATGTTGTCATGTTAGCTTCGTCGAATATAATGTATCGTTATAATTTAAAACAACAACGTAGAATCAGTATAACTTTATAGCATTCCCCTTATGATAATAAGTTTATAGTCGAAATCTCTTATAGAAAAGGACACGATAATAAGCACATGGCGGACGCAAAATTATTTATTATTGATACTTATCAAGTCTGTCTGTCCATTGTGTTAACATCAAAATGCAGCCATGTGCACGATAGATGGTTGTTCCAAATACATACAAACGTTATCTTTATTTATCAGATTCACCTATTGACATCACACAAGACCTGTCCAGTGTCGAGGTAGTCGAAAAACAGGACGCAACGTTCACATGTGAACTGTCAAAGGCCGGCCAGGAAGTGACGTGGATGATCAACGGCCAGCCAATCACAGCGAGCGACAAGTACATGATCACAGACGATGGGCGGACGTATAAACTGGTCATCAAGGACTGCCGCCTGGCGGACGCTGCAGAAGTCAGCATTGTGGCCAAAGACTGCAAATGCACAGCACAACTCCTGGTCAACGGTAAGTCAGCGTGTCCACTCGAATGTGTTGTGCTTGCGTAATTTGCGACCCGTGTATTCCTGGTGTCAAAATTCAGCTGACAGATATACCGTCAATACGTTACCCGGAAGGGTACGTTTTATGTATCCACTAAGGGTGGATTACGATATAGCTGCTGTTGTTTACCGTAAGCGATGTCACAGTTAGCAGATACATTAAAATAGGTTGCATCTGCACAGTGTTATAAACATGTAACCCGCCTATTATGCTGCAAATTGCCACTCTCATTTGCAACGGTGTAATCTCTCCAAGTACATTATTTAGCGAATGCATTCTTCATGGTACTATGGTATATTATTTTCATCAGCTCCAATCTATTCCTTCCATCATATATGTAGAAACTGTAGCAGGAAGATTGTATTGTTTCTGTACATAATCGTGGCCGTGAAACAGACACGTTGGTTCGGTACTTCGGTAAACGTTCTGGGTCTTGCTTGTGGACCACTATGCAGACAAGCACACGTTAGTGACGACAGATGTGCATGCATTGACAGAGGCTCCCGTCGAGCTGTCAAAGCCACTCACGGACAAGACGGTAACAGAGAAGGACACAATCACCCTGTCGTGTCAACTGTCAAAGGCTGGTCAGACAGTCACGTGGTTCAAGGATGGCGCCGTGTTGTCCTTGTCGGATTCTCGCTACGTCATTGAGAACAGCGAGTTCAGCTACATGTTGACCGTTCACGACTGCGAGTTGGCCGATGGCGGTCAGTACACTCTGCAGTGTGCTGACGTCTCTACCACAGCGAGCGTGGCAGTGGAAGGTTAGTCTGCAAGAAGCTGGCTGCATATCGCCGTGAATGCCGTGCAAGACGGGCATCATAATTAACTCCGCTTTGATCCAATGCTATCTGCTATCACTGGTAGATACCATCCACGTCGTTCCCGTGTTCACCAGGCCTATCCAACCCTGTTGCAATATGTGTGATTGATCGAGTGTCAATCCGTTATTGCAATTGTTAAGTATATTAACATAATTAATATTTACACTATATCTACATGATGCCGGAATAATACTTAGCCCGCCTTTTACTATACTTAGACTGTTTTGCTAACTTACCCACTTACCATTAATACTTATTAATGTTCATATGTTTGTAAGCTAAGATAACAGGAATGCACGTGTGACGTTAACACCGTAACAATATTAACTGTCACAATATACTCGCGATAATATGTGTATCCATAATGTATGCGTTCAGAAGCTTAGTTACGTTTGGTTTGTGTGTCCATTCATCTCATGGTTTAATTATGACAACCCTTAGTAATAATTCTCATTTCGTAATTCGACACATTGGAGACGCTATGTCAGTATTTGATAAGAGCAAAATTGGCTAAATGCAAAAAAGACAACATTGTATGATTTGTTATTTGGTCAATGCCTAATATAATCATCTAACTCTTCCCGTATAAACACACCTTATTAGCATACGCGATTGTTTATTTTAATTGCATGATGTCTTAAGCCATGCTCAATTTACCTTTGGTTTGAACCACTTGCCAAAGACCACAATATGACATCATACCTGATTTCTCGAAGTAATGTAAAGACACAATACATATATAATTATATCCGCTACACCTATACCGAGCTACTCCTATGTGTCGAATTATTCTTATATACCTGGTTTTCGTTATTTCTTTTTACACCAGCACTGACCAACCTTAGCGTTGCGGCTACCCTCCTGCATGCTAACTCTATCTAATTTCACAGAATCTCCGGTGGAGATTACGTCACCGCTCAAGAACATTGATGCTCTTGAGAAAGACACGGTCACACTCAGCTGTGAGCTTTCGAAACCCAACGTAACAGATGGCAAATGGACTTTTAACGGGGACGAGATCAACACAAGCGATCAGATTGCAGTAGCCGTGGACGGTTGCACACAATGTCTGGTGATAGAGAACGTTGTTCTGGAACAGCAAGGACAGTATAGTTTCGGCATTGGCTCTTCCAATACAGAAGCCACATTGTTCGTTGGAGGTACATGGCATTCTGATGTCTGGGTGGAGATTTGCTTACAACGGTGGCTTATTAGTTGATTCGGGCTGATATATGTGATGCGTCCAATAGTTGGCGTGGACTTTGAACGTCTACTGTAGTTGATAAAGTGGTTTCTTTGCACTTGATGGAGTCTGTAGAGTGTAGAGGTGTCCTGCTTGTAGTTTTATACGTTTGGGTTTTGACTTTCAATATAGTCTTGGTTGTGTCTATGTAGATATGTGCGAGTGCTTTAGGTTGTGACTGGTTCTTTGATGCTCGTGAATGAAATTGTCCTCAACGACAATACCATTTATGTCGAGACCGTAATACTGAAACGGAGTCTGTATCCGAGACATATCTGACTGCACAGCCTATTTGAACTGTTTTTTGTGCTTTGTCCTTGTCGACGTAGTTGGTTTATTTCGGGTGTGCATGCAGTATTGCGGAGTCGTGTGTAATACAATGAAAACTGGTTGTCATTGCAATGGAGATACGTGCACGCTGGTACACAGTGATGAATGCAAGAACGGAATGTTGTGTGCGCTTTCATATTTGATTCATGATATATTGCGTCGGAATTACGAGCATGATGTGATTCATCCTCATTTGGTCAGCAGACGTAGTAGCATATCAAAACAATATTTGCATATTCGATTCTCCATTGAACATTATGTTACCATGTGAAGGTCTTTCATATTTAAATTGTTACAAATGTTATGTTTTTGCGGTATTTAAATTATTTGGAATAAAATCGAAATATAGTCTCGAAATGTAAGTAACATAACGTATATGTACTTAAGTACATACTATGTTAACCATGACGCCACTTTACATATATAATAAATTGATTACATTATTAATGCTAATATACGTAATGTCATGTTTGGTATCAAACAAATACAGGTAGGTCTTTGTTATATCGACAGACCAGATTATCATTAGTTGTAGCAAGACTACCATAAGCATATCTGTACAATTAAGCAAATGATACGTTTAATATGACTATTGCTGTCAATATATGAACACTGAACTACCCTGTATCAATACTCTAAACAACGATTTAACACGCAGTGGGTAATAGTTTGTCATAAAGTACAAATAAGCCTAACTGTGAGTAAGTTCGCCCAACCTGTTTGCTGTCCAAACCTATGTGTAAAGTGTACATTACTACACTCCCAGTCTTGTCCAGTTCATGCATTGGTGCACTTTGCTATGGACGTAATGGATGCTGTTATCTATTACAGAACTTCCAGTCGAGTTCACTCAACCACTCTCGGACGGCCGGGTGCTAGAGAAAGGCACCGTCACCCTGGAGTGTGAGGTCTCAAAGCCGAACAAAGCGGCCACTTGGCTGAAGAATGGAGAAGTCATCACGTCGTCTGACAGGTTTGAGGTGCGAGTCGAAGGAACGAAGCACTTCCTCACAATACGAGATGCCAACCTGGACGATGACGCCAAGTACACCGTCAAGATCGAGGCGGTTGAATGCAGTGCTCAACTTACTGTGGACGGTAAGTGTGAACTGGTTAATTTAGGCGGCACAGATCAACACCGCACGATGTTGTTATGTATCTGGTGTTTGTCAACACAGCACTTATTTGCTAGCTAATTTGTCACCTTCATGAGCAGTTTAAGTATTATCCTGGGATGTTTATTTTCCAAGAAGGAAAACCAAGATTACATCATAAGTTATATCTATTATCTATCATATCTATCCGGAATAGAAACATTGATTAAGTCTCAATTCTGTTTATGATACCGCAGTTTTCTTTAGCATATATATATATATATATATATATATATATATATATATATATATATATTAATTATTATATATATATATATTAAAAATACAAACACCAGAACAAGACTATACACGTTCCGTACGTTTATTTGCATTCAGAATCGGCCGCTGAATTCGTGGTTCCTCTGAAAACCCAACAAGTGAAGGAGATGGACACGGCAACATTTGATTGCGAGCTCTCCAAGCCAAACCTGAAGGTGAAATGGCTGAAAGGAACCGAGGAAATATTCCCGTCTGAGAAGTATGAAATGGCGACAATTGGCGCCAAGTACATGCTGACAGTGCGCAATGCGACGACAAGCGACGCGGCTGACTACACGATCATCATCGAGGATGGTGTACAGTCTACAGCCAGTCTACAAGTTGAAGGTACGAAGGCAGTGATAAGACGGGGAACCAATATGGTGGCCTGGTATATAAAGCAGCATGTTTGCCTAATGTAGCCCGAGTCATGACTCTCTCTCTCCTCTCTCTCTCTCTCTCTCTCTCTCTCTCTCTCTCTCTCTCTCTCTCTCTCTCTCTCTCTCTCTCTCTCTCTCTCTCTCTCTCTATATCTTTCATTATATATATATATATATATATATATATATATATATATATATATTATCCTTCATTAATGTGTCAAGAACAAATGCGTACGTGTGTGAAATAGTTATATGATGTTGTTAAATAAGTGTATTGTACCAACATACTTGATTTATATAGATATTTTAATGATATCCTCGTATATGTGATGTCGAGTATTGATCTATCCCTCCAAAGTAATGGTAATCTTTGTTTAAAAAAATACAACTATATAAATAATTAAAATCGACCGTGCCTTGATCTATAAAAATGGCAATTATGTGTAATCGAGAATCACGTGAAGCAAATATTACATCATTTATATCGTCCTTCCAGAGCTTCCAGTAGAATTTCTGAAGCCTTTGTCCAACCTTGATATCACGGAGAAGGAGTCTGCCACATTTGAGTGCGAGGTCTCCAAGCCGGGTTTGCCGGCAGTATGGTACCAGAACGGTAGCGAGATCACCAGTGACTGGGACAGGTTCACTACATCGGTGGACGGCTCTGTCCACAAGCTGGTCATCTCGGCTGCCCAACTGGACGACACCAAGAAGTACAGATGCGTCATTGCAGGAGTGAAGACATCAGCCAAACTGACAGTCACGGGTATGTAGTAGTCTAGTTCATACTTTAAGAGACATCTTAATGGCTCTCCACTATGAAATAGTTGCATCAGCTGTATTTTGTGTGGCGTCGGAGGATTTATGTCAATCACACGGAGGGCATCACAACACAGAAAATGTGGTGATACTGTAGTGGTAAATTAACGGAATAATCACTTTTTTAATCCGAACTGTGCTTAAAATTGTTGCTCAGCATCAAGCGTCACTTCATTCATTCATTCATTCATTCATTCATTCATGCATTCATTCATTCATTCATTCATTCATTCATTCATTCATTCATTCATTCATTCATTCATTCATTCATTCATTCATTCATTCATTCATTCATTCATTCATTCATTCATCCATCCATCCATCCATCCATCCATCCATCCATCCATTCATTCATTCATTCATTCTTTCTTTCTTTCTTTCTTTCATTCGTCCATTCATTCCTTCATTCCTTCATTCCTTCATCCATTCATCCATTCATTCATCCATTCATCCATTCATCCATTCATCCATTCATCCATTCATCCATTCATCCATTCATCCATTCCATTAATTAATTCATTAATTCATTCATGCATTAATTAATTAATTCATTCATTCATTCATTCATTCATTAATTCATTCATTCATTCATTCATTCATTCATTCATTCATTCATTCATTCATTCATTCATTCATTCATTCACGTGTTCCAGAAGAACCGTTGCTGTTCGTGCGGTCCCTGCAGGACCAGAATGTGATGGAGACGCAGACTGCCACCCTTGAGTGTGAAGTGTCGAAGCCCGATCAGACGGCCGTATGGCGCAAGGGCTCCCTCACGCTGCAGACGGGTGGCAAATACGAAATCAGGGTTGACGCTACGAAGCACACGCTCATAATCCAGGACACGCAGCCGAATGATCAAGCCGAATACACAGTGGTGTTTGGCGACAAGAAATCGACTGCTACAGTTTTCGTCGAGGGTACGTGAAAACATATTTATAACTGGTTAATTGTTTTACTAATGAAAAGTCATATGCAAAATATGAATCCTATTAAATTATATAGCTATGTTTTGTATATGGTTAAGCAGTTGTTACACGATTAATCATGGTGCATGATGTATTATTTCGTAATTGAAATATTTTCTTTTAACCTTGTTTCAAATTCATAACAATTTACCAAAATTCTGCTTATATGTGTTTCCGATTATTAAATATATTATATGTTAATTGATCTGTAAAGTATTTTATTAGCTATCATCCACTGATATATCGACCTGTTTTTATTTAACCTTTATGACCGTTCATTGCATCAAGACGCATTTTCAAATTCTCGTTAAGGATGGGTCTTTGTGGTGACGTTTCATGCAACTAAGACGTCATAGCTCATGATGTCGTTTCTGTTCACAGAGGAGCCAATAGAGTTTGTTCGTGAACTCAAAGAGCAGACAGTGACGGAGATTCCGGGCACTGCCACCTTTGAGTGCGAACTTTCGAAGGCAGGTCTACACGTTCAGTGGCTCAAAGGAGACGAGCCAATCAGCTCCGTTGACAAGTATGACATCACTGCCGATGGCACTGTCCATCGGCTTGTCGTACGTGACGTCACCGGAGATGACGTGAACACTTACACTGCCACCGTGCGGGGCAAGACGTCGTCTGCTCCGTTGGCTGTAGAAGGTTTGTACGAATCGTTATCACGTGTGCATAACGGGACAGTCAGCGTTAGGTACAAGGGCCATTCTTGTCTATCAGTGACGTGTTGAGAAACTGTGGCATTGAATTGCCTTATTCGTTTAGATTATGGTACCAACAATGTACATACTACCCGTATTGTTAGGCAATCATATTGATGGCAATCGTTCCAGTGTCAGTCTTGTTGACACAAAACACATCGGTACCAGCCATTTTCGTTTCAGTTTATTTACAAAACAAATGCAATGGTTTGACGCAACTGTAAAGTGAGTCCGTGATTTCCGTGTTACAGCTGCTCCTCAAATCATCCAGGATGAGAGTTTCAGAGAGACAGTGACCATGAAAGCTGGGAGTTCAACAACAGTTGACATTGCCTTCACGGCGCACCCTCAACCGGAAGTTGAACTGCAATTCAACAGCGGTAGCGTGCGCGACTCTGCCAGGACCAAGGCTGTTGTGACAGATAACCATGTTTCTATTGTGTTGGAGAACGTCGAGAGACTGGACACGGGCGAATATACGCTGACACTGAAGAACCAGTGTGGCACCACCACACTCACGCTCAAAGTCATTGTTCTTGGTTAGTCACAAGACAAACAATATATTTCATATTTGCACTATGTCTTCAGCAACAGTCATAACAGAACTTGGCAAAATCAGATGTGGTGCAATGGCATAATGTTTGCAAAATCTGATGCATTTATAATAATGTCATTGAATTGTTTGGGTATGAATTCTGTCACATATAGCACATAAACTAAGTTTTCGTATTATATTTAAATGACTGTTATTCACGTTGTTGCTCATTATTACAAGTAGTTTTCAAAGTATATCGCATGGAATTGTTAGGTAATCTTTTCACTAGAATACAGATTTGTCTCTAAACTATTTGCATCTTATCCAAATAAATAAAGTTAATTTGATGTTGTTTCTAGAACACACCGCGACCAATTGATTCTAAACAGCACATGTCTTGCAAGTAAACCAATCTGACGCATTCGCATTTTAGCGCTTTTATTTAACTTTATATTTATACTTGAAATGGAATCATTCAAATAAGTTATAACTGCACCTGCTTACCTAATTCTACGTATAATTGAATCCACATAGTGTTGCGTACACCTGGGTAGCTGTATGCAATATACTCGCAACTTTCTCCTTCCTCCTCAGACAAGCCATCGCCGCCACGGAACCTCTCCGTGCCCGCGGTGACAGCTGAGGCGGCCGACCTCCTGTGGGAGGAGCCAGAAGACGACGGCAACTCGCCCGTCACCGGCTACGTCGTCGAGAAGAAGGACGTCAGTCGACGATCGTGGCAGGAAGTTGGCCGGGCGACGGAAGTGACGTACAACGTCGCGAAGCTCGTCGAGGGCAAGCAATACCTGTTCCGCGTGAGCGCCGAGAACCAATATGGAGTCAGCGAACCAGTCGAGATAACAGAGCCGATCACCGCGAAGAATCCCTTCTGTGAGTTGTTGTCTTCTTGGCATATCTGTCGTCAGGGGTGACGTTGGCCGTGGTTACTGTCATATTTTCTTCGTGGTTTCTTTCCTCACCAAATTTTTCTCTCACTGCGTTCTCTATCAACAGTCTCCAACTTCTTCTATCTTTTGCTGTTGTTCTCCTCCCACTCTTTATAGATCTCTCTTAACGCAGTCCTCCCATTGCATTCTCGGTCTTCCTCGCCTACTTTTCCCTCCACTTTCCGAATGTTCTTGTTAATTTGGTTATAGTTACAATTATGTTTAGTGTGTTTTAATTGTTGTCTGGCAGGCCGCTGTGTGTCATAGTGTGTTGTTGTTACGTCGGTACGTTTGTGTAATTTAGTTTAAATTTATTTATAAACGGGTTACCGAAAGAAGAGTGTTGTTGCCAGTTGGTTTATGTTATGTAACGCACACAGGTTTGGTTATTTACGTTTGATCGGTTCCTCGTACAGCGGTACCCGGAGCTCCCGAGGCACCGACCATGTCTGACGTCTTCCACGACTCCTGTCTCGTCGCCTGGCAACCACCAGCAGACGACGGCGGTGCACCAATCATCGGCTACCACGTCGAACGTCGCACTGGCACGAGCAAACGATGGGTACGAATCACCAAGGAACTCGTCACTGAGACCAACCTCCAAGTGTCTGAACTTGTCGAGGACAACCAGTACGAGTTCCGTGTCGCCGCCGAGAACAAGGCCGGTCTGGGAGAGTTCAGCGCCCCGTCTCAGTCGATCACCACCAAGGACCCGTGGCAGAAGCCGGGCAAACCCGGTCAGCCGCAGGTGTCTGACATCGCCGGTACGAGTCTGCATCTCACGTGGACAGCGCCCGAGGATGACGGAGGGGCGGAGATCGAGAGGTACACCGTCGAAGTGCGACGACAGGGCTCGGCCAAGTGGCTGAAGCACGAGACTGAGGTGGTCGTGAGCGGCACGGAGTTGACGGTGACGGGACTGGATGAGGACACGGAGTACGAGTGGAGGGTGGCGGCGGAGAACAAGGCCGGACTAGGACCGTTCTCCGCACCCAGTACGCCGGTCAAGACACTCATTGGTATGTGATGGTTGTGTTGTGTAGTGATGACGAATTGGTTATTCAATGACATGAATACTGTGACATAAATATTGATATTCCAGTACATATAAATACTGTACTGTAACATAAGCATTGATAGATAAGTACGGTACCGTTGTAGAATATAACAAATAGCATCATTGCTGCGAACCTATGGCAATGTAGACATCAATAAAATAATGTACGTACTGTTCCAGTGGGTGATGAGCCGGTGCTAGTGGAGTCTCTCCAAGACGTAACCATCGTTGCTCCGAACACGGCCGTCTTTAGCTGCCGTCTTCAGCTGGGTGAACCGGCCGCCGAGATCGCGTGGAGCGTCGGTGGCAAGCCGCTCACTCCGGGAGATAAGTACAAGGTGTCGTACAGCGAGACGACGGCAACTCTCGAGGTCTTCAACACGAACCCTGAGGACGCTGCCGAGTACACGTGAAGGCGGTCAACAAGGTGGCCTCGGTCACCTCTCACGCCGCGCTCACAGTACACAGTGAGTGGCTGTGGTTGGGTTGTTTATCTTGAATATGTTCAGTGAAAAATATTGTATTTGAAGTTGAGGTATTTTGTTATCAAAGGTCGAGGAATTTATATTATTTTAGTAGAATACGAAGCGATACGTATGTACAACGTGATTTTAGAACTATATACATGAATTAATTTAGGTTCATTGCTTAGTTTGTATTTCATGTGAAATGACGAATAATTAGGAATTTATATCAGAGGATATGCCAAGCATGGATATTATATATATATATATATATATATATATATATATATATATATATATATATATATATATATAATATCCATGTTATTATATATATATATATATATATATATATATATATATATATATATATATATATATATATATATATATATATATATATATATATATATATATATATACAAAAAAAATACGCATACACACATTACCAACACACGCGCGCACCAAACACACGCACACACACACACACACACACACACACACACACGCACACACACACGCACGCACGCACACCGGCATGGGTGTATTACATACCATTAGTCAGCATCTATTTCACTACACCTTTTGCCTTTCAGCTATTCCAACGATCAGCTACGACGACAAACTTCGGGACGTGGTCTCGACGAAAGGTGGCCAAGAGGTGACCATCAAGGCAACGATTTCAGGTGTTCCCACACCTACGGCAGGTTGGACGTTCAATGACCAGCCTGTGCCAGACGACGTAATCACCGAGAGTGTGAACTCTCACACGACACTGACCATCAAGCAGGCAAGAGTGGACCACACGGGCAAGTACGTTCTGACCGCCACCAACGCTGTGGGCTCAGCTACGGCCGACTTCAACGTTGTCGTTAAAGGTACGTACTTAAACAAGGCCTTATAGAATAACATTTGAACCGTGTTTTCGCCAGGTATCAGTGAGGAGATAGCAATTGAACTTGCTTCTTTTGAAAAGAATAAAAGTCAACTAATGTTCGTAACTTGGTGGCGTTTTTTAGTACTCGGTTTGTGTTAACCATAACGATAAGCTATGTATCATAACACATGCTGTATAGTCTTGATCATGGGGGGTGTCGTATACACATGTTTGTGCAGTGGCATTGTAACACAAACTGTTACCAGACTCATCACAGTGAAACACACAAGTACATATACATTACTTATAATGCTTAAAGAGGCTTTTGGTAGTAACATCTGGTTTCGTTCTTCAAATATCATATATCATTCTGGATATCAAGATTTCGGGCCTCTGATCCCAAAAAGTGGGGAAAGGCGAAGGAGAAGATTATATTCTCCAGATTATATGTCTACACGATTTCCAAATGATGTATTCGATTTGGCTAGTCCAGTTGATCTGAGGTATCCTGTGGTTCAAATTATGTGTATAAATAAAATGTAATATCGCAATAATCTTAACCATCACATTACAAAGTTAACACATAAAAAATTACTACCATCGTCATCACGCCGGCATCATACTCAATTGTAGACAAGCCATCAGCTCCACGGAACGTCCACGTGACCGAGTACAACCGCGACCACGTGACTGTGGCGTGGGAAATACCCGAGACTGATGGCGGCTCGCCAATCACGGGCTACGTCATCGAACGCCGCGATGCACGCCGGGATTCCTACATCAGTGGCGCCACCGTGGATGCCGACACACTCCAAACCGTCGTGAAGAAACTTGTCGAGGGCAAACCAGTACTACTTCCGGGTGATCGCCCAAAATGACGTCGGCGTGAGCCAGCCAGGAGAAACGACAGAGGCGGTCACGGCCAAACTTCCGTTTGATCCCCCCGGTGCTCCTAGCAAGTTCCAGGTGTCCAACGTGACAAAGTTCACAGCGACGCTCACCTGGGAAGCGCCCGAGTTCGATGGTGGTTCACCCATAACGGGCTACTATGTCGAGAAGCTCTCCGGAAGTAGGTGGGTGAAGACGACGAAGAAGTCGACGATGAAGATGGTTCTGGAGTTGGAAGAGCTCATCGAAGGCGACCGCTACGAGTACCGCGTGTTTGCCACAAACGAGGCCGGGGACGGGAAACCGTGCGAGTCGATCAGCTTCGTGGCCAAGAACCCGTACGATGTCCCCAGTCAACCCGGACAACCGGAAGTGACGGAGATCACTGCCGATACGGCGGTATTGACGTGGAGTCCTCCAGACAGTGATGGCGGTGACGCTATCAGCAACTACGTCGTCGAGATGAGACGCGCTGGAGATAGGAAATGGAGCAAAGTGAAGAAGGATGTGGTTGACACGACGTTCACTGTAACGGGACTGTCAGAGGAGACTGAGTATGAGTTCCGAGTGACGGCTGAGAACAAGGCTGGCCTAGGGCCCCCGTCAGCACCATCTGCACCGGTTAAATACGGTTAGTTGTTTAATGTTGTCAAATATGTAGATATGGCTAGTGATCAATATGATATTTTGTAACATGTTTAAATACCGTTTGTGATTAATGTTTTGTCCGAAAAAACCCTTGTTTTAATTTTGTGACATTTTGTGACATGTTGATAGTGTTTTGTTTAATATATGATATACTTGTAACATAAAGTAATTTCCTCAACTGAAATATTTTTGTCTCTCTTAAGAAAACCTCAAATCAACAATGTATTACAGCATTATACAGTAATGTGGCCTTTATAATGTTGCTTAGTTATAGCAAAACACACACGCGCGCGCGCACCCACAGCTCACACACACGCAAGCGCGCACACACAGCCACATACACACACGCACACACACACGCCACACACACACACACACACACACACACACACACACACACACACACACACACACACACAAACAAACAAACAAACAAACACACATATACAATCTTGTCTGTTTCTCTTACAGTTGAGGTGATCGAGTTTGTCCGTCCTCTTGAGAACGTCACACTGACCCAACTCGGCGTACCAGCGACGTTTGAGTGCGAGGTGTCTAAGGCCGGCCTGAGAGCTGAGTGGCTCAAGAACGGCAAGCCGATGAGGCCGGGAGATAACTACGAGATGACGACGGATGCCACCATCCACAGACTCGTCGTCAACAAGGCGTATGCAGAGGACGAGGCGGAGTACACAGTCGTTCTGAAGGACGTCAAGTCTTCAGCAACACTTGCCATCAACGGTGCGCGTGACGGCATATTTTACTTGCAATCGTCAGGCAATCGTTTATACTATGGATACTCTTTCATTTATATAACTGCATTCTAAATTAAAGCTTGATATGAGTATTTTTTTTATTAAAAACAAATATTACAGACTAAATATACAGAGAAAGCTAGTATACCTTTTGATATTCATTCAACTTCTATATTACATGAACTTTGAAGTTTGAAATAGTCGACTAGCAAATTTAGAAAATCAGTTAGAATTTATGTTGTTGCTATTGTTAGTGCACGTTTTGTTATAATCATATTTTACGTGTTTTTTTCGCAGCACCTCCAACGTTCAGCAATACAGACATGTCTGACAGCCTGCGACTGAAAGCTGGTACCTCTGCCGTGGTGGAGGTACCGTTCTCTGCCAACCCACAGCCCACCGTCACTTGGATGTATAACGGAGGCAAACTGCCTAGCGCGAAACGCACCAAAGACGAGACGATCACCGGTATGACCTCACTGACCCTGTCAAAGGTCGTCCGCGGTGACACTGGCGACTACACGGTGACACTGGAGAACGAGAGTGGATCAAATACGTTCACTGTCAAAGTGACAGTTGTCGGTAAGTAAAATGGCTAACTTTACTAACAGCCGGAGATGACAGTTTACGATTACGAGAAGGCGGACATTTTATATTGTTATTCACAGGTTTGCTTTGTTTTGTGTATAATTATATATTACTGTAAGCTGATTTATACATGTTCATTACTATTAAGCCTATTATATTATGACCACACTAAATGTATAGCGATAAATGAAATCACACACGCAGTGACACAATGTACCAATGATGGTAAGTTCGAATTAAATAAATTAATATATCAACTATATATTAGTCAAGAACAGAATAATGATTACTAATTAAAATGCATGTCGATATAAACGTATAGGTATAGGTATAGTTTCAATTTATACCCTGAGTATGTATAATCTCTTTCCGTTTCCCAGACAAGCCAAGCGCACCACGTGACCTCGTCGCATCAGGAGTGACAGAGAGTAGTGTCAGTGTCACATGGCAGACACCAGAGGACGACGGGGGATGTGACGTCACCGGATATGTGGTGGAGGTACGCGAGGCAAGCAAACGATCGTGGAAACCAGCGGGCACAACTCCGGAGCTCTCACTCACGACGGAACAGCTGAAGGAAGGAAGTCAGTATCTCTTCCAGGTTGCTGCACAGAACGAAGTTGGCACAGGTCCTTTTGTCGAGTTGGCAAAGGCAGCTGTTCCAAAGAGTGACTACGGTGAGCTTGGTTTTATTGTTGATGGTGTTTGCGATGGGTATGCTATTTAAATATTAGCCTACATCGTGCATTTAATGTTATGAAATTACCTAACAACAACATGAATGGTCATAACATCATGCACGTCTTGACTGATTATATTTGGTTTGACCAGATTACTAATTTGCAGAGTTAACTATTATAATACGTTACCATTTTACCATTGGCTTAATCATGATTACATACAAAATCAAATGTATGCTTGGTGTCAACTGATGTCTTTGATTTAACCTGCACTTTGTTTTTGTTATATTAAAACCATGCCTGATTTTAACATGTGATTTATCTGGTACAATTTTGCAGGTATGCAGATTGCAAATTGTTATTATGTTTTGTTGTTCTTTTTTTCTGCGGGAGGCTCACAACCTATTGTTTTACAAAGGAAATATGCTTTACCTAATGCTGGCACATACATTTTATTTCATAATTTCAGTCAACATGTTTACATGTCATTGGTCACAGTTACTCGACTTTGCGATTGCATTGGAACGATATTTATCGGTTTTCAGATAAAACGTATCAACTAGCTTAAAGTTTATCAAATACATATTTACCTATGTGTACTCGTGCATACGTCATCTATACCAAACATTTTAGCTGATCATTAACACAAGCCTAAACAAAGTTGTTATGTGACATGCGTTGACCTGGTTTATTGGTAGGTGTAATCCTTCCGCAGAAATACCTACTTTTGTACTAACACTAACAACTACGCAAACATTTAACCGTCTCTCTCAATTCTAAGGGTCCAACATTACCAGAACTTGTAGCAAAACGTGCAGGTGGTATATTGCAAATTTCAGAAGCACCTGCAGATGTTGCTGGTGATGAATCTCTTACGGAAACGGTAGACAGTTCCCTCGCCGAAGATGACAGAGAGGATCTAATGACAGAGGAACAAATTGGAGTTACTTGGACTATTGACGAACAACCAGAAGAACTTCCAGAACTAATATCCTTAGATATAATTGAAGAAGAGGTTTCTGTAGAATTGGAAGATGCTCCGGTGGAAGAAACAAGGGAGGAAGCAACAGCACCGCTAGAGGGGCCAGAAACTGCCCCGGAGGAAGCGATAACACCAGAGCCAGAAATTGTCCCAGAGAAAGAGATAACGCCGGAACCAGAAGTTATCCCAGAGAAGGAGATAACGCCGGAACCAGAAGTTATCCCAGAGAAAGAGATAACGCCGGAACCAGAAGTTATCCCAGAGAAGGAGATAACGCCGGAACCAGAAGTTATCCCAGAGAAGGAGATAACGCCGGAACCAGAAGTTATCCCAGAGAAGGAGATAACGCCGGAACCAGAAGTTATCCCAGAGAAGGAGATAACGCCGGAACCAGAGGTTATCCCTGAGAAAGAGATAACGCCGGAACCAGAAGTTATCCCAGAGAAAGAGATAACGCCGGAAACAGAAGTTATCCCAGAGAAGGAGATAACACCGGAACCAGAAGTTATCCCAGAGAAGGAGATAACGCCGGAACCAGAAGTTATCCCTAAGAAGGAGATAACGCCGGAACCAGAAGTTATCCCAGAGAAAGAGATAACGCCGGAAACAGAAGTTATCCCAGAGAAGGAGATAACACCGGAACCAGAAGTTATCCCAGAGAAGGAGATAACGCCGGAACCAGAAGTTATCCCAGAGAAAGAGATAACGCCGGAACCAGAAGTTATCCCAGAGAAGGAGATAACGCCGGAACCAGAAGTTATCCCAGAGAAAGAGATAACGCCGGAACCAGAAGTTATCCCAGAGAAGGAGATAACGCCGGAACCAGAAGTTATCCCAGAGAAGGAGATAACGCCGGAACCAGAAGTTATCCCAGAGAAAGAGATAACGCCGGAACCAGAAGTTATCCCAGAGAAGGCGATAACGCCGGAACCAGAAGTTATCCCAGAGAAAGAGATAACGCCGGAACCAGAAGTTATCCCAGAGAAGGCGATAACGCCGGAACCAGAAGTTATCCCAGAGAAAGAGATAACGCCGGAACCAGAAGTTATCCCAGAGAAAGAGATAACGCCGGAACCAGAAGTTATCCCAGAGAAGGAGATAACACCACCATCAGAAATTATCCAAGAGATAGAGGTAACTCCAGAATCTGAGGTCATCCCGGTAAAAGAGACAATACTCAAACCAGAAATTATCACAGAGAAAGAAACAACACTCGAACCAGAAACAGCGCAAGAGAAAGAGATAACACCGGAGCCAGAAGTTATCCCAGAGGCGGAGATAATACAAGAACCAGAAACGGTTCCTGAGAAAGAGACAATACGGGAACCAGAAACTATCCGAGAGGAAGAGATAATACCAGAAACCGAAATGTATCGGGGAGAGTTTTTAGTGAAGGGGCCAGAGAAACCACTTGAAGAAGACAATGTGGAAGTGTCAATGGACGTTAAGGTCCCAGAAGAACTACACGTCGATGTTGTGGAGGAATCAGCTGAAACGACGGGGCTGGACATTCATGAAGATGCCCCAGAGCAAGTGATAGGTATGAGCATGTACCGTACCATATAGGGCACGTACCCGGCAAAGGAATTGCTTCAACGCGTATGACTACTGTGCTGAAACTGCTTTTTGTGTATAGCGATAAAATTGCCGTTACCTTACGGTGGATTATCTACAGATCGTTGTACCAGAGGAGCTTGCCCGAGTTGCTAATGGCTGATCTGCTATATTTGTTGTCTGGCTAACGGCTAGCGTTTGGATTGTACCATGGAATATATGCTGCGTATATTTTGCTTCATAGTCTACTGCAGCGCTTTCGATATGCATACTTGTGCTGTTGCGACATGTTAACTAAGTTCACATTTATTACATGACATATCATTTTGTATGCGGGTACATGCTTCTTGCGTCGAGCTGTAGAAAATACGGCATTTAAAAAGCATATTAATGTTATTGTTGCTATTGGAATGGCTGCATTTTATGCTACTCCGTGTTGATATGTGCTATTTCAGCTGTTTACTATTAGTAACGTGACAAGATGTTGTATTTACGTAAGTCGTAAATTACATGCTTATTTGTTAGATATAGATGCCAATATGCGCTTACTATTTGTTAATTTGCGTTATAAATTAGTGTAATGTTTTAATTGTAAAATAGCTTTAGAATAACAGACTCTATATTATATTGTAATAGTTCCATAATTAATGCATGCCTATTCTCGTATTAATGTGTATATCAAATCTTTTTATGTGGCATAACATTCTTCATATACATTTACGTCTTACAAAGCAACTTTACTTACACACAATTATGTTCATGTTATATTGCTGATAATTGCATTACGCTGAATATAAAATGATTGTTTGTCATGTTGAATCCACGTGTTAAGTAACAAAAGTGTGCAAACTAATGCATTTTGACATATAAATTGTAATTGGGATTTATTATGGTAGGTGTCAACAAACACGTTACTAAGCATAATAAAAACACTAATAACCACCTACAATTGCACGTAGATCGTATATACATATATCATTCACATATGTCGTGCCGTCTTCAGAGCTCCCAGGAGCCCCCGAATGTCCGCTGGTCAGCGAGGTCTTCAAGGACCGCTGTACCATCACCTGGCAACCGCCAGCCTCTGACGGTGGGGCACCTATCACCGGCTACTGGCTCGAGAGACGACAGACATCCAGCTCTCGCTGGGTGAAACTCACCAAGGAGGCAGTCGCTGAGCTGACGTTCAACGACACCCAATTGATTGAGGACAATGAGTATGAGTACCGTGTGATGGCGGAGAACAAGGCAGGCGTAGGACCACCAAGCAACACCTCGCAGCCGTTCACGGCCAGAGACCCATGGCGTAAGTTATGTTTGCTTTCAAGTGGTAATCACGCATCATTAAGAACTGCCATGGTAGTACACGTGTACGGTACATAGGTGTGTACATGCATGTGTGTGTTTACATACTGTATGCAGCGATATATATATATAATATATATATATATATATATATATATATATATATATATATATATATATATATATATATATTCAATGCACGTGTACATGTAAACGCGCAATCTTTTTTATTTATATACATAATCATCGATTTATTCCAAATTGATCTGCTATTAGCTTATATTTGCATATTTCTTAATGAAAACTATATAATAATATTATTATAGACAGTACAGACAACGTTGTTTCAGACGATTTCCAACAGAGCAAGAAAATAAATAACGTTTTTAGAATAATTTTCATTTTCATTATTACATGAAACGTATTACGTGGCCTTTTTACAGTCAATAGAAATGCACCATAAACAACATGGTGAATACAAAAGTATCTGCACAATGGTAACACACATATGCATATGTTTAATACAGAGAAGCCTGGTCAACCCGGTGTGCCGGAAATCACGGAAGTAAAGGACGGCAGTATCAGTCTGAAGTGGACGGCTCCAGAGAATGACGGAGGCAGCCCGATCTTCAACTACGTTCTCGAGTACCGACGTGAAGGCGCCTTCAAGTGGCTGCGCAGTACAGAGGAGACGACGGCCGCGCTTGAGTACACCGTTGGCAAGCTGCAGGTTGACGACCAGTATGAGTTCCGTGTGGCGGCAGAGAACAAGGCCGGCGTTGGACCCTTCTCCGAGACAACCTCACCAGTCCAGGCCAAGGAACCTGTGTGTAAGTCATCCTTTCTAACAGCCATTCTATCGTCGTGTGGTGTGATTTACTCCGGGCTGGTCGGCTGTTGTGGATTGCCAAACTGCTCTGAATTGTGCTTTTCGTACATCTTTTTTAAAATTCGTTTTCCCCATCAGTGTTATAGCAGTTTTCTGTCACCGTCCGTTACATGTTTGTAAATGCCTTATACCAAGTTATTTATTACATTACATTGTTCGTGGTTGAATGTGTTATATAGGTGTTTTCCTGTATTTGTATTTTTATAGGGAATGATCCTTGGCCTAATCTATTATAGTATATATGTTGTTTTCTCGCTGTTATTGAAAAATTACTGTTTAGTTTGCATTCCATTGATAGGAAGTGAACTTTGTTGTTTCTGCGCATTTTGCGTGACTGATAAATCAGTGCTGAGTTCAGCTTGGTTCAGTCACAACGTAGTAATTTGTAAAATATATTATAGCTCTATTATGAATGAGTCAATATGTGAAAATAAAAAATAAAGACAATATAAAATTAAGTAATAAGAAGTCGTTGTTGTGAGTGTTATTGTTTTCCCCGGCAATGTCTTAACGTGGTCCATTCTTTCCTTATGTTTCTATTAATGATACTTGTACTGTTGTATCTTGTACTGTTGTATATATGATTTACTTTAGGGACACTAAACCTATAAGGTTACTGGTATGGGTATGTTCTTTGAACAGTTGGAACGGCGCCTGAAGTGATCAAAGGCTTACAAGATTGCGTCGTTGTCTCTCCACTCGAGGCTGTGTTAACATGCAACATTGACGCTGGCGAACCTACTGCTACCTTTACATGGTAAGTATACTGGGTCTTTAAAATGCCACAGACGTGATATAATATTGTATGACCCGCGAATGCTCTAAGTTCCTCAGTTGGTAGTTTAACAAAGCAATATGTGGTATGCCATAAATATCGGATCATAATGAGCTATGTATTTATATCCTTTCAATATCAAACGTCATTCTCTTTTCCATTTGGCATCAATGTTGTTTGTTGATATCATTTGTATTAAATGTCATCTTGTCAAGTGGTTGGTGGTGTGTTTTAGGTACAAGGGTGGCCGTGAGATCACAGCAGGAGATCGCTATACGATGACCTACGAGAACGCTGAAGCATCTCTAACCATCCGCGAAACGGAGTCGAATGATACAGCCGTGTACATGTGCTCAGCGTCCAACAAACTTGGCACCGTTGACAGCTCAGCTTCCCTCACCATACACGGTCAGTCTCTGTCTCACCATCACTATACATATGTATGTCTTTGTTATAAGTGCAAAAGATTCATTGTGCTTAAATGTAGTGCTTAATAAGTTAATACAAATTGGGAATTTTTATGTTTATTCTATATGTTACAATACATTTATATGACGAATTAAATTATGCTTTATTTGAATTATATCTTCTTGTGTAAATGTACAGCTATATATGTAGATATCAGTCAGTCAAAGTTTAGAGAATTTCGGACAGTGTTTGATTGTCTTATGAACGTTTTTTGTCCATCCAACCATGTCGTTTGTCAGAGTGTTTAAACTTTGCCAGTGCTTCTGTGTCACTCGTTGGTAAATCTCAACCAGGTTATTTTTACTAAATCGTACATCTCAGCATATACATGTTTGTCTGTATATCACTGTTACCGTTACCGTAATTTATTGTTATAATGAATGTTGTTTCGCAAACAGTTGCTCCAAAGATCAGCTACGATGACAAGCTGAAGGAGGAACAGTCGCTGAAGGCAGGCCAAACTCTAATCCTCAGTGTCAACACCAGTGGTGTGCCGATACCCTCTATAAGCTGGTATCTTAATGATGCCGAACTGACAGTTAGCAATGGCACAGTAATTGAGACAACCGATACCTACAGCACGCTGACCATCAAGGGTACAACGGCTGCCAACAGTGGACCGTACAAAGTGACCGCAACGAACGTTGTGGACAGTGTGTCGGCCGATTTTACTGTCATCATCAAAGGTCAGTTGAAATGTTTCTATTTTAACACATTGTGGAAGTTCGTGTTGGTTTTTGATAACAGATTAATATGTGGTTTTCAATTAGGTCCACTATTATTATTCTCGTTGGTGTTTACCAGAAAGTACGCGCACACAGCGCTACCTACTGTTCATATTATTGACGAACACAATATAATTATCAAATTCATGTCTATCTTAGAAAAAACTAAGTATGTATTTTTGGTTAAATGAATGGTTCTGTAGAATACTTTATAAAAATATTCCTGTAACATATTATTAACTAATATTCGTCAATAAACATGCGCTGGGCCATATGGCTGCATGTGCACTGACGTATACCGAAAATAGTATATATATTTAAACAACATTCGACTGGGTTTGCAGGTTTGTGACTATATAACAAGACAAACATGTACTGTCAAACAAATCCTTCTTTACAGTAATATTCATATAGCTATTATTATTAACTGACGTATTATTTAAAATTTGCATTCGTATTTCCAGACCGACCTCAGGCGCCTCGCAACCTTCGTGTCACTGACGTGTACAAGGACTACATAGTCGTGTCGTGGGACGCCCCCGAGTCAGATGGAGGTGCCCCGATCACAGGGTACATCGTCGAGAAGCGAGACATGTCCCGCAGCAGCTACATGAAGGCGGGCTCCGTGGACGGCAGCACGTTCACGCTCAAGGTGGAGAAGTTGGTGGAAGGCAAGGAGTACACCTTCCAAGTGGCCGCAGAGAATGAGATCGGACAGAGCGATTGGGCGAAGCTGGCAGAACCAGTGGTTGCCAGGTTACCTTTTGGTAAGTTATGCATAAATACATGTTGATTTAGTCAGCACTTTTCAAGATGTGTTAATAAAATGTCATGTGCGTGCGTGGAAATTGGGTTATTGTTCAACTAGTATAACAAGTATTGCCATCTCTCGCGGAGTTGTTTTTAATGAAGTATTGTAGTGTAGTGTACTGTATTATATTGTATTACAGTATTGTAATTATTGCATATTGTTTGAACAATAAAAAATGTGTCCAAAGATCTTGTCGTGTAGCTAAATTAACTATTATCATTATATAATGTGCGTACGTTGTTGAGTAACACAATGATTTTTTGTTGATTTTGAACGGGATACCGCACGCATTATAAATGCATTATTTGTTATTATTTTTTGTTTATTTACTTATTTATTTATTTATTTATTTATTCTAATTAGATCACTGTATCTCACATATTTAGGATGACAACACTAAAATAGCATAATACTAATTATATGCATATAAATATTAAAACTATATTGATTGGTTACAGACCCGCCAAATTCACCAATCAACGTGCACGTGGAGGACGTCACTGCGACGTCCTGCTGCCTGAAGTGGTCGCCACCAGAGTTTGACGGAGGCTCTCCAGTCACTGGCTACATGGTGGAAAAATGCACCGGCTACAGCAGCCGCTGGACTAAGGTCAACAAGAAGCCGATAACCAACATGGACATGACCTTCGACGACCTTGAGCAAGGAGACGAGTACGAGATGCGCGTGAGCGCGGTCAACGAAGCAGGAGTCAGTAAACCTTCTCCGACCACTGGTCGCTTCGTGGCGAAGAACCCGTATGAGGTTCCCGGCAAACCAGACCAGCCGACGGTGACGGAGATCACGGCCGAGTCGGCAACGATCTTGTGGACGGCGCCAGAGAGCGACGGCGGAGCACCAATCACCAACTACGTGGTGGAGATGCGAGGCACCGGAGACAGAGGGTGGACCGTGGTGACGAAGGACACTATCACTGACACGACATACACTGTCACTGGACTGACGGAGAAGGAATACGAGTTCAGAGTGACAGCTGAGAACAAAGCTGGCGCTGGCTCGCCGTCGGCGCCGTCAAAGGCGGTCAAATACGGTAAGCAACATTGGTATGTTGGAAGGTTTCCAAACGGGCACCACTGTAAATTGGATATTCAGTGAACATTGTCACATAAAACGAGATTTTGGTAAGTGGTTTCCGGGCAGTGAGTAAACCTACCTGGGTATACCCCTGATCAGTGCAGTAGGCCGGAGTTGTCGTGTTGTAGCATGACCATATCCTTGCTGAAGCGCAAGGGATGTCCTTGCGATGCGTTTTGATAGATTTCGCTCCATCCTGACCGTTTTGTGTTATATACTAAATGTTACACATGTTATCGATATTGTAATGTTATATCAGATCAGTTCTGAATAACTATTTTGTAAACCTGGTACAGTAAGGCTGTCGTTTAATGGGAACGTTATGGTATATATGTTTCAATGTACCTACGCCCTATTAGTACAATCAGTAAAATAGCAATGCAATGCACACACCATGGGGAGGCATATGAAAACATAACTGAACATTTTCAAATTAAATTTATTTAAACTGATTGGATTTAGCGCGACAGATGTTATGGTGACCAGTTCTAATTGGGGTTTAAGAATATGTAATATTAACGCAGCTTGTAACCGGATTGTTTGTTGTGCTTTCAGTTGAGCCCATTGTAGTGATGACACCCCTGAAGGATATCGAACTGGACACAGTCGGTGTCAAAGTCGCCTTTGTGTGCGAGGTGTCTAAGTCAGGCCTGAGACCACAATGGTTCAAAGGTGACAAGGCACTGAAGCGAGGTGACAAATATGACATTATATCGGACAACGGGAAGCACTCGTTGATTATCGAGTCGGCACAGCCGGAGAACATTGGCGAGTACACGGTCAAGTTTGATGGTGTGCAATCTACTGCGCAACTCACCATCAAGGGTAAGTGTGCTACATCCGGTCAGCTTATATAACTTTTCAGCCATGTTTTATTTTAGCGAATGAAAATTTAAACTCTGAGTAATGTTTAACTTATAGATTAAATTGGTTTTCATTTTATTTAATACTAATATAGAATTGTGTACATGTATTATCTGTATAATGTATTTATTTTTTTAATGTTGTTAACTATGTGAGTGCATTTTTGAAGCACCACGCAGACACTATGTGGACCACATATGAGCTATTACGTATTTATCTGTTTGGTTATTTCCAGCATAAAATAATGTCTTTGAGTGCTCGAGATGTACAACTGTAATATACGTTGGATAGAGCAGTAGATTCACCATAACACCGCATAACTATTATATGTATGAAGTGAAGTTACAAACAACATGAGTTCACGTGTGGATGTAGCATTACATGTCTGTGATGCTGTCACAAACTTTATGACGACACAAACATGCTGTCTTGCTATTGCAGCACCACCAAAGTTCACCAAGTCCGACATGGAAGAGACGATGACCCTTAAGGCAGGTCAGTCCACGGCCATTGAGATTCCTTGCAGTGGCTACCCTCAGCCGAAGGTCACGTGGCAATACAACAAGACCAAACTGCCGGACGTTAAGAGGATACGAGAGGAAACTATCATTGGCATGACATCGCTGACACTCGCTAAGGTTATACGGACCGACTCCGGTAGTTACACGGTGACACTCGAGAATGAATTCGGACAGGCGTCGTTCACGGTGAAACTCATCGTGCTAGGTGAGGATATGTACTGAGACTAGTTTTGTAATTGTTGTTGATAGAAAAGAGTCCCCAAGTGTGTGAATATATCTTAATTAAATTTTAATGCATATATTCGTTTTAAAAAATAGTTTAACAAGAAAAGGCGTTATTTATTTTATTATTGCATCAACATTTAATTTTGCAAATACCTTTTATGCTGTTCATACAGGAAAAAGGTATTTGCAAAAATTACTGTATGAACAGCATAGGTAGGTGATATATGTACGTTACTGCAACGACGATGTCTTTCTCATGTTGTACCATCAGTCATTGTCATCGTCATATGTGACAAAATTCTTCATATATATATATATATATATATATATATATATATATATATATATATATGTGTGTGTGTGTGTGTGTGTGTATATATATATATATATATATATATATATATTGTGTGTGTGTATATATATATATATATATATATATATATATATATATATATATATATCACGGTTTGCCTTTACATTTTTCCTTACCGCCCATATTTTCATCCCGTCTTGTATATTATAATTAATCATATATCTTATTACTTTAGCCAAAGTAACGATTTTGACATTTCAAAAAATTACATAACCAGTGTTGCGGTACATTAAACGTGTCCATCATTTTGCTCCTTCTATTCGCAGACAAGCCCGGCTGTCCCGTGAACTTCCACGTGACAGACATGACCGAGGACACGGTGTCACTGGCCTGGTCGACCCCCGAGGACGACGGAGGCTGTGAGCTCAAAGACTACGTCGTCGAGAAGCGAGAGTCGTCAAAGCGGAGCTGGCAGCCCGTGGCACGGACCACAGAGCTGCAGCTAGCAGCCGCCGGTCTGCAGGAGGGCACGACGTACTTGTTCCGTGTCGCTGCCACCAACGACGTGGGCAGCAGCGAGTGGGTGGAGCTCGACAAGTCGGTCACACCCAAGAGTCAATACAGTGAGTACTACTTTTGTGTCACACTGGGATATATTAACTACATTTCTGGAGGATAGCAGTTATTAAAATATGTAACTGACGATGGTAGAGGAGATTATTTAAATAATACTTTCAGTTATAATTGTTTAATATCTGATGATACAGCTCTTGTCTTGAAGCAAGACTGGTGGTTATGATGATGTTTTGCTGATGGTCATACAGTCCGTGGCTTGGTTATTACAAATTTTCATACTGATTTGAAATATCCTGAAACCACATGTGAATGTCACGCTCGGTTGATTGCAGGCAGAAAGATGTGCAGCTTGTGGAATATAGTGCTGAGGCACTGAAACAAAACCAAGATAATTGTTTGTGTTTCTAAGGCAAATTGCTCACTGTGGGTGGCAGATTGTTTACAGCAGGACGCAAGATTATTTTCCACAACATGTGTTCAACGTGTTTTGCTCGGGCATAAACAGAATATCTGGCAGTATTTTGACAAATCTCTATACTCCTTGCTGTATACTGAATTTGCCTCCCAATACGCCAACTAAAACTGCATATGAAACAAGACATGTTTGATTTCATTGTCTATAAATATCATGGGCACATTTGCCAATATACCGCTGCATCTCTCTGATGTAAGCTTCTAACTGAGTCGTTTTGGCACCGTTGTCTTTTACTTTAATTGTCGGAGCAATGAATTAACCAAGCCGAGGACATCTTAATATGTTTTATTACACAGCATGTTTAAACAGATTGTTATCATGTTTTCAATACATATTTATTGTATACTAGAATATATGATAGAAATATATCGGTGATCACCACATGATGGTATGCATGGTGACATCACATGTGGAATGTGGACAAAAACAATGTACGACGGGAAATGCTCTGGACCGAATGTGAGTATGTAGTGTGTCACTGACGGCGCTGGACCGGACGTAAGTCTCAATTGAAGCAGCCGGACCGGAAGTAAGTGTGACGTGTGCCGCTCCTCCTGGACTTCCGCGCAGAACATACCAGAACTGAGAACCTCATCACCAATCCGTTCTCGTCACATTGCTCCTACTCATTTGACACTAACTCCGACACTAACGCACAGCGCCCTGGGGAGCCGGTGACATTCGGAAACATTCGGAAATATATTCAATCGCAGCCGTAAATTATTTGGAAAAAACCTCTTCAGGTGAATTCCGCGTGAAATTGTAATGCCACAAACATAACATCCGAGTCCAGCCATGTTCAGTTCTGCCGTGGCTCGACTCCGTGCGAAATCCACACGCAATGCAATAAAACGACATCTGTGAGCAATATCAACGAGAACAGTCTCAAAGTATGTGTTGAGGTTCTTCGCCTGGACATAGTAGCCCTTGTGTGCCCGTCATCTCAGTGTCCGTTGATGTGCTCACAGGTCCCCCGGGCCCACCCGAAGCTCCCGAAGTGAGTGACGTTTTGAAGACTAGTGCTGTATTAACCTGGCGTGCGCCGACTGACGACGGCGGTACCCCCGTCACCGCTTACTGGGTTGAGCGCCGACTCGCGTCGAGCGTGCGTTGGGTGTCGGTCAACAAGGACGCCGTCACGGAGCTGACGTACGCCGTCAAAGACCTCGTCGATGGTAGCGAGTACGAGTTCCGTGTGACGGCAGAGAACAAGGCGGGCCGTGGGCCGCCGAGCGCTGTCTCGCAGTCGATCCTTGCTAAGGACCCTTGGGGTATGTAGGCTTCTAACTGATTAGTATAGGATGCCGGTCTACACATAGCAGTACTGTCATCACGGTAATTTACAAACGCAATGTGAAAAACAGTAACTCAACACATCTACTTTTTTTTAATATCGTTTTATTATTACTCATATTATTCTTGTTATTATTTTAATTAGACTTCTTATATTTCTTTAATGAACAAAATACTGTGAAAGCGCCATGAGCGTCACCCCGTGGCAGATACCGGAACTATATAAAACTTGTTATTATTATTATGTTTCATAGCTGTTTTATCAATGCAGACTCGTGGATATTTGTATACGTTTCTCAGATATTTTGTTAAATATCTAAGTAATGGTTTACAATATTTGTATACGGTTATTTATTGTGCACAGTGCATGCTAATTGTTTCTATCAATTCCCGCAAATGTACTACAAATTGATTTCATGAAAGTGTTCGCCGGTTTCCACCACACATGACATAGATTAAGCACCAACTAACCCTTCACATGATAACTACCACCGCATGCTATAATAGCAACACAACTATTCCGACTGCAGACAAGCCAGGCAAGCCTGCTGCGCCGACCGCATCAACCATCACGGACACAAGCGTGTCTCTGACGTGGAGTGCTCCAGATAACGATGGTGGAGCGGAGATCACGAACTATGTGGTGGAGTACCGACTGGAGGGCGCGTACAAGTGGACGACAGCCAACACGGAGGAGACGATTGCCCTGCCCAGCTACACCGTGCGCAAGCTCAAGACGGATGCTGTTTACGAGTTCCGCGTGTCAGCCGAAAACAAGGCGGGCGTCGGACCGGCGTCAGACCCGTCCGTGCCTATACGTGTCAAGGAACCGCTTGGTGAGTCTGGGGCGTGTGAATGTGAATGTAGGTAAAGTCACCGGTAAAGAAGTCACAGTAAAAGTCACATGTAACAAAGTCATAAAAAATCACAAAGGGAGAAACAGAACAATTTAACGCAAAATTTACATATAGTAATGCTAATAACTATATTGTAATATATAGTCGAAAACCATGAATTGATATATTAAAATAAAAGCAGTGTAAAATAATTGTTGGTAGTTCCTACAATTCAAGTGTTTGTCTTTCTAGATGTGTGTACAGAATTACACATAACGTATGCAAATGTCCAATGTCAGAGAGTTTCTTGTTTTTTAAATCTAACAGTAAAACCGAGTTAATTGTGTTTACTTCGCAGTGGGAATGTGAAAGGCTAGCGGCGATGCTACAGACAGTTTGAATAAAATATTGCCACGACTTTTTTACCTGTGATTTCTTCCTACGAAAAACTGCGATTTTTCCGTGGCTTTTTTCCCTGTGACTTTATTACCGTCCATGGTGATGTAGCTGTGCCTAGGGCAGACTAATATCGGGTGATATTTCCCCGTCGTGTGGTGAGAGGTGCAGCGTCACTGGCCCTGAATGGAAAGTTCGATCAAGATTTAATCAACATGATAAAAATACCACTTTGCCGGACTGGATGGTCGCTGTCTTGATGTGATAGGACACACATTGACAGGTTATACCCTCAAATCTCAAAACTTTACCTTGTGCGATAAACCCAGCCTATCAGTATGACGGGTTTCTATAGCATATATAGTAAGAACATACTCTGTATATATGGAGAATACGAACGCAGGCGCTACTGAATGCAGTCATAAATTGTAATAGTCAAGGTTAAACAGACATTCTGATACTTATAGCAACCTAACCCAATAACTCGTACAAGAAGCAAATATTGTTCTTTCGATATGCCAAAGGCTTCCTTGTATATTTAAAATTTACGCTCAGGGCGGCAGCCATATTAAATCTGATAAAATATGTCAGTCATAATTTATGGATTGATCCTTAGGTAGATGTTCACGCCAACAGTGAATTAAACACTGAACCCTGAAAGAATGCCGTCACACTTTTACAACTTCTAATTCCTACTCATTGTCGTGTGTGTTGTTGAACAGTTGACACACCTGTTAGACCACCCACTGTGTGTTATAACGACATCGGTCTGTGCGTACTTGTAGTCGGTACAGCGCCAGAAGTGCTGGAGCCGCTGAGTGACCTGACAGTCATATCACCGGACAAAGCCCGTCTCACCTGCCGCATCAACGCGGGCGAGCCGACAGCCACCCTGCGATGGTACAAGAACAGTCAGGAGCTGAATGCCGGCAAACGTTACGAGATCACTTACGAAGACAATCAGGCCAGTCTGACTATACTGGACACGACAACATCTGATAGTGACCATTACCGCTGCGAAGCCGTCAACAAGATCGGACGTGTGGAGACTACTGGTCGTCTGACCATCAACTGTAAGTTGTTGTGACTCTCAGCAGCTGTCAATTAAATACTGATGATAATAATGATAATAATGATAATAATTACCTATAATAATGATAATTACAATAATGGTAATAATGTTTATAATGTTAATACTTACTTACTTATGCCTGTTTGCTCGCTGGGAGCATAGGCCATCGACCAAAGAATGCCACTGTTGTCTGTCCGTGGTCATCCATTCCATCTCTCTCCTGGTGTAACCCATCTCTTTTGTTTCTATTTCTGTGTCTCTTTGCCGGGTGTTTTCGTTATTAATGTTAACAATGATGATAATAATAAGGCATGTGTTGATTGCCTGGATGTATGCATCGACCGAATTGATAAACTATATTTTTAATAGCTTGCTTAAAGAACAATATCCGAGGTCCCATTATTCTAAATCTATGAAATTTATAATACGTGTTGAACTAAATCATTGTATTTTTTAATGTTCTCATTTCCTTCTTATGTTTAATGTATTGCGGGTGGATTGGGTGGGGGTAACATTGCACTGTCTGTCTCGTCTTCTTGACGAGGCTTCTACATCTACTGTTCTCTCTGCTGTTCATTGGTGAATTTCACAGAGTCCTCATGACAAATGAGTTTTCCAATGTTCGCATACATTATGTATAGTGGGTTGCACTATTCATTGTGAATCTAATAGTACTCATTCGTGACATTCATCCAACTGTGTATGGATTCTGCCAAGCCAATGTCACCCGTGTAGCCTACATTACGTTGATTACTGTAAATGAAAGTGTTTAGATCTATACCCGTTGGTTCTGCTTTAGCTGCCCCGAAGCTGACGTATGAGGAGCGCTTGAAACAGCCGATGACGGTGAAGTCTGGCGCGACAGTCACACTCTCTGTGACAGCGTCTGGAGTGCCCACTCCCACCATCTCGTGGCGTCTCAATGACGAACCGCTTGCCGGTGACGTCATCACCAAAGACAACACATCTACTGTGACCGTCAAGAAAATTACCTCAGTTGGCGCGGGCACTTACAAGGTGTCTGCTGAGAACGAGGTTGGCAGCGACATCGCCGAGTTTGTTGTCAGCGTGAAAGGTATGTTAATTGTAGACATGGGACATTTGATGGTTGACTTTGTAGGTCTGTGTTTATTTTAATGCTTTTAATAATATACGTAGATCTTGGGTTTGAATGGTAATCCGTGATTTGAATTGTGAGTTCGTTTTAGATATGTAATTATATACTTAATATTATCATTACGATGTTATTAAAAATAATATTGGATTACTTAAATTGTTGTTTGCACGCACACGTACGCACACGCACGCACACGTGCACACAAACGCGCGTACATCCACTAGTAGGCATGCACACAAACACGCGCGCGCAGACACTCGAAGCATACCATTGAAAACACACACACACACACACACACACACACACACACACACACACACACACACACACACACACACACACTCACTCACCACCCGCACGCACGCACACTTTATGTATAAATAATACAACGAATACAAACACACGTGTACACACACGTATACACACACGTGTACACACACGTGTACACACACACGTGTACACACACACGTGTACACACACGTGTACACACACGTGTACACACACGTGTACACACACGTGTACACACGTTACACACGTGTACACACACGTGTACACACACGTGTACACACGCACACGCACACGCACACGCACACGCACACGCACACGCACACGCACACGCACACGCACACGCACACGCACACGCACACGCACACGCACACGCACACGCACACGCACACGCACACGCACACGCACACGCACACACGTTGCTTATCCGTTTCTGTGCCATTGCAGAGAAGCCCTCCCCACCGCAGAACCTGCGAGTGAAGGATGTCAACAAGAACTACGTAGTCATCGCCTGGGACTCGCCCCAGTCAGATGGCGGCGCCCCGGTCACCAAGTACGTGATTGAGAAGCGCGATGCCAAGAGGACAGGCTACATCGGTGCTGGCTCTGTCGATGGCGACGTCTTTGAGCTGAAGGTGACAAAGTTGGTAGAAGGCAACGAGTACTACTTCCAGGTGTCTGCCGAGAATGAGATCGGACAGAGTGAGCCGGCTACCATGAAGGAACCTGTCAAAGCAAGACTGCCGTTTGGTATGTGACGTTCACTTATTTATTAATAGTGTATTTTGTATATGCTTTAATCGGATTCAACTCTTGGCTTAGAGAGTCAGTTGCAATGCAATTGTTATTTTACATAATCTTCGTTGTAGTAACGTCTGGGTAACGATCGACCCTGTGTAGTTTCTTTGCAATGACTACAATAAATAATATTATTAAATGTGTTTTAATGGCTTACATATCTAATTCAAGTTATGATAATATTACATCAAAGTGGAATCAATAAACAGTTGTGAACAACGATGAATAAAAATGCCGGTTGACAGAGCCATTGTTCGTGTCATTAGTATGTACTGCCGTTATAACGATTAGTCAATGTCTTACTACTGTTGTTATTTGAACTGCTCGTTACTACATTCCAGCATCTTTATCTGTACTTGTTATCCAATGTACATTTATAATCACCCCGAAGCATGATCTTTGCCTCTGTAGATCCACCCGGAGCACCAATCAACCTTGAAGCCAATGACGTCACACCCAAGTCGTGCACACTCACCTGGCAACCTCCGGAGTTTGACGGAGGGTCGCCCGTCACCGGCTATTACGTCGAGAGGCGTTCGGGTACACGCTGGGTGAAGGCGAACAAGAAACCCATCACCTCCTGCAGATTCAACATCGACGATCTCAGCGAGGGGCACGAATACGAATTCCGCGTGTGTGCCGAAAACGAGGCTGGCATCGGGGAACCGTCGGAAACGACCGGGAAGTTCATCGCGAAGAACCCGTACGACGTGCCCGGTCAACCGGAAGCTCCCGTCGTGTCGGAACTGTCGGCGGAGTCGGCCACACTCACGTGGCAGCCGCCGACGTCCGACGGCGGGGCTGAGATAGTCAGCTACGTGGTCGAGATTAAAACGGGCAGTTCTATCAAGTGGACGGTGGTCAACAAAGCCGTCAAAGACACGACGTTCGTCGTGAGTGGACTCAGAGAGGAGACGTCATACGAGTTCCGGGTGGCGGCCGAGAACAAGGCTGGTGTGGGGAAGGCATCGCCGCCTAGCAGCGCCGTGAAGTACGGTAAGTCTCGTGTACTTTGACTTGTAATTTATCTTTGAGTGTTCGAGTAGTATGCATACTGGATGGGATAAGGTTTGGTTAATCGATGACATGTTACATCAATCAAACATGTGATATCATTCTGATGACGTGACGCTGTATATGAATCACTGGCGGGAACCTAAAATATAAACCACTCTCGGAAGAACAGTTATTTTCTCACTAGGCGTTTTATTAATGATACTTACCTTTATATTGCTTATCATCCAACTGTTAATAGCCGCCTATTATCATCGTTGTGTCAGTTATAACATTGCTATCACGTTTCGTTACAGTCGAACAGATTGTGTTCACGCGAGAACTCCAAGACGTCACGTTAACGGAAGCTAACGTGACAGTAACGTTTGAGTGCGAGATCTCTAAAGACAACCTCAAAGTCGAATGGTATTACGACGGGAAGAAGATCAGTCGCATTGACAACTATGACATTAGCAGCGATGGCAAACTTCACAAGTTGGTCATCAACAAGGCTGTTACTGATAACGCTGGCAAATACAGTGCCAAATATAAGGAGGCAGAAACAACGGCCTCGCTTTCCATCCAAGGTATAAATATTTGTATTTTATTTATTAAACATATATTGTTGTCATCATCAATCGATTTTTTTTATATTACAAGCAAATAAAAATACATAATTTATAGGAAGGAGATTGAGCTCAACACTCACTAAGACCAATGTACCTATATTCATCAAGGCATATAAACTAATCAAATATACCAATTCAATAATGTAAGGTGTAGTTTACCTTTAAATTAAAAGCTACTTAGCCGTTATAACTTATTTATTAAAGGAAATACACCTAGGTTGTTGTTCATAAATCACGTATGACATATTATTATGATTATTATGCGTAGACGTGACGGTTACTATTTACAACTGCCTACACCTTTTTTAATTTCGCTTGAATCATTGTATCTGCGAGGGACTTATTTCAGAAAATGCATACATTATTAAAAACGTATATGTAAGTGGATCCCACTGAGAGCTAGTAAACTGATATGTAATAAACTGCTGACTAGAATCGCACGCCTGTCTGTAGTTCCACCCGAGTTTGGCTCTCACAAGTTCTCGGACAAGTTGACGCTGTACGCCGGTCAGTCCGCGGCCGTAGAGATCCCGTTCGGCGGCAGTCCACAACCGACCGCCCAGTGGCAGTACAAAGACGGCCGTCTGCCGGACTCTCGCAGGTTCAAGGAGGACACCATCAAGAACATGACCTCGCTGACCATGTCGAAGGTTCAGAGGTCAGACGCTGGACCGTACACGCTGAAGCTTGGAAACAAATACGGGGAGAGCATATTCAACATCACGCTCGTTGTACTGGGTAAGTGAAAATGTACTATTGTAATGCGTGTGCGTTTGCCTTGAGCATATTCTAAAGTCATGTTTGACAATTAGATCTTATTTGTTACACACAGGTAACCTGACTTGATTGTATGTTGACGCATTCATGTGTACAATGTATGTGAACATGGGTGTGCGTGAGCATGTGTGCGGATGTGTTATAATGTGTGTGCGTGTATATCTCAGTGTACGTTTGAGTGTCCGCGCGCGCGTGTATGTTGTGTGCATGTGTGCGTGCGTGCACTTGTGTGTGTATTTCTTCACAGGCTTATATATCAAGTTACACATTCTTCTCATATCATCGATACATTTTCTAATATCCGGTACTTCATTCATTCTTTCCAGCTACATTTCATGAAAAAACTCCATTGGAATAGTTAAACAGTCTATGGTATGCAAACTTACCATTAACACATGTGATCTATTTATAATTGTAGCTGCAATGATTTCATTTTAAACGCAGATAAACCAGGAGCCCCTGAGAACTTCAAGGTGACGGACGTGGCCGAAGACACGATCAGCGTGCACTGGGACCCGCCTTCCGACAACGGCGGCTGTCTCATCACAGCCTACGTGGTCGAGTACCGTGAGGCGAGCAAGAGATCTTGGCAGAGCGCCGGTACAACTGGGGACGTAGAAATGACACTCACCCGACTCACGGAGGGACAGTTGTACATGTTCCGAGTGGCCGCCGAGAACGACGTCGGAACCGGACCATTTGTTGAGCTCGCAAAGGCTGTCGCTCCAAAGAGCAAATTTGGTGAGTATATTAAGTTTGTATCCACAGGGATCATAATGAGTGCATGGTAATAGATAGTGGTGAGTATATGCGAATAGACAATTTTTACAGGTACTTTTGTATGGCTGAATGGTGTAATGATAAGCCTAGTATGTAGTGGTATCAAAGACCTAGAATATGTGGAAGATGCTTTGAACCGTCCATCATATATAGACTTCGCCGTTTTGACGTTTAGCGCATTTTTATAGCTTAAAATCTTAACTAATGCAAATGATATCAATGATATTGTTTATGGTGATGACAATGAATATAATATATAATATCAATATATATATATATATATATATATATATATATATATATATATATATATATATATATATTTTCATTATTATTATTTCAATCATAAAACGTTTTCTATTTTTTTAACTTTCCTGAAAAATACTATCTTTACCTACATTAAGTATGTGCATATTGCAATTGCATCTTACAACGCAAACCCCTCCTCCATTAATCATACTAGTATACGAGTCGAGTAGTTATCATCAAGAATGTTCATACGCATTTTCGTCTTCTCCATTAGATCCACCTGGACCACCATCTGCTCCGGAAGCATCCGATGTCACGAAGGAGTCATGCGTGTTGTCATGGCAACCACCAACAGAAGATGGCGGCACTCCGATAACTGGCTACTTGGTTGAGCGTTGCACAGTGCCGAGTGCGCGATGGATGCGCGTGACGCGAGAGCCGGTGACAGAGGCGACCTTCAAGGTGACTCAGCTCATGGAAGACACTCAGTACGAGTTCCGCGTGATCGCACTCAACAAAGTCGGCGAGAGTCCGCCCGGACCCAAGTCGAAGCCAGTCCTTGCCAAGGACCCATGGTAGGTTATGCAACTAATTATTTCCGCACTAGTAGCAGAGAGTAGAGAGAGCATGCATGTCATGAGACATAGTAGAGTGGTGAGTAGAGGAGTAGTCCAGCAGCAGAGAGTCAGAGCAGAGCAGTAGTAGCAGTAGTAGCAGTAGAGAGCTAGCAGCAGCAGCAGCAGTAGAGCAGAGCAGAGCAGCAGCAGCAGCAGAGCAGAGAGAGCAAGTAAGTAGGTAGTAGTAGTGTAGTGTAGTAGTAGGAGCAGTAGTAGTAGTAGCAGCAGTAGCAGCTAGCGAGCATTGAGCTGAGCAGTAGTGCAGTAGCAGTAGTTGCAGCAGAGAGTAGCTAGCAGTAGCAGTGGTACAGCTGTCAGCAGCAGCAGCAGAGTGCAGTAGCAGGCCAGGAGAGGCGAGTAGACAGGCGTAGTAGTAGTCAGGCTAGTAGACAGTAGTAGCAGTAGCAGTAGCAGTAGCAGTTAGAGAGCTAGCAGTAGTAGTAGTAGTAGTAGAGTAGTAGAGTAGAGAGTAGTAGAGTAGCAGTAGCAGACGGTAGTAGTAGAGTAGAGAGTAGTAGAGAGTAGTAGCAGTAGTAGTAGAGTAGAGTATTAGTAGTGTAGTAACTGGATAGAGTAGAGTAGTAGTAGAGCAGTAGTAGTAGTAGTAGAGTAGAAGATAGTAGTAGTAGTAGTAGTAGTAGTAGTAGTAGTAGTAGTAGTAGTAGTATTAGTAGTAGTAGTAGTATTAGTAGTAGTAGTAGTGTTGTGAAGTAGTAGTAGTAGTAGTAGTATTAGTAGTAGTAGTATTAGTATTAGTAGTAGTAGTAGTGTTACATATCTACAATTGTTTCTATGCATGGAAATCACTTGTTAATAATTGCGCCGAAAATAAATACTTGTAGAGCGCATGTGTAACTGTGGAGAATGTTTTTAATGCATAATGAAAGCGAAACCATTCAGTGACATAATGTTGGTCTGTGATTATACACGCATATACTTTGTAACGAATACATGTCTTTCGTTTACTCTCAACTATCGCCGACACAGCCGAAATAAGCCGTTTACAATTCATTAAATATAATTCATTCATCACACGTGTGTGTCAAATATTCAATAAACCGTTTTACCCGTGCCCGCCGCAGAGAAACCCGGCAAACCGGAAGCACCGGAAGTGACGCTGACGACCGCAACGAGCGTGGCCATCAGCTGGAAGCCGCCACTGAGCGACGGAGGCGCCGAGGTGTACAACTACGTCGTGGAGTACCGCATGGAGGGCGGCTTCAAGTGGACTCGGGCCACGGAGGACGACAACCCGGACACCAAGTGCACGATCACCGGCCTCAAGACCAACCGAGAGTACGAGTTCCGTATTGCCGCCGAGAACAGGGCGGGCGTTGGACCGCCGTCGGAGCCCACGGCTCCTGTGGCGGTCAAGGAAGTCATCGGTCAGTCATTGCTTTATTCGTTACAATGGAGATGATGCAAGGGTACTGCGTAAATTACGAATTATTGTCATCTTAAGGTTGATTATGTTTCGTTCGGGTCAGCTGGTCGAGTAATTGTTCCATCCAGCAATACAAAACAAAATATCATGTTGTACATGTTATTTTCTGTAGTATTCATAAAGGGTAAAAAGTATCGTATATGTGCTGAACATGCGATTAGTAGTGCATGTCCATATTAATAATACTCGTCATATTAACATAATCATGGTAACGTGATCAAGATCGGTAGATATTTTGGGTGGAAATAAAAAAGACGAGCTGGTCCAGACTCTGTTTAGTCCTGGCACAACTATCTGCTGTTCATTTGGAAATTAAAGTTAGCAAATACTTTATTACGTCATGTTGGTAACAGTCAATACGGTTCCCCGTATCAACATGGATATGTGCCAGACTCCTAGTGACACTTGCCGTTCTTTGTCTGCAGTTGGCAGTCCGCCAGAGGTGGTGGAGCCTTTACAAAATGTCGTCGTGCAGACACCAGGAAAGGCCGTCCTCAAGTGTGACATCACACCGGGTGACCCCGTCGCTGATGTCCATTGGTTCAAAGACAGCAAGGAGCTGTACAAGAGCCGGAAGTACAGCATGTCATATGTCGATGACGTCGCGTCGTTGACGATTGCTGAGCCGACCGTGAGCGACGGCGGCAGTTACCGCTGTGAGGCGACGAACAAACTCGGCACCGTGGAGACAGACTGCAGTCTTGTCGTACAAGGTACAGTGTGCACCGTGTTTGGAGACAGTCTGACGTGGTGGTTTTAAGGATGTGGTTGTTTCATATTAAAAAAAACATGTATGGTAAAATGACGTATCGGTAAATATGTGACACCCCTGCCCTGTATATTACAATAAAGATATTAAAATATGTGACATCCTTATATTTTACGAAATAGGTATTACTCAGCCATTATATTTATGTTATCATGCAATTGTAGCTTTTAAACGTTCTTTGACCGTAGTGTTGATTTAAAAAAAAAACCGCCGTTGTGTGTTTCATATTGTTTGAAGTACGACGAGAAACGTATATAATAAGCGAACCATTAACTTTAATCATTTCCAAAAATCAATTAGTTGAATACATTAGTTACATGATATCAGCGGCTACTTGGAATAATTCATAATGTGACAGTTTTTTCTATATCTGACTCATCATATTCTAGTATTTCCCACTAAATTCGTATTGTTGTTTAATTACTCTTACAATTTGATTCACCGAGTATTTCAAGACAATAATGCTTTTGTTTCTGTATGATTCTCCCAAAACTACTACACAAAATCAGCAACTGTTCGTTCTTGTCTTTGCAGCAGTATTAATATATTTCAATTTCCCTCACAGCTGCGCCGATAATCGACTACGACACTTCCCTGAGTGCGCCTCTGCGACTCAAAGGAGGTTCATCCCTCATTCTCACGGTCAACATCACGGGAGAACCGAAGCCAGAGTCACATTGGTTCCTGGAAGACGTCGAGATCCAGCCGGATGAGCGGACCCAGATCGAGAGCGACGGAACATACTCGAGACTGACCGTCAAGGACGTGTCAGCGATGAAGGCCGGCAAATACACGGTCAAAGCCGAGAACAAAGTTGGATCTTCCACCGCCGCGTTCAACGTGGCAATCCAAGGTGAGTTCTAGTGATGTCTTATAATAAACAGGCAAGTTTTTATATAGCGCAGTATCCAGTCCTCGGGACCGTTCATAGCGCTTTACACTTTACTTCCCTGACAGACCTGTTCACTCAGACACCATCTCGGCCTCTTTGGGAAGCATCCAGCCATATGCTACAATTAATGCGCGAAGGCTGCTCGTATACATATCCACCACTGTCTATAGCCAGGTACTCATTTTACAACTGAGTGAACTGGAGCAATGTAGAGTGAAAAAACTTGCCCATGGTTTTAACACCGCAGCACAGGATTCGAACCCGGGTTCTCGTAGTCGAGAGTCCGAAGCTCTATCCCTGAACCACTGCGCTGAACGTACCAACGCTGGAATAGTGGATGTGAGGCTTATATTCATAACAGTTAACTGTGTATTATGATTGCTACAATTTCTAGCGACACAATCATTCTTTAGTGGTAAAATCATCTGAGACACGGAATACATTACTGTAGCTACTTACTTCCGGTCGAACCTTGCCCATTTACTGTCTTCATATCAGTTGACCCAGATGCATATGTATAACCTTAGCCATGTCGTCAAATGTACACCTGTAACAATTTACAACTGTCGTTCTCACAATTTACACCTGCCGTTCTCACAATTTACAACTGCCGTTTTCACAATTTACAACTGCCGTTCTCACGATTTACAACTACCGTTATCACAATTTACAACTGCCGTTCTCACAATTTACATCTGCCGTTTTCACAATTTACAATTTTCCATTCTCACAATTTACACCTGCCGTTCTCACAATTTACAACTGCCGTTTTCACAATTTACAACTGCCGTTCTTTCACGAAAACCCCTTACAAAGTTTTCTTAACCCCCCCTTTTTATTTTCACAATTTACAACTGCAGTTCTCACAATTTATAAACACCGCTCTCACAATTTACAATTACCATTCTTACACTTTACAACTGCTGCTCCTGCAGACAAGCCGTCGCCACCGCGCCACCTAGCGGTGGTCGAGATCTACAAGGACTACGTCACTGTGACGTGGCAAGTGCCGGAGAGCGACGGCAACTCACCCATCACCGGCTACGTCGTCGAGAAGGCCGACGCCAAGAGACGCACCTTCACGACTTCCGGCAAGACGGACAGCGACACACTCAAGTTCAAAGTGGGCCAACTGTATGAAGGCAAGGAGTACCTGGTGCGTGTGATGGCCGAGAACGCGATGGGACAGAGTGAGCCGGTGTGTCTTCTCGAACCAGTCACGGCCAGACTGCCGTTTGGTAAGTTGCAGTGATAGTATACGACAACATATTACGTTGCATGGGAAAGACTGAATTGCGTCAAAGTTGTTGATTTGAACATTTAATTGTTTTCAAAGTGTCTTGTTGTCTAGAATACATTATTGTTGTCACATCAAGCGTTGTATATTATAATTGCTCTGTCTGTCTGTCTGTCCGTCCGTCCGTCCGTCCGTCCGTCCGTCCGTCCGTCCGTCCGTCCGTCCGTCCGTCCGTCCGTCCGTCCGTCCGTCCGTCCGTCCGTCCGTCCGTCCGTCCGTCCGTCCGTCCGTCCGTCCGTCGTCCGTCCGTCCGTCCGTCCGTCCGTCCGTCCGTCCGTCCGTCCGTCCGTCCGTCCGTCCGTCCGTCCGTCCGTGCCGTCCGTCCGTCCGTCCGTCCGTCCGTCCGTCCGTCCGTCCGTCGTCGTCGTCCGTCCGTCCGTCCGTCCGTCCGTCGTCCGTCCGTCGTCGTCTCGTCCGTCCGTCCGTCCGTCCGTCCGTCCGTCCGTCTCGTCGTCTCGTCTGTCTGTCTGTCTGTCTTCTCTCTCTTCTCTTCTCTCTCTCTCTCTCATATATTATATATATATATATATAGTATATATATATATATATATATATATATATATATATATATATATATATACTATACATACGTACATACACTACATCATACATACATACATACATACATACATACATACGCACGCACGCACGCACGCACACACACACACACACACACTCACACACACACAACACACACACACACACACACACACACACACACACACACACACATACAACATACATACATATAAACAGTGGCTTAACATTGGTATTATAATACGTACTCTGGTTACATCTTAGTCTATGCTAATGTTACACGCATGACGCTTGTAGATGCTCCTGATGCGCCAGAGAACGTACAGATTGACGACTTGACGAAGAAGTCGTGCACTCTCACGTGGCAGCCGCCTGCATTTGACGGCGGTTCGCCCATCAGAGGCTACTACATCGAGAAGTGCACCGGATACAGTTCCCGCTGGACCAAGGTCAATCGCGAGCCAATCAAGGCGACCATGATGACCTTTGATGACCTCATCGAGGGCAGCGAGTACAACTTCCGGGTGTGCGCTGAGAACGAGGCTGGCGTCAGCAAGCCGTCAGAAGCAACAGGAACATTCGTTGCGAAAGATCCTTATGAAGCACCCGGAAAACCGACAGACGTGAAAGTGGAGGAAATCACTAAGGACTCTGCCACTCTCGCTTGGTCTCCGCCAAGCGACGACGGTGGCGCCCCAATCACAAATTACGTCGTCGAGATGCGTGAAGCAGGCGACATGAAATGGCGAGTTGCCAACAAAGGTCAGGTGACCAAAGACGCGTCCTACAAGGTGACAGGACTGAGAGAGGGCGCTTCCTACGAGTTCCGCATCAGTGCTGAGAACAAGGCTGGAACCGGAGCGCCTTCGATTCCATCAAAACCAGCGAAATACGGTACGTTTGATAATATGGACGCAACACATTTTAACGTTGCTATATCTCATGTTCATACAGGAAATGAAACGTCATCAAAACATAGTATCATGATGTTTAAGAAGGAACTAAAGAGACATGTTTGATAGCTAGCTATTAAAACTGAAGATTGAAATTGCTGTGTCGGTATTGAATATCGGCACAGGAAGCAGTCTCACATAACTTGCCATACAACACGGAATTAGATTAAAATTTCGAAGGACCATTTTGCTTCAGTATTCAATAAATATAGCACATTATAACACATTATAACTAATTTCAACACCATATCCGTTACAGTTGAAGAAATCATCTTCTTACGAGGTTTGGAAGACATCAAGGTGACCTCAGCCAATGTCACCGCGACCTTTGAATGTGAACTGTCCAAGGACGGTCTCAAGGTCGAGTGGTACAAGGGTGACAAGAAACTGAGACGTGATGACAGATACAACATGTCAAGCGTTGGCAAAGTTCATAAACTCGTTATTGACAAGGTTGAAGCCGACTGTGTGGGCGAATACAGCGTTGCCTTCCAGAAACTCACGTCTTCGGCTAAACTCTCCATGGAAGGTGAGAGCATATTATTAGAGGGGAGCTGCTGTTTGCAGGAATATTTAATGTTTACTGTTAAACCCGGTACGTCACAATTTGTTGCAGTACTAATAGTAGTATCTTAAAAGACGCATAAAGTTAAATTTGTGAATCCCGCCTTGTTTCTCGACTCAATTTGCGGATCCATTGTGTTTTATTCATCAGCGTCATTGTGAACTACTCTGTGTTGTCACATGACGATACTGGTGATTGTCACGCGACCGCAGCTCATTGAATGTGGCAGGAAAGTTATAAAGTCCAACTCTGTTGATGGCTAATCGTATCTGTAGTTTGATTGCTTGCTAATCTACCTATGACATATATTTTCTTCTCCTGGCAGCACTTTCGCAACTTCGGAGTGTTGTGAAAGTGAAAGTGCTTTGGAATGTTGTGGTCCTGATTAGTACGATCTATCGACAGACACAAACACCATTTATATAAGATTCAGCAACATCTTTAATTGTTCACTTAGTATAACAATGTATAATTATTTTGTATTTCATTGCATTTCTTTATTTTACCTACACCTGAATTTTGCTTACAAAGTGCTGACGTTGTGTTTCCGTGTAGTTCCACCCGAGTTTGGCTCTCACAAGTTCTCGGACAAGTTGACGCTGTACGCCGGTCAGTCCGCGGCCGTAGAGATCCCGTTCGGCGGCAGTCCACAACCGACCGCCCAGTGGCAGTACAAAGACGGCCGTCTGCCGGACTCTCGCAGGTTCAAGGAGGACACCATCAAGAACATGACCTCGCTGACCATGTCGAAGGTTCAGAGGTCAGACGCTGGACCGTACACGCTGAAGCTTGGAAACAAATACGGGGAGAGCATATTCAATATCACGCTCGTTGTACTGGGTAAGTGAAAATGTACTATTGTAATTCGTGTGCGTTTGCCTTGAGCATATTCTAAAGTCATGTTTGACAATTAGATCTTATTTGTTACATACAGGTAACCTGACTTGATTGTATGTTGACGCATTCATGTGTACAATGAATGTGAACATGGGCGTGCGTGCGCATGCGTGCGGATGTGTTATAATGTGTGTGCATGTATATCTCAGTGTATGTTTGAGTGTGCGCGCGTGCGTGTATGTTGTGTGCATGTGTGCGTGCGTGCACTTGTGTGTGTGTGTATTTCTTCACTGGCTTATATATCAAGTTACACATTCTTCTCATATCATCGATACATTTTCTAATATCCGTTCTTTCCAGCTACATTTCATGAAACACTCCATTGGAATAGTTAAGCAATCTATGCTATGCAACTTTACCATTAACACATGTGATCTTTCAATAATTGTAGCTGCAATTATTTCATTTTAAACGCAGATAAACCAGGAGCCCCTGAGAACTTCAAGGTGACGGACGTGGCCGAAGACACGATCAGCGTGCACTGGGACCCGCCTTCCGACAACGGCGGCTGTCTCATCACAGCCTACGTGGTCGAATACCGTGAGGCGAGCAAGAGATCTTGGCAGAGCGCCGGTACAACTGGAGACGTAGAAATGACACTCACCCGACTAACGGAGGGACAGTTGTACATGTTCCGAGTGGCCGCCGAGAACGACGTCGGAACCGGACCATTTGTCGAGCTTGCAAAGGCTGTCGCTCCAAAGAGCAAATTTGGTTAATATTGATTTACTTATTTATATTTGCTACGTATTAGTTTCAAAATAAATAAATAAATGCAACAATATTATATAGTAATCAAATGCAACAATATTATATAGTAATCACGTGTATGCTAACATAGTATAGCTTTTCTTTCCAATAGCTGTATTATTTAAGCTAGATATTTGAGAATCTAAATACAATTATATGTATTATATAATATAGTTTATTTTGTGAAAGTAAAGTAAAGACAAAACATGTTTGTTTTTACATTTTACACTGAAACATGTCTGATTTATATTCCTTAACATTAATAAAATTATCCTCTAAAACAAGTTAATGTGAATGGGATAAAACGTTAATTTATTTCAAACCTATGAACGATAATTACTAGCAGGGCGTGATTGTTACTAGGCTACAGAATAATAACTCTCTAAATAACTGTGTACTTAGCCTTACGATATCTCTCCATTAGATCTGCCTGGACCACCGTCTGCTCCGGAAGCATCCGATGTGACGAAGGAGTCATGCGTGTTGTCATGGCAACCACCAACAGAAGATGGCGGCACTCCGATAACTGGCTACTTGGTTGAGCGTTGCACAGTGCCGAGTGCGCGATGGATGCGCGTGACGCGAGAGCCGGTGTCGGAGGCGACCTTCAAGGTGACTCAGCTCATGGAAGACACTCAGTACGAGTTCCGCGTGATCGCACTCAACAAAGTCGGCGAGAGTCCGCCCGGACCCAAGTCGAAGCCAGTCCTTGCCAAGGACCCATGGGGTAGGTTGAAAAAATATCATTATTTTCAAAAATGGCGTCATATGCAATGTCATCGTTTTTACAATCAATAATTATTATGTGCAATAAAACCTCACAGTATGACATCCCAGTAAAACGATCATTTTGAAATGACAGCTATTTAGGTCACACCACTTGTAAGTTAATTTGTTTCTTGATTGACCCAAATATGGGGTTCGACTCTAGCCTTTATAGTATATCGGTTTATATTAATAAAAGTTTGACTGCACACCGTGGCATAGTTCCCAGAATATAATAGAATTCTTTGGCCCTTTGAAATTATTTATAAAATGTATTGTCCGATGGATGCATTCGTCGTAATTATTTTGCATGTAATTATTTTAGTACGAATATTACTCGTTCTTTACTTGGTAATACGATGCTTTATATAACGTTGTTCTAAAAATCCAGCTACTTTTGCGTATATCAATGCACATGCGAACGAGTTATTGCGGAATTTCGTGCGCTTTGATATGTATGTTACCATGTTGTGACAATCGTAAATTAATTGCATTTTTCAAACGAATGAACTACTTTGCAGACAAACCTGGCAAACCAGACGTACCGGAGATCACGCAAGTGGCAAAGACGAGCTGCTCTCTAAGTTGGAAGCCTCCTAAAAACGACGGTGGAGCCGAGATCTTCAATTATGTGGTGGAATACCGCATTGAAGGAGGCTTCAAGTGGAAGCGGGCGACGGAGAGCAACATAAGCGAGACGAGGTACACAGTGAAAGGCCTCAAGACTGAACAGATCTACGAGTTCCACGTCGGTGCGGAGAACAAGGCTGGCGTCGGACCGATGTCTGACCCCACCTCTCCAGTAGAGGCCAAGGAAGTCATAGGTAGGGTCTATGTCAGTTTTTCTCCATAGCATGCGTCGTCTCTGACTTCGTTATGTAGCAATCGTTTATGGCTGTGTTTGTATACATGTGAACATAGATTACTATTGTTGTTGTTGTTGTTATTAGTTATTATTATTATTATTATTATTATTATTATTATTATTATTATTATTATTATTATTATTATTATTATTATTGTAGATAATTTTTATTATTTAAAAAAAATTATATTTAATATATTGTAAGAAGATTTAAACGAAATCATATCAAATATAAAATAACTTTACATTGAATTCGTTATGAGAATCAAAGGACATCTTATTAATGAAATAAGATTGTTTACATATTAAAAATATAGATGTCATTAATCTGATGTATTTATTTAATACTGTATTGTAATAGAAGTCAAGTCAAAATCAAGTCAAATTGTATTACAAATAAATATTATTACAAGTATATAATTACAAGAGAATACTGCGAGCATCTTTGCTTTCTTCCTTGTAGCTATAACTGTAATGTTTTCTGGGGAACTTAAACAACAGACGATTTATGTGAATGTTATCGTATAAGACGTAAGACCATTGTTATGCCCTATGATAAATTTCGCGTGGAAGTTAATAAGTGTGTATGTTCATTGCAGTGGGCACTGCGCCAAAGGTCGTGACAGGACTACAGGACAAGGTGGTGAAAGCCCCCTCAGACGTCACATTGACGTGTGACATCAATCCAGGAGAACCTGTCGCCAGTGTCACGTGGTACAAGGACAGCAAGGAGTTGCGAGCGGGGAGAAAGCTGAGCATGTCCTATGTGGACAGCGAGGCATCTCTCGTCATCAAAGATGCCGGTCTGGCTGATGCCGGAACCTACAGCTGCGAGGCTGTAAATAAGCTCGGCCGTGTACAGACTGATGGAATACTCACTGTACAAGGTATGTTAATCAAATGTAGGCACTATATCAATAACTATTATTAGCCTCATTCTGCATGATCCTGTGGTGTTTCATTCAACAATTGTACATTGTAAAATTCTAATATTTATATATATATATATATATATATATATATATATATATATATCACTTGTACTTCTATTATATTGTATCGCAAGGTATATTAAAATATGATTATACACGATCGCTTTCCAAGGATAACCGCGCTGAAGATTAAGAAATCAGCCTTTAGCAACTATATTCGTTTGCATCATCACAGATGTAATAAAACTGTAAAACATTCGCTTGGAGACTACTGTCTACTGTTGTTTAGCGGGACGTGAATGTTGTTGTTATAGCTGCTCCAGTTATTGACTATGACGCTTCACTGAGCCAACGACAGAAACTGAAGGGAGGTTCTACCCTCATCCTCATGGTGAATATCAAAGGAGAACCAAAGCCCGAAGCCCGCTGGTTCCTAGATGATCAGGAAATCACAGCCGATGCGAGAGTGAAAATTGAAGGTGACGGAACCTATTCAAGACTGACTGTGACAAAAACATCAGCCAAGGACGCCGGCAAATACAGAGTGGCGGCTGAGAACTCTGTCGGCAGCGACAGCGCTGAATTCACTGTTGCTGTGACAGGTAAGCAAGTTTAATTAGATAAGACGATAACCAAGCTCAGATGCACAATAAGTCAAAAGGTTTCACCAGTCATTATGAGTACATGTGTATGTATAATAAAAAATTATGAGTGTATTTGTATGAGTGCATGCCTTGTAGTAGGAATACTTTTGATGATGGTCGTATTTATATTATTTTCATAACTGTTTTTATTGTGAAGTTCAAACCTTATACCAACTCGTGTTCCTACAGACAAGCCGTCGCCACCGCGCCACCTGGCGGTGGTCGAGATCTACAAGGACTACGTCACTGTGACGTGGCAAGTGCCGGAGAGCGACGGCAACTCACCCATCACCGGCTACGTCGTCGAGAAGGCCGACGCCAAGAGACGCACCTTCACGACTTCCGGCAAGACGGACAGCGACACACTCAAGTTCAAAGTGGGCCAACTGTATGAAGGCAAGGAGTACCTGGTGCGTGTGATGGCCGAGAACGCGATGGGACAGAGTGAGCCGGTGTGTCTTCTCGAACCAGTCACGGCCAGGCTGCCGTTTGGTAAGTTAAATTGTCATCAATATTAGTGATAATCAGCTTTACATTGACATTGCATAAAATCTGATATATTATGCTTAATTATGATACCGTATTTACTAAAACCCATAACTTGTTGCGCTTAGTAATATTAAAATTGTTCGTTGTATTAAAGAATGAAGTTATGTCTGGCTTTGAATCCACACTGTTTCATAGCTGACGTTTTTTTTATCCTTGTTTTGTAATTATGCCTAAATAATTAATCTTTATAATAATACCACGTTTATTTTGCGCTGTCGTGTGGTATCATTTTATTCTAGATATACGAATACAAACAATAAACTGACGATGCACTCTCGAACAGTAATTTCTTGGCTATGATATAATGTCACAATAAGCATATAAACGATTAAAAAGGGTGTGATGTGTCAAGATATCTGTTGTGATAGTGCTTGCATCCTGAGGTAAGTTGCTTGTCGTGTTTAGATCCGCCCGATGCGCCAGAGAACGTACAGATTGACGACTTGACGAAGAAGTCGTGCACTCTCGCGTGGCAGCCGCCTGCATTTGACGGCGGTTCGCCCATCAGAGGTTACTACATTGAGAAGTGCACCGGATACAGTTCCCGCTGGACCAAGGTCAATCGCGAGCCAATCAAGGCGACCATGATGACCTTTGATGACCTCATCGAGGGCAGCGAGTACAACTTCCGGGTGTGCGCCGAGAACGAGGCTGGTGTCAGCAAGCCGTCAGAAGCAACAGGAACATTCGTTGCGAAAGATCCTTATGAAGCACCCGGAAAACCGACAGACGTGAAAGTGGAGGAAATCACTAAGGACTCTGCCACTCTCGCTTGGTCTCCGCCAAGCGACGACGGTGGTGCCCCAATCACAAATTACGTTGTCGAGATGCGTGAAGCAGGCGACATGAAATGGCGAGTTGCCAACAAAGGTCAGGTGACCAAAGACGCGTCCTACAAGGTGACAGGTCTGAGAGAGGGCGCTTCCTACGAGTTCCGCATCAGTGCTGAGAACAAGGCTGGAACCGGAGCGCCGTCGAGTTCAACGAAACCTACCAAATATGGTAAGTACAATAAAGATGTGACGTTTTATTTTTGAGTAGCACAGGAGTAGACATTTGTTGAAGTCAAGGTATGTTCTTAGTGTAACATACCTTTTAATGACAAAGCTAACTCCCACTAAAGTATTTTGTAATAGAAACACATAAATAGAAACTGCCATCGAGTATGCAAACGTGCATTTGGTTACAGATTACTGTGTCTATTTTAACCTGGCAAATATAATTGCGGGTGGTTTTTATAATTAATAAGAAATTAAATGTGTATTTTGTTTCAGTTGAAGACATCAGATTCGTGCGTGGTCTGGAGGACATCAAGGTGACCTCAGCCAAAGTCACAGTGACCTTTGAGTGCGAACTGTCCAAGGACGGTCTCAAGGTCGAGTGGTACAAGGGTGACAAGAAATTACGACGCAGTGACAGATACAACATGTCAAGTGTTGGCAAAGTTCACAAACTTACTATAGACAACGTGGATTCGGAAGACGTTGGCGCGTACAGTGTCGAGTTTGAGAAGCTCTCATCTTCTGCGAAACTTGCATTGGAAGGTAAATTGAGTAACTATATGCAGAGATATATTTGTATCGTGATTAGGTCATTAATACGTAACAAATAACATCATATTTTTGTGAGTTCGATTTCTGCGTAAGTGCTGAGAGCAAGGCTGGCACCGGGACACTTTCAAGTTTAACGAAACTGAAACTGAAATTATATAGATCGAGACAAACAACCTTTCCTGTTGCTTTCCTGGTGGTGTTTATTTTTGATTAAATTAAAGACAACACCAGGGCGTAGCAGCCATACAAAAACTGATTCACATTTTGAGATATGTCGTTCTCTTGCCTTGCTAGATTGAATATGATTTGACATGTCACACTCTATCCGTAATTCCTATGCATCCATGCGCCGTTTCGCTGCAGTACCACCAACGTTTGGAGACCACAAGCACTCCGAGAAACTGACGTTGAAGGCCGGCAGTTCCAGTGCCATTGAGGTACCGTTCAGTGGCAGTCCCCAGCCACAGGTGACGTGGAAGTACAAGGGCGGGAAGCTGCCCGACTCCAGGCGATTCCGCGAGGAGACGATCAGAAATATGACGTCACTGACCATGAGCAAAGTGGTGAAGACGGACAGCGGGGAATACTCCGTCGGTCTCGAGAACCCGTTCGGACGCAGCATCCTCTCCATCAAGCTGGTTGTTCTAGGTGAGTGTCGTACTTGCGTGATGTACACGTAGATGTTGTTAAACGTGGCTATGTAATAGTGCATATGTAATAGTCTGTAGTGGTGTATAGTGTATATTACATCACCTAAAACAAATGAATTATAATATGTACACGTCTGGAATAGCGGAAACATTGTTATACTGCGATACACACAATTGTTAGGTTTAAATGAATGGGCAATGTGTTATACTAGGTAAGTAACAAGACAACGCACACACACGCACGCGCGCGCACGCGCACGCGCACCGCACCGCACACGCACACGCACACGCACACGCACACGCACACGCACACGCACACGCACACGCACACGCACACGCACACACACACACACACACACACACACACACACACACACACACACACACACACACACACACACACATACACGAACGCGCACTTGATATAGTGTGCTGGTTTGACAAACCTCAATAATAGTTGTTTATTGTAAATAATCCGTCGATAGACTTGTATATGCAGTAATTGTGTGTTTCATATTTCACGAGAATAAGTTAGTTCTAATACAATAATCATTTCATTTCGTTTGATCATATGTGTTAAACCAGTCATTCAGTCATTCACATACCACATTTTCCGGTGCAGACAAGCCTGGCGCCCCGAGAAACCTGAAGGTGACGGGCGTCACGCAGAACTCGGTGTCACTCAAGTGGAACGAGCCGGACTCAGACGGAGGTAGCGAGGTGACGAACTACGTGCTGGAGGCCCGGGAAGGTGTGAGGAGAGCGTGGCAACGAGTGGGATCCGTCGACGTGACGGAGGAGTGCCAGTACACGGTACCACTGCTCACCGAGGGCGCGCAGTACGTGTTCCGAGTGGCCGCCGAGAACAGCATTGGAGTCGGGGAGTTCGCCGAATTGTCGCAGACCGTTATTCCGAAGAGTCAGTTCGGTACGTGGAATATTCGCAAGAGCACCTCGACAATTTGCAGTGCTTAGTAACATACCGAACGAATCTAATGTTCCAAAGTATTTACACGTTAGTTATATGAAGTTCTAACTGATCTTCATTGGGCTGATTGCAGAGTTAAATCAGCACGTAATGAATCAGTAGATGGGTATTTCAACACGGCAGTATATTGATCGCATGCGGATGTTAATAGTTCAGATTGCGTTCATTCTAGTACATCTTGGTGCCCTATACATGATCATAGAAACACATAGATTGTATCACTCGTATGTTCTTAAAACCACAGATGTACAGAAGCCACCCATTTTATGTATACCAAATAAATTCCACTCAAATCCCGTTCGTCCCTACGATATTCCGTGTCGCTGAACTACAGGTCGATACTATTACATTTTTGCCCGCACCAGACGCCCCTGGCGCGCCGTCAGCCCCCGTCGTCAGCGACGTGTTCAGTGACTCGTGTGTTCTCACCTGGAGTCCGCCAGACTTCGACGGTGGAGCTCCGATCACGGGATACTACGTGGAGCGCAGCACAAACCGCGCCGGGCGCTGGATTCGCATCACTCGCGAGGCCGTCACAGAGAAGTGCAGCCACAAAGTGACGGAGCTGATTCAGGACAACGAGTATCAGTTCCGTGTGATTGCAATCAACAAGGTCGGACCAGGACCAGCGGGTCCGGCCTCTGAGACAATTGTAGCAAAGGACCCATGGGGTGAGTTTACTAGTGTTTTTATACGCATATATTATTTTGAGTGCATGTGTCTGTATTTATATATGTATGCATGCGCGTGTGTCTATACATGCAGGTATACATATATGCAAATGTTGTAATAATTAATCTAATATATAATATCTATATAATGTTATTTATGCGTAGTGTTTAATTAATAGTTTTAATATAAATAACTCAATTTGTTATACATTTGTTATCTTAAGTTTACTTTTTACAGTTTTTGATGATATGCGTTAAATCGCTTATTGAATTTTGACTGTACAACGCTTTGAACAAACAAAAAATATTATTGATATTGCGTTCAATAAGTATTAAATATTATTATTAAATATTAGTATTATCATTACTTACCAGTGGTATCGTATACAGTGAATTGGGTATGTGTACGTCAATTTAATGTGATATGTTTATGCTCGATATGTACTGAACTAAGTCTTTTATGAGTGCAGAAAATCATACCTTATCTGTATTAATAATTTCCAAGTGAAACGGAACTTTAGAATTGGATTCTTCAAGAAAGCGTTTATAATAAGTCTAACCACTGTTAATGTACTTTATACAAGTGCGCAATGCAATGACTTGCGTTCCAAACAAACATCGTGCTCATTTACTAAGAGAACCAATACTAATCATGCTAGTGTTGTGTTTGTTGGTTATTTTGTATGACAAATGCGAACATATCATAGTCACTGCACAAGGCACACCTCATTAATGTCACGTGTGCCGTTATAACAGGAAAACCCGACAGGCCAGGCGTGCCCCAGATCATGGAAGTAATGAAGACGAAGATCTCCCTGTCGTGGGACGCCCCGAGGAGTGACGGCGGGAGTCCGATCTTCAACTACTGCGTCGAGTATCGCGAGGAGGGACTCTTCAAGTGGACTCGAGCAAACAGGGACAACATGGACGAGACCAAGTTCACGGTGAAGGGGCTCAAGGAGAACACCGTGTATGAGTTCCGCGTGGCGGCCGAGAACAAGGCTGGGACGGGCGCGTACTCGGAGAACACGTCTCCCGTGAAGGCCG
>JAODUO010000192.1:360000-377500 GCA_025642075.2 Ridgeia piscesae
CGTTCACGTTCAAGGTGTCGCACCTGATCGAGGGCAACGACTACTACTTCCGGGTGACAGCCGAAAACAAGATTGGTGCAGGAGAACCGGCGGAGCTGAGCAAGGCTGTCACGGCGAAGTTGCCATACGGTATGTTAATATATATTTGCGACCTGTGTGTTGTAACTATTGTGCAATCAGGAAACTATTGACTATTATTGTATAATTATAATAGCTCCGCCCTCCTTTAGGGACTTTCATAAGAGATTATTCCTGGATACTAAATTCCTCATGGATGTTGTTGTTTCGCCCGACAAAGAATAATGTAATCATAATAACAACAATGATAGCAATGATAATACTAATATCAATAATAACAATAATATGTTACTATGACTGCAAAGTATTTGTAAGTGTCTTTCTTAATACAACACATTATTATCTTGTGTGCTCCAGAGCCACCGGCAGCGCCCCGCAAGTTGACTGTCGACGAAGTCAGCAAGTCGTCGTGCGTGCTCAGTTGGAAGGCGCCGGAGTTTGACGGCGGCTCTCCAGTCACCGGCTACTACGTCGAGTACCAACAGCCCGCCTACAGCACGCGCTGGCTGAAGGTGAACAAGACCCCGACAAAGCAGACGACCTACACCGTGAAAGACCTGGTCGAGTTCAGCGAGTATGACTTCCGCGTGATGGCCGAGAACGCCGCCGGAATCAGCCAGCCGTGCAAGATCGCCGATCTGGTGATCGCGAAGGAGCCGTATGATAAGCCGAGCGCTCCTGGGCGGCCAAGCGTAACGGAACTCACGAAGGAGACAGCGGCGTTGTCGTGGACGGCGCCAGAAGATGACGGAAACAGCCCGATCACAAATTACGTAGTGGAAATGCGGCCAGCACGGTCGTTCCACTGGACTACGGTGTCTGATAAGGTGTCAGGGCTGTCGTACACTGTGCGTGGACTGAAGCCAGGCGCTGAGTACGAGTTCAGGGTGACTGCGGAGAACAAGGCGGGTCAGAGTGCACCATCTGAGCTGCTCAGCAGTGTCAAATACGGTACGGACAGACTGGAGACATTCTTGACAAGTTGATATGTTAAATTATAAACCTATTTAGGGCATAACGAAATGTTTATTGTAATAGTGATTATATCGTTGTAATAATGTTTCGTCTTCGTTGTTTTATGTTAACCCCGACTTCAGGTTTTTTTTCTACACTCCAGTGATTTAAGTTTAAACGTGTAATCGTTTTTAATTGTTGTGAGTTATTGTTTTTATTTTTCATTATTTTCAAATATTTACCATTATTTGCAAATGATTCCCTTCTGTTTTTGTTGTTGTACCAAATTACGAGTTTTATTATTTCTATTTACAAAAGAACCTTTCGCTCTTGTTGATGCTCTGGCAATTGCCTCTTTCGCAGTTTGTTAAATCTCAATACGATAAAAATGTTTAAAGGATACCACTAAACAAGTGCCAACGAGTTCATAACTACTTATGTTTATTCCTACAGAGGAGAGTTATGCATTTGTGCGCGCTCTGCAAGACGTGCACACGAAGAAGATTCCAGACACGGTGACATTTGAGTGCGAATTGTCGGCGCCGCAGTTAGCCGTTGACTGGTACAAGAATGGCCGTCTGTTGAAACGCTCCGAGAAATACGACATCGCTTGCAAGGGATGCGTGCACACTCTCACCATCAACGAGGCAGATGGACGCGATGCTGGCGAATATTCCGTGCATTTCCAGAAGATCCACTCGGATGCTAAGCTTACGATTGAAGGTTTGTACTCGTTCTTATTGCTGATTACAGCTGTTACGTACTAATGCGGCCGGACAAAGCTTTAAGACACACATTCTGCTACACTAATATATATATATATATATATATATAGAGAGAGAGAGAGAGAGAGAGAGAGAGAGAGAGAGAGAGAGAGAGAGAGAGAGAGAGGTATTGTAGTCAATTAACCCGTGATTTCGCGACCGTTATATTAAATAGAAATAATGTTTACAATATGTAACATTTGCATTGAAAATGGAGCAGCATGTCCGTTTAAATACTGCTCCCCTCGTTTACTATTATTAAACGATTTTATTGTCATATTATTTGAATACCATATATATGCTATACAGATCCCGATTATTTTGTTAAACTGTGTCTCAAACTACGTATTATATTTCTATCAAAAAAATTTTTTATCTGGGACATATCGTCCGTTTTGAATTCCAAATTTGGATACAATGTGTTGCATTGTTGTTAATATAGTTGTTCGATATATTTCCTCTCTCGTCTCAGCACCTCCGAAGATAACCATTGACAAGAAACTGGAAGATACGATCATTGTGAATGCGAACAAGTCGGCCATCATCGAGGTTCCATTCACCTGTCACCCTCAGCCAAAGATCACGTGGCAGTACAACGGGGGGAAACTTCCAAACACCCATCGTATGACGCACGAAACCATCTATAACATGACAGCGTTGACTGTGAGTCGAGCCGAGCGCGGCGACACCGGAAGTTACACTGTCGCCATTGAAAACCCTCACGGCAAGGTGTCTGCTACAGTGAAGGTGCAAGTTATTGGTGAGTGGCAATCTGACTTGCTTCCGGGGACATTGTTGCTTTTATGTAGAGAAGTCGCGTTTTTGTTTGTGTGCCATCGCGAGTGCGTGAATATTAATCTGGCGATGTGTTCACAGTGCATTTTTAATAGCTGAATATATTACTAATAATACATCACGCTATGAATAGTACAAATGAGAGTTCCGATGGTAATTCTTTCTTCACCGAGGTTCCCTTTATTGGGTAAAGCGCCTGTTGTGTTACCTTACATATGCCCCAGAATTATCGTAATCATATAACTATCCTGTCTGATTAAGACGATCTAGAGGGGAATATCACAATATATTGTAATTCCCTTATAGTTATCTTTATGTTGTTATGTGTTATTTGCCTTGATTTGATTTTGTTGTAAAAGTAGCATAAAGAGTTAGACAACAATTGATTTGATTTGATATTGTCACTGCAAAATTGCTTAATAACCATCCTCCTTACAAAGCTCACCACACATCGATCGGCTGTTACAGATAAACCGAGCCCACCAAACAACCTGAAGTTGAAGGCTGTGACAGACACGACGGCGACCCTCCAGTGGGCGCCGCCGGACAACACTGGCGGATGTGACATCACAGCCTACGTGGTTGAGAAGCGCGAGGGAGCGCGTCGCACGTGGCAGACGGTCGGCACGACGCCGGCCGGACAGTGCGAGGCGTACATCCCGAAGTTGGTGGAGGGAAAGGAGTACTCCTTCTGCGTGCGGGCACAGAACAGGGTGGGCACGAGCGAACCGGCCGAATTGCGGGACCTTGTCGTCCCGAAGAGTCAGTTCGGTAAGTCATCCTTCCTGGGATCTGCTACTGAGACGTCGGCGCTTGTGTGTTAATTTCGTTTTCGACGTCGAAGTATATATGTGTGACGTGCCGAAATAATTATAAGTTTGGAAGTAGCGATATCACGTGGAAACGCAAGCAGTCTGCATATTATAGCAGTTCAGTGGTGATTCTAAACGTTGCGTGATACGCTTGTACACGTGTATTCAAATACTGCAACATTTTCGAGCGTTAGCATACTATTGTTTCGAAAGTATTACAGTCGGGGCTTGCATTATAGTAAGAAAGTATGGAAATTCTGTACATACTCTATACACGGAAGTGCGGATTTGCGTTTCATTTATACATTTCCATTTTAACATGGCATTGTTTACATTAATATATAAATTGGATTCGTGTATAACTGGCTGCATAGTCATAAATATTATTTGCAACAGAACTACCTTCTTACTAAAATGGCAACATTTATATAACAACACTATATCAATTGTTGCGCACCTTGCTTGCAGCTGTGCCGGATGCGCCGTCCGCGCCTCAGGTGGCAGAAGTGTGCAGCACGTCGTGCGTGTTGTCATGGCAACCACCTGCGAAGGACGGTGGCACCCCCGTCACCGGGTACGTCATTGAGCGACGCACCGGTTTACACTGGCTGCCGCTGAAGAAGAAGGTGACGACAACGTCGCTGACCATCCAAGACCTGATGGAAGGCACGAAGTACGAGTTCAGAGTGTTGGCTGAGAACAAGATTGGGCTTAGCAAACCCAGCCCGGCCTGTCAGCCGTTCGTTGCCAAAGATCCGTGGGGTAAGTGTGATTATTTATTGGGTTACCTAGGTCTTAATAACTTGCTGTGATACTGGGTGATATAGGGGAACTTGTATAGATTAATGGGTAGGTAGATATATTTGTCGAGTTGGTTTATTCGAATTAAACTGATCACATAATGTTTGCCTGTTACTATAATGACTGTAGTCGCAACTTCTACATCATTGCGTATTATGAATTTTCTTTTTTCTTTTTTCTATGCTTTAGTCAACATTATGGTTTGTCATTTCAACAATTATAAGTTCACGGAAACGTATTATAAATAATAATCTACTTTGTCACCTTACGTAACATATATCTTTGAGGCTGTTCTTTGTTTTTCGGTATTATTCCTCGATAACAATGCTGTATTGTGATATGCTTACAGACAAGCCCGGCAAACCCGGTGTCCCTCAGATCTCCAGTGTCTCATCGACCACCATGACTTTGAACTGGACGCGCCCTGACCAAGACGGCGGGTGTCCGGTGGACGGCTATGTCGTCGAGTACCGCGTGGAGGGAGCCTTCAAGTGGCTGCCCGCGACGCCGGAGCCCGTGCCGAGCACGAGCTTCACGGTGAAGGGGCTCATGGAGGATATGGTGTATGAGTTCCGCGTGGCTGCACACAACAAGGCCGGGGTCGGCGCGTTCTCCAACAACAGCAGTGCTGTGAAGGCGGAAGAACCACTCGGTACGTAGAACACTGCTGACAGTTTACTTTCTTTGAGCCTTTACTGCTCAACTCATAATATTTTATTTCTCTACCCATTATTGCATGTATGTAAATATGGTATAAATACAGTTTTATTCATTTATGTTAATGGAGTTATACATATATATATATATATATATATATATATATATATATATATATATATATATATATATTATATATATAAAAATTTTGTATAGCTTATCCATATGCTACGTTGAATGTCTAAGTTATTAGTCTTGTACAGCGCTTTGAGCATTTTGTTGGAAATTATACTTTATAAAATAAATATTATTATTATTACGTCTATTACTTTCTTCATGAATCATGCCCTATTTCCTGCTAATGAAAGCGTTAGATGTTTCGCCATGCTGTTTTGTCACAGCTACACGTATTAACGAAAATGACACACCATGTACTTACATTTTCGCAAATGTTATTGGGTAAAGAAAAGGATAACGTATAAAATAAAACAAAACAAATCCGTGCCACACGTTAATAACTACGCTACTTACATGTGACATGCATGTATAACTGTACCCTTTGTGTAGTATTGTGACATGGTCGGCTAATTTATATTATAACACCACAGCATTCCGCATGAATATATCATTAAAGACCAACGCCTTGTAGCCATTATTTATCTCCTATATACAGCACGTCCTGATTCCTGAAACAGTAATTATCCATCACGATTACTGTGTCATATCACCATGTAACAACGATTTGTCCACTGCGCACGGTCCACTGTATGTTTCAGTCGGAACTAAACCAAAGATCGTTGAGTCCCTCGACGATCTGACCGTGGTCAGCCCGAAGGAGGCCGAACTGCAGTGCATGGTCTCCGCCGGCAGCCCGTCCGCCCAGATCCACTGGTACCGCGACTCGCGTGAGATACGCGAGAGCGCCAAGTACGAGATGAGCTACATGGGCGACATAGCGCAGCTCATCATCCACCCGACAGAGCCGCACGACGCCGGCAGATACCGCGTCGAGGCCGTCAACAAGATCGGACGAGTGCACTCGGAGGCCACGCTTGACGTGCAGAGTAAGTATTTAACAATTTGTTAATTAATTAATTAATAACATTTTGTTAATTAATTATATTGTTAACGTACATGCTTTACTTTTATGTTGCGTACATTTTGTCAATGATTATTTTAATAAGATGTTTGACCGTTGTGTGATAGTATAAAATGTAGTGGAATTGTTGATCTTATTGTGAATATAGTATCCAACTGTAAAGTTGCCATATAATAAACTGATCTTATCTCGTCTAACAATTTGCTTCCTGCACCCAGGAGAGCCACACCAGTACAGGTTTTTAAAACACCTTAAAACTCATTTATTTAAACAAGCGTCTTTTTATAATAATTTCACTTGTGGGGGACACTTTCAACATTTTATCAATTGATTTTGGTTTACTAGTTTTTTGGTTTTTAAGTTAGTCATCTTGCTCAAATTTTTCTCCTAATTATTTATAGTTTTCAATGTTTAGTGACTGAATTTTATGAATGTTTTAAGCGTTTATTTCTTAGTACGTCGTTTTATGTATATGTGCATATTTCGGTAAAGCACCTGAGAGCAATTTTTTATGTTTTGTTATAATTGAGTTTGAATTTGGTATTCGGACGTTTTGTGTGAGCGTCACATATCCAGCCCGAGAAACAATCACCAGGCGACTTGTGAACACAGAGGCAGATTAGTGAGGTTCTTACTAACGATGTGTTGGTGTGGTCTCTCACGCTGTGGCAGCACTCGTCTTCCGGTAGTACTGGCTGTTTAATATTAAACGAACTTCAAGTGTAAACCTCAACCGGGCCAACACATTACCGATGTATATTCAAGTTTTCTACTGCATCTGACGTAGACAGAAATTATGTTTGTGGTATGTTTACAATATGTAATCTACGAAATTGTCATTACATTCGCCATTTTGGGATTCTGTATGATTATTACTTTATTCATCCTCGAAGTATTTTAGCTAACGTATTTATTTATTTTAACTCAAACTACAAACTATACAGACTAATGAATACCAATTATTTATTTTATAACAGGTGCTGCTGAATTACCATAAACGAGTCTTAGTATTATCAATATGGTTACTTCCTATTGTATTTTAGCGTATATATTTTGTTTTAATGTACAAAAGTGTACATTGTATGTCAATTTTATTATAATGTTTATCAGTGTACCATGACATATTTTACGTTTGTAGAACATTTGAGCGAGCTTTTGCTTGGATACATGGCGCTATAAATGCTTATATTATTACTTCCTTCCAGTGGCACCAGTGGTTGAGATCGACCAGAGATTCCAACGCCAACAACAGGTGAAGGCCGGGAAGACGCTGACCCTGGAGGCGAGTGTCGCTGGCATCCCGGCACCCAAGGTGACGTGGTACATGAACGACGAGCCAGTGAGCCAGACCAACGGCACGACTGTCGAAGGTGACAAGACCCACTCCGTCCTCACCGTGCGCCGGGCGCGGGCGGACAACATCGGCCAGTTCAAGGTGGTGGCCGAGAACAAGATCGGAAGTGACGCAGCTCAGTTTGATGTCCTTCTTCTTGGTGAGTAGAAGTCACGAAATGTCTTATAAAACCAAAATGATAATTGTAATATAATACATAACCATATAATATAAGGACATAATATATACACCCAGATGGAAACTCTCTCCTCAACTCTCTCTCTCTCTCTCTATATATATATATATATATATATATATATATATATATATATATATATATATATATATATATTCTCATATATATTCTCATATATATTCTATGTATATATATATATATATATATATATATACTCTTCTATATATATATATATATATATATATATATATATATATATTTTATATATATATTATATTAAATTATTATATATATATATATATATATATATATTATATATATATATATATATATATATATATATATAAATTATTATATATATAACGTATTTGTGAAAATTGCAATCAATACAGTACATGAATATAGTATGGAAGAGATTCCATCTGTTTTATAGTTACTCTTTTGTTCTCGTTCCTGATATTTGTCAAGTGTGTAATTCATAAGCTACTTTATACGTTACGCGAGCAGCAGAGTTCCGGAAGTCACTGGAAATAAAATCTACGTTTCTTATTCTTATTGATAAACCCGCCTTCGTTTCTGCGATTAAATCAAATTTTTAATACTTCGGAATCAGTTTAGTTGATTCCAGATGACGCAATCGAATATTCACAATATCGAATGTGCACAAAACAGTACGTGCACGCATGAATGCACTTGTCCACTTCCTTTCCAGACGCGCCAGCGGCGCCCGAGAACCTGCGAGTGACGGACCAGCACAAGGAGTACGTGTGCCTGGCGTGGGACGTCCCTGTGTTTGACGGGGGCGCTCCGATCACGGCGTATGTGATCGAGAAGCGCGACGCCAGCCGTACGTTGTGGACGGGCGCGGGCCGAGTGGGAGGAAGCACGCTCAAGGGAAAGGTCGGCAAGCTGTTTGAAGGCAGCGAGTACATGTTCCGCGTGGCTGCGGAGAACGCCATTGGACAGGGCGAGTTCACCCAGCTGAAGAACAGCGTCACGGCAAAGTTGCCGTTCGGTGGGTGCTCGACAGGAATTAGGGGTGGTGGATGTGTTTAACATGCATGATTGTGTAAATGTATCTGCAAGGAACACATGTGTTCATGCTACGTAGATATATCGTATGGTATAATTATCGTACAACATGCGTTTTGTCTGCAAACGCCATAGCTGTACTAAATATATGAAGAAGGTGATTATATTTTGTTATAGATAGATTCTTTGTGCACGTTTACTGTTTCGCGCTTTGCTGCAGAATTAGTTTTGAAACATTGGACCATGTAGATGTGTGTAAATGTGTTCTACAACCAACGTTTATTAGTATGAAACCTACGGTTGTCCCTAATTTCAATTGTTAATGGTGTTAAATGGTGTGATGAATAACGCGCGTTCAGAAGTCATAGACTGCCCTACACATAGATCCTACATGGTATCTGCCCTTTTTAAAACTTGACGCAACTGAACTAATTAACTACGTATCGATAAATAACAAGCGTGTTTTTCGCTGATGTAGGTGAACCAGCAGCTCCGGGCAAACTTCAAGTCGACGACCTCAACCGAAGCGGCGTGACTCTGTCGTGGGAGAAGCCAGAGTCTGACGGCGGCTCGCCGGTGACTGGCTACTTCGTGGAGCGTCGCCAAGGCTACAGCACGCGCTGGACGCGCGTCAACCGCGTCGCCATGACGACGCCCACGTGCACCATCAAAGACCTGCTCGAGAACGAGGACTACGAGTTCCGCGTCGTCGCCGAGAACGAGGCTGGCGTCAGCAAGCCGTCGAAGACTACCGGAGTGCTGACGGCGAAGGATCCGTACTCGAAGCCCGGTCGACCCGGCAAGCCGGTCGTGAACATGTCAGACGACACCGTCACGTTGTCGTGGACCGCGCCGCCAGATGTTGACGGTAAGCGTTCATGGGTGTTGATTTAGTTTTAAATAAATGATTCATGATTTTGTTATTTTTTATTTATTTAGTATATTTATTTATGTATTTATGATTTTTTATTGTTTTCAATTGTATATTTTCTCAAAAGGCCCAATGGAAATCACGATGTAACATAAGACGTGGTCACCATCGTTAAATCAAGCTTTTACTTACTTACATGGATCTGTTACATATTTTCCAAATTTGTGTTAATATATAATTGTTACTGTACCAGCTAACTCTAATATTCAAGTGTAATATTGGTAGACAAGTATTACACTAATCAATCTACATCGAAAAAATACACATTTTACTACCATCGAATACTGACGAATGTTGGTCATTTATCATTTATGGAATTACAGCAATGAAATACATGTCTTATGTACAGCATCTTCCAGATAAAACGATTTAGAGGTCTTCATTTGTTTCTACCACATTCCACAATTTCACACATTGTAGTGTTGTGTAATTCAACAGGTCGCAGCCCTGTGACGAACTACATCGTGCAGAGAAAGGCTGTCAGTGAGGCGAGGTGGGAAGACATCGGAGCCGGCGTCAGAATTGCTCGCCCGACGGTGACCGTGAAGGACTTGAGGCCGGACGAAGAGTACGAATTCCGGGTGATTGCTGAGAATGCTGCTGGTTGCAGTCAGACCTCGGCCCCGTCACAGTCTGTCAAATACGGTACGTGTCACTGACCGACAGTCACTCAGATATGTTTAATATTTGCATTAAATCAACGGCATGTATCTCATGTTTTGTAATTACTCGAGTATTGTCCTTTGGCACATGCAATTAGTTGTCTTTTGTCTTTAAACTGTATAACATTATACCTGTCTAATGCATAAATAACAATATTATTTAAGATTCTTTTGGCTAAAATCCTGGTGTTTGAGAATTATGGTGCACGTTTACGTTATAAAACTTGTGAAAACCACCTTCTGTTAGATTACTTGAGCCGTAAGCAATGGCGTATTGTCAGTTGTCACTTTGTCAGTTTTTGGACAAAATAGGGCAGCCTCCATGTTAATATCATAGCATCAATTTATCGAAGTTACATAAACAACGTATGTAATTAGTTACAAAGCGGATGTAATAGCCACGACTACAGCTATATTTTCACAGGCCAGTAAGTAATTATGCTTATGTTATAAATTATATTGAATATAGATGGTGTGTAGAGATACAATTGACTTTCATTATAAAAATTATGGTGGGCCACGCTGTACCATGATAATCAACGTTCCTTATACCCCGCGATACAGATCTGTCGCAGGCCAGAACAGATACTCCAACGTATTCTTATGCGAGGATTTACACCGTCAGTAGTCCTTATAATGTGAGGTTGTTGCACACAAACTGCTGCGTTGTTTTCAGAGGAGCACATCGAGTTCGTTCGACCCCTCAAGGATGTCCGTGTGACCAAGCTGCCAACCTCGGTGACGTTTGAGTGTGAGGTGTCTAAGCCACGACTCTCACCTCAGTGGTTCAAGGACGAACAGCCGATACGATCAAGCCGGAAATACGACATCACGAGCGAGGGCTGTGTACACACTCTCGTACTGAAGAACGTCGAGACGATGGATGAAGCCGACTACACTGTCCGAGTGAAGTCCATCAAGTCGACAGCCAATCTTTGCATCCAAGGTAACGACACGGGTTCAATTGAAATCTTATTTTGTGGTGCCATATACGACATTAGCAATGTTGTAATTATAAAATACTTATTAATTATTATATAGTTTAATATATATATATATATATATATATATATATATATATATATATATATTTTGTAGAAAACCAATCGTCTTTAAATACATATGAATTACGGTTTGTTGGCTTGTTACAATTAACCGAATTTACTCCGACCAAATATTTCCCCTCCGACCAGTTACTTTGGCTTCAAAAATTTGTTTTAAACATACATTCGAATAATAATAATAATAATAAACCTTGTAAAGTGCCCTAAAGCTAAATCACTCCATTCGGAGGCGTTTGAAATACATATCCATAATTTTTTATTCATAAAATTGATTAAATACATAACATTAATGAAACAAATATTCCAATAGATGACTATGGATTAGCTATATAGAGACGACAATAACACACCTTGGACATTTGCAGTTGCACCAACCATAAAACTGGAGGACTTCAAGGATACGCTGGTGCTGAAGGAAGGCCAGTCGACATCCGTCGAAATACCATACTCCTCGAACCCACAGCCCAAGGTCACGTGGCAGTTCAACTCTGGCCCCGTGCCAATCACCCGGAACCTCACAGTCGATACGATCCGTAACATGACGTCACTGTGCATAGGACATGCCCAGGCCAAGAATGCAGGCAAATACTCCGTGAGCCTGGAGAATCCATACGGGAAAGAGACACTCACACTGAAAGTCGTCGTTCTGTGTAAGTAGTTATGTTGTTTAGGCGGTGTTGACCATTTAGGCATCAGTTCAGAACATAGATTTTCGATAAGAGATTAAATTGCTTTCATCTGGTCACAGCTACGCAGCCCCCTCAGACGACAGTATCTGAACACAGATATGATGAAATCAATATAATGATGACTTCTTATGCGCCAGTATCCTCAAAGATCGAGCCCTGTGGCAAATATATTCAACGCGAAACGAAACTGCCTCCGACTACACCTACCCAAAACGAAAGTAATTTTCGTCTCGTATTGGATATCGACGTTTTGAAATGATCCCTTCCGTTCTCAAATTACGAGTAAGACTGAGTGTGATGTTATGTGCATAATCCTCGATTATAACCAATAATATAAAAGATTTAATAAAGTATGTGTATAACCAGTAATATAACGAATTAAGAATATATATATATGTTTGATTGTGGTGTAACATATACAATATTCACATATTTCAACTTCCTGAGGATGTGCGTTCGTACGACGGCTTTGCATCGTGGTCACCTTTGCTAAAAACTGAACATATCACACGCATTCATTTACACACGCATTTATACATAGCAATGTCATTCACTTGTTTCACTGCATCCGTCCGCAGGCCGACCGGGAGCTCCACAAGACTTCGCCGTCACGAGCGTGGCGGAGAACCACGTCACACTGAAGTGGTCGCCCCCAGAGAGCGACGGTGGGCGAGAGATCACGGGCTACATCGTGGAGAAGCGAGACCCGCACCGACGTGGCTACACGCAGGTCGGCCGGACGGGCGCGTGCGAGTTCAAGGTGACGCGACTGGTGGCGGGCAACGAGTACGTGTTCCAAGTGAGCGCGGAGAACCAGGTGGGAGTCGGCGAGCCGGCCGAGTTGTCTCACGGAGTGGTCGCCAAGAGTCCGTTCGGTGAGTGCACGTACCAGAGCCGAGACGTTGAGGAATCTTTGAGAACTTAAAACTCTTTGTAATATATACATTTTAACTAATCATGTTAACATAGTAATGTCAAGTAATTCTATGTCTTAGTTTTAGTACAAATGTGTTTTATTAATCATTATTGACCCTGACAGTATATCGAAGAGATAAGTAGTTTGGGCTGCGCCTACATTATCCCTATTATGCATGGGCATGTTAGCCAGACTTCGGTTTTTTTCTCGACAAACTGACTGTGTGTAAAGTCTACGGTCATTGCGTGGTTCACTGCGAAAAAAACTCCTACCTTTAGCATATATATGCAAGACGTAAATAGCAGAAAAACTACTTAAAGAAAATTATTAGATTTCGATGCAGTACATCTCGAATGTATATAACCTTACAAAGAATCCTTTAATGATGAAAGGGGATTCGCAGGCCCACATCGCGCATAAACTCTTTGAAATGAAACGGATTTTATCTCACTGAACGTTGTCGAAATATGTTATTACAATTTTACAAATGTATATGTGAACATATTATTATGATATGGCACATTTCCTTTGACTATTTAAATTAAATCCTGGCATTAAACAACTGTTTGGACATGTTTTGGTATCAAATCACTGAATACTTGAAATAAATACAGTACAGTCACATTGACATTCATCAAAGAGGACGTCACAAATACAACACACAAGCACACCAGTACAGTACGGTGTACTCAATGTAACAATACATCACTGTATTGATGTTCTTACAGTGGTACCCGACGCTCCAGCGTCGCCCCAAGTGACCGACGTCTTCAAGGACTCGCTGTCTCTGTCGTGGCAACCGCCAACGAAAGACGGCGGCAGTGCGGTGACAGGCTACCACATCGAGCGTCGCAGTGCGACGTCGAAGCGGTGGGTGTTCATCACGCGAGAGCCGGTGAGGGAGACGACGTTCGCCGTACGAGACCTGTACGAGGACACGCAGTACGAGTTCCGTGTGTCCGCCGAGAACAAGGCCGGGTGTGGCCAGCCGAGTCTGCCATCGATGCCCGTCCTCACGCGTGACCCATGGGGTGAGTGAATCGCACCTGATGGGTTGGGAGGAAATGATGATGAGATTGCATTATAGTAATATATCAGTAGGTTTATGACGGTGTTATAGCAACAATACGTTTTCGTATTCGATCATTGTACTGTTTATTACGTATAATTATTTTACAAAGACCTACCTAATTAAATAGCGGTTGTCTTGAAGCATTAATCAGTATTACAATTAGGGCGATTGTAGCAGTGTTTGAGTGTTTCTGAAAAGACTTATGTCGACATTTAAAAATATTGTGTCCACATGAAAGCAGGATTTTTTCTACTCTACATGCCACGTACTTTTGCGACATGATAATTGAGAGAGGGGGCGAGAGAGAGAGAGAGAGAGAGAGAGAGAGAGGGAGAGAGAGACAGGGAGAGAGACAGACAGACAGACAGACAGACAGACAGACAGACAGATTGAGAGACAGAGAGACAGAGAGACAGAGAGACAGAGAGACAGAGAGACAGAAGAGAGAGAGGGATATATATAATATATATATATATATATATATATATATATATATATATATATATATATATATATATAGGGAGAGGAGAGGAGAGGGAGAGGGAGAGGGAGAGAGGGAGAGAGGGAGAGAGGGAGAGAGAGAGAGAGAGAGAGAGAGAGAGAGAGAGAGAGAGAGGGAGAGAGAGAGAACGAGAGAGTGAGTGAGACAGAGGCAGAGACAGAGACAACCCTACACATAAACTTGTATTAAGTAATGTTATGACTAAAATCGTCGCAGTAGGTTGTGCCACATACAAAGCCTAACCAAACAGTCTAACCTAACTGTATGCTATTCAATAACATGATAACTGTGACTGCAACCACCTGATCACGTGTCCTACAGACAAGCCAGGCAAGCCAGGCATGCCGCAGGTAGCCGCCATCAAGAGCGATGCCGTGACGCTGACATGGCGCGCGCCATCAGAAGACGGCGGCTCGGCCATTACCGGATACGTCATCGAGTACCGCATTGAGGGCGGCTTCAAGTGGCTGCTTGCGAACGACACAGAGACCGTGACGCAGCCGAAGTACACCGTCAAACACCTGACGGAGAACATGGAGTACGAGTTCCGTGTGGCTGCCGTGAACAAGGCCGGCGTGGGAGACTATGCCCAGTGTGCCACTCCGATCACCGTCCGAGAACCCGTCGGTACGAGCTGCTGTGTTTCAGTGAAATATTTATTCGACAAAGCACATTTCTTCCACCCGTCCTTTTCGGCCCCTCTTCAATATTACTGCATTTGTTCAATATTGTTCCACTCTTGGGTGTTCATACTGTCCCGTTCGGAATCTCTGATAACACAGTCTTTTAGACCAAATATGGTTTTGTAATGTAAAACTCGTACACAACGTTGTGTTTCTCTTAATTGACAGAAAATACTGCCATCATTCCTATATCCAACCTTATGTCGCAAAGGGGTGTTTTCAACTGAATTCACGTTATGCCTCTAATTGTTCTTGAAAATAGTTGTGACGACATGGAAACATATTGAGTTTTCTGGTTTATATGATACGTAAGTCTACAAACAGACTAAAACTATGTCTTTACCATAATAATAATAATAATACAATACTTGGTAGTATTAATACATCTTAATATATTTCAGTTTTAAAAAAATATTGTACAACAATGCGACAGATAGTGTACTAAAATCTTTAGATCAGACACACAAATTACAGATTTCCTATTGGTTTCAGTTGGTAACCCACCAAAATTGCTTCGTGATATACCGGATGTCACAGTCATCTCACCGGAAGTTGCGACACTTGAATGCGGTGTCAAACCCGGTACTCGAGATGTGGAGATTCGGTGGTAAGTTACGAGACTAACAAAACTTACGCTTTCCACCGTTGTTACCATAAGAATATTCCAGGTGATAGGTTGTTTTGTCGTAACAGATTTACCTTACATTTAAATTGCTGTGAGAGTAATATAGACACCGAGAGACATGTTTACATTGGTTCTGCAGAAACTCAAAATCGCACACACTTCCTTCGTAGGTTCAAAGAGGGCAAAGAACTCTACCAGGGACGCAAATATGAGATGCTGTTTTGGGACAACAAAGCGTCGTTGGTTGTGAAGGAATCGATGCCAAGCGACACGTCAAAGTACCGATGCGAGGTGTCATCACAACTCGGCCACGTCGAGTCCACCGGGACACTAACTGTCTACAGTACGTATCTGTCTTTATTATTATTATTAGTAGTAGTAGTAGTAGTAGTAGTAGTAGTAGTAGTAGTAGTAGTAGTAGTAGTAGTAGTAGTAGTAGTAGTAGTAGTAGTAGTAGTAGTAGTAGTAGTATTTAGCACTTCCGCCTTGCAGACGCCATGTAATTCACGTCTGTTTCGCTTGTGCCATTCCACAGATGCACATAAATAAATATAATATAATAGTATGATAAAATGCCATTATGATATAAAGACATAACAGTTTATTTTAACATGTGAGTAGAAATGGTTAACAAATTTAATCAATATGTAAATAGATAAATAGTTTAAAAGGTCAGTTCCATCGATTCCATATTCTTTGGTATTGTCCGATGTACCGTCCCGTATCTCGCCATTGTTCCCGGTTAAGTGTTTCGAGAACAATTATAAATCAATGTGACTCCTACAAAGCTTATTTCATGCAAGGAAAACACCATTATCTTTTACGTATTTTCTTCCAACTATTAATTATTAATCGATAACTCTTCACTGCGAATGCTAAGGCAAACGTATTACCAAAACAATGTCAAAATAATGTTGATACAATTGCCATGTGAGATATTATTTGTGAAGGTTATGTATTGTTTTCCAACAATTCGTCAAACTGGCCTGCACAGATTGATTACAAACACCTAATAAACTAAGCGAAATAAAATATGTATATTTTTTGGTTTGATTGTAATAGAAAAGGTGTGAATAGTTAACACATGATTCATATAATTGTTAATACTATTCCGAATGAATAACAATTTTTTTTACATTTAAACATATCTCTTTTGCAGAACTTCCCAAGATCGACTACGACTCCCGCTTGAAGGGACCCCAAATGGTGCGTGTCGGACACAGTCTCATAATTCCAATCAACTACGTGTCGGAGCCCGCGGCCAGGGTCGAGTGGTTCTACAATGACCAGCCTCTCTCTGAGGCCACCCCCGGGGTCAGTATCGATGGGGCAGAGACGTTCTCCACACTGACCGTCAAGAAGATGGCAACGAACAACTCTGGGCAGTACACGGTGAAACTGACCAACAAGGCCGGAAGTGTCTCGGCCAAGTTTGACATCTCTGTCACTGGTATGTGTGTTTCGTCCCATGTTATTGTTGTGAATATTTTTTTATTTACAAAAAACACCTCGAGTTCAACAGGTATTTTGATATATAAAATATGAATATTTACTTATAAATGCTGTTCCTGTTTGGACGTGACCTTATAATATATCAGTTAACTAAGTATTAATTACTTACATGATATTTAGTTAGAATGCACCTGTTTTACAAAATAAATAAGTTCATAACCCACATATAAAAAAAATCAGATAAATAAATATATATATATAATAAAATAGTATGATTAAAGGTCATTGTTATATAAAAACATAACAATTTATGTTAAAATATCAGTAGAAATGGTACAAAAATGTAATAAGTATATAAATATTTATTACACTTTTGTTTAAGC
>JAODUO010000192.1:382500-390000 GCA_025642075.2 Ridgeia piscesae
CGTCCGTGAAGTCACGTGACGTCTTCCACGACTCGTGCGTGCTCAGCTGGCTGCCTCCCACGAGCGACGGAGGCGCTCCCATCACCGGCTACTTCATCGAGATGCGGCCGGGCAGAAGCTCCACGTGGACCCGTCTCAACCTACACCCCGTCTCGGACACCCAGTACCGTGCCCGCGACCTCATCGACGGAAACACCTACGAGTTCCGCATCCTCGCCGAGAACACAGCCGGCGTTAGCGAGGCGAGCGCACCCACCCCGTCCTTTCATTGCCAAGGACCCGTGGGATAAACCCGGTCCGCCTGGCGTGCCCGAGTTGTCGGACATCACCAAGAGGTCGTGTAACCTCCGCTGGACGCCACCCGTGAGGGACGGAGGAGACGAGGTGAGCAACTACGTCGTCGAGTACCGGGAGACGGGGACGTTCAAGTGGGCGCGGGCCAACATCGGCGAGAAGACGCCAGACGCCCGGTACAAGGTGACGGGGCTGCACCGAGGACGCGAGTACGAATTCCGGGTGGCCGCAGCCAACAGGGCAGGCGTAGGAGCCTTCTCTGACGCCTCGCTGCCGATCACCACCGAAGATCCGACAGGTGCGCGTACGCTTCTCGGTCGATTACTAATGCGAGTGAATCGCAGGGCCTATGCACTATGTAAAACTTTGAGATAGAGTTGTGCAAGGTCCTTTTACTTAATTTAAACTAGTGGTAATATTAATATGATGAGCCTGCATGTTATAACATGGCATGACATTGTAACGCAACGGCCTACTATTGCATTGGTAGATGTCATAATTATATCAATTCAAATGTTTCATTAATTGTAAATGTGTCACCGTCTGAATGTGTACCTTCCTGCTGGTGAATAGAGCGGCAGTGCATTCGTTAATTATCTTGGGCCAACTCGTTTTACAGAGGACATGTATTGCCGTCTGACGGTAATCGTCTCACGTGATCTGTGAAAAGGTTTCTTGTCGCTCGTTTCAGCTGGAGATGCCCCGGTCATCTTTTCTCCACTGCACGACAGCACGGCGACAGCCGGAAAACCGACGAAACTGGAGTGTGACATCAGCGTAGGCAAACCTGCAGCCGCTCTCAAGTGGTGAGTCACATTGATTGCCATCGTTATATATATATATATATATATATATATATATATATATATCACAGAATATGAGCTCACATAGACTGACACAAATATACACACACACACACACACACACACACACACACACACACACACACACACACACACACACACACACACACACACACACACACACACACACACACACACACACACACACACACACACACACACACACACACACACACACACACACACACACACACACACACACACACACACACACACACACACACACACACACACACACACACACACACACACACACACACACACACACACACACACACACACACACACACACACACACACACACACACACACACACACACACACACACACACACACACACACACACACACACACACACACACACACACACACACACACACACACACACACACACACACACACACACACACACACACACACACACACACACACACACACACACACACACACACACACACACAACACACACACACACACACACACACACACACACACACGCTAACGTGTACGACGAAAGTTGAGACGAGAGTTGACTCCCCGTTATCTCCCGTCGACAGGTTCAAGGATGCGAAGGAGTTGCGCAACACGGACAAGTACAAGTTGGAGTATGACCAGAACGTCGCCACTCTCACCATCAGGAGGACGGAGAACATGGACGCTGGTCGCTACAGATTAGAAGCCCACAACGTTAACGGAGACGCGCAGACTGCGTGCAGACTCAACGTTTCCGGTAGGTACACCACTGTCTGTAGCCAGGTACTCATTCATACAGCTGAGTGAACTGGGCGAATGTTGAGTAAAACAAACTATGGCAGTACAGGATTCGAACCCTGGTTCTCACAGCGACAGTCCGAACCTCTAGCCTCTGTGCCACAGCGCTCCGATATCCACATAAAATTTACATATACGAGTATTTGGACCATATATAACTATATAGGAAATTGTTACTAACTGGAATATCTGGTAAAATTAGAAAACAATAAAATAATATAGGTTAATAAAACTATAATTGGCCTATTATTTGAACATATAAAATTATGACTAAATCTGAGTCAGAGAAAGAAAATATAAAACAGTAATAAGGTAGATATTGATGTATACTAACCGCAGTGTCGACTGTGTCTTCATGACATTTAGGAGTATTGGGACTACGAATATAATTGACGTAACCTTACTGTCCATGATGTACACTAACCACCAGTGTCCATGATGTACACTAACCACCAGTGTCCATGATTTACACTAACCACAGTGTCCACGGTGTACACTAACCAGTGTCCATGATGTACACTAACCAGTGTCCATGGTGTACACTAACCACAGTGTCCATGATGTACACTAACCACAGTGTCCATGATGTACACTAACCAGTGTCCATGATGTACACTAACCACAGTGTCCATGATGTACACTAACCAGTGTCCCTGTTATACACTAACCACGATGTACACTAACCAGTGTCCATGGTGTACACAAACCACAGTGTCCATGATGTACACTAACCACAGTGTCCATGATGTACACTAACCAGTGTCCATGATGTACACTAACCACAGTGTCCATGATGTACACTAACCAGTGTCCCTGTTATACACTAACCAGTGTCCATGATGTACACTAACCAGTGTCCATGGTGTACACAAACCACAGTGTCCATGATGTACACTAACCACAGTGTCCATGATGTACACAAACCACAGTGTCCATGATGTACACTAACCACAGTGTCCATGATGTACACTAACCAGTGTCCATGATGTACACTAACCACAGTGTCCATGATGTACACTAACCACAGTGTCCATGATGTACACTAACCAGTGTCCATGATGTACACTAACCACAGTGTCCATGATGTACACTAACCACAGTGTCCATGATGTACACTAACCACAGTGTCCATGATGTACACTAACCAGTGTCCATGGTGTACACTAACCACATTGTCCATGATGTACACTAACCACAGTGTCCATGATGTACACTAACCAGTGTCCATGATGTACACTAACCACAGTGTCCATGATGTACACTAACCACAGTGTCCATGATGTACACTAACCACAGTGTCCATGATGTACACTAACCAGTGTCCATGATGTACACTAACCACAGTGTCCATGATGTACACTAACCACAGTGTCCATGATGTACACTAACCACAGTGTCCATGATGTACACTAACCAGTGTCCATGATGTACACTAACCACAGTGTCCATGATGTACACTAACCACAGTGTCCATGATGTACACTAACCACAGTGTCCATGATGTACACTAACCAGTGTCCCTGTTATACACTAACCAGTGTCCATGATGTACACTAACCAGTGTCCATGGTGTACACAAACCACAGTGTCCATGATGTACACTAACCACAGTTTCCATGATGTACACTAACCAGTGTCCCTGTTGTACACTAACCAGTGTCCATGATGTACACTAACCAGTGTCTATGGTGTACACTAACCAGTGTCCATGATGTACACTAACCAGTGTCCATGGTGTACACTAACCACAGTGTCCATGATGTACACTAACCACAGTGTCCATGATGTACACTAACCAGTGTCCACGGTGTACACTAACCAGTGTCCATGATGTACACTAACCAGTGTACATGGTGTACACTAACCACAGTGTCCATGATGTACACTAACCACAGTGTCCATGATGTACACTAACCACAGTGTCCATGATGTACACTAACCACAGTGTCCATGATGTACACTAACCAGTGTCCCTGTTGTACACTAACCAGTGTCCATGATGTACACTAACCAGTGTCCATGATGTACACTAACCACAGTGTCCATGATGTACACTAACCAGTGTCCCTGTTGTACATTAACCAGTGTCCATGATGTACACTAACCAGTGTCAATGGTGTACACAAACCACAGTGTCCATGATGTACACTAACCACAGTGTCCATGATGTACACTAACCAGTGTCCCTGTTGTACACTAACCAGTGTCCATGATGTACACTAACCAGTGTCCCTGTTGTACACTAACCCGTGTCCATGATGTACACTAACCACAGTGTCCATGATGTACACTAACCACAGTGTCCATGATGTACACTAACCACAGTGTCCATGATGTACACTAACCAGTGTCCCTGTTGTACACTAACCAGTGTCCATGATGTACACTAACCAGTGTCCCTGTTGTACACTAACCAGTGTCCATGGTGTACACTAACCACAGTGTCCATGATGTACACTAACCACAGTGTCCATGATGTACACTAACCACAGTGTCCACGGTGTACACTAACCAGTGTCCATGATGTACACTAACCACAGTGTCCATGATGTACACTAACCACAGTGTCCATGATGTACACTAACCACAATGTCCATGATGTACACTAACCAGTGTCCCTGTTGTACACTAACCAGTGTCCATGATGTACACTAACCAGTGTCCATGATGTACACTAACCACAGTGTCCATGATGTACACTAACCACAGTGTCCATGATGTACACAACCACAGTGTCCATGATGTACACTAACCACAGTGTCCATGATGTACACTAACCACAGTGTCCATGATGTACACTAACCACAGTGTCCATGATGTACACTAACCAGTGTCCATGATGTACACTAACCACAGTGTCCATGATGTACACTAACCAGTGTCCCTGTTGTACACTAACCAGTGTCCATGATGTACACTAACCAGTGTCCATGGTGTTCACTAACCACAGTGTCCATGATGTACACTAACCACAGTGTCCATGATGTACACTAACCAGTGTCCCTGTTGTACACTAACCAGTGTCCATGATGTACACTAACCAGTGTCCATGGTGTACACTAACCACAGTGTCCATGATGTACACTAACCACAGTGTCCACGGTGTACACTAACCAGTGTCCATGATGTACACTAACCACAGTGTCCATGATGTACACTAACCACAGTGTCCATGATGTACACTAACCACAGTGTCCATGATGTACACTAACCACAGTGTCCATGATGTACACAAACCACAGTGTCCATGGTGTACACTAACCACAGTGTCCATGGTGTATACTAACCACAGTGTTCATGATGTACACTAACCACAGTGTCCATGATGTACACTAACCACAGTGTCCATGATGTACACTAACCACAGTGTCCATGATGTACACTAACCACAGTGTCCATGGTGTACACTAACCACAGTGTCCATGGTGTACACTAACCACATTGTTCATGATGTACACTAACCAGTGTCCCTGTTGTACACTAACCAGTGTCCATGATGTACACTAACCAGTGTCCATGGTGTACACTAACCACAGTGTCCATGATGTACACTAACCACAGTGTCCATGATGTACACTAACCACAGTGTCCATGATGTACACTAACCACAGTGTCCATGATGTACACTAACCAGTGTCCATGATGTACACTAACCACAGTGTCCATGATGTACACTAACCACAGTGTCCATGGTGTACACTAACCAGTGTCCATGATGTACACTAACCACAGTGTCCATGATGTACACTAACCACAGTGTCCATGATGTACACTAACCACAGTGTCCATGATGTACACTAACCACAGTGTCCATGATGTACACTAACCACAGTGTCCATGATGTACACTAACCACAGTGTCCATGATGTACACTAACCACAGTGTCCATGATGTACACTAACCACAGTGTCCATGATGTACACTAACCCAGTGTCCTGTGTACACTAACCAGTGTCCATGTGTACACTAACCACAGTGTCCATGATGTACACCAACCACAGTGTCCATGATGTACACTAACCAGTGTCCATGATTTTACACTAACCAGTGTCCATGATTTTACACTAACCAGTGTCTATGATGTACACTAACCACAGTGTCCATGATGTACACTAACCAGTGTCCATGATGTACACTAACCACAGTGTCCATGATGTACACTAACCAGTGTCCATGATGTACACTAACCACAGTGTCCATGATGTACACTAACCACAGTGTCCATGATGTACACTAACCACAGTGTCCATGGTGTACACTAACCACAGTGTCCATGGTGTACACTAACCACAGTGTTCATGATGTACACTAACCACAGTGTCCCTGTTGTACACTAACCAGTGTCCATGATGTACACTAACCACAGTGTCCATGATGTACACTAACCACAGTGTTCATGATGTACACTAACCACAGTGTCCCTGTTGTACACTAACCACAGTGTCCATGATGTACACTAACCACAGTGTCCATGATGTACACTAACCACAGTGTCCATGATGTACACTAACCACAGTGTCCATGATGTACACCAACCACAGTGTCCATGATGTACACTAACCAGTGTCCCTGTTGTACACTAACCAGTGTCCCTGTTGTACACTAACCAGTGTCCCTGTTGTACACTAACCACAATGTCGATGTCTTCAGTTCCGCCGAGCATCTTCTACGACAGCCGCTACTCCGGCGTGCAGATGGTGAAGGCGGGCTGCATGTTCCTGCTCCCCGTCAACTACGTCTGTACACAGCCGGCCAAGGTGACGTGGCTCCACAACGGGGCGCCGCTGTATGAGCGCCCGGGCAGGGTACACCTCGACACCCGCGACAACTACTCCACCCTCACCCTGACTGGGGTGCAGAAGGACTACGGCGGCAAGTACGAGATTGTCGTCGAGAACGCCGTCGGGTCGGCCAACGCAGAGTTCGACGTCGTCATCAAGTGTGAGTTGTGTGTTGTATGTGTGCATATATATATATATATATATATATATATATATATATATATATATATATATATATATGTCATATACACAGACTCGGCGATTATTACTGCTCTTCCATGTCCGAACTGCGACAGAACTTTTCGTGCCCGAATCGGCCTTATCAACACATCCGGACACTCGCCTACAGTGATGTCATGGTCATCATCCCCGACGGACGGACGAACTATATATATATATATATATATATATATATATATATATATATATATATATATATATATATATATATATATATATATATATATATATATATACGTGTGTATATATATACATATAACTTATTTTATATTGTTGGCGCTTTTGAGCAGGTTTGTAACCGGGATACATGGCGCTTTATAAATGTTTTAAAATAAAGTTTACAGTCTGCAATTGCACAAATTTACAAGTCAATTTTTCCTTTAGCGGCGCCGACAGCTCCAGCCAACCTACGCGTGACGAGTATACTGAAGGACTCTCTCACCGTGGCGTGGGACAAGCCGGAGACAGACGGAGGCTTGCCGATAACAGGCTACGTGATCGAACGTCGTGACGCGAAGCAGGGCGGATGGATCACCGCTGGAACGGTCGAT
>JAODUO010000192.1:395000-460406 GCA_025642075.2 Ridgeia piscesae
CAACAACTTTACCGGTGATAGCAGTGTTGTACGTTCTCCTCTCGTATAAAGCCACTGCAATGAAATTACTCACGATACATCTCCCTCAGACATCCCCGGAGCTCCGACCGACCTGAAGGCTACGGACGTGCGGGTCGAGACGATCGCGATCTCGTGGAAGAAGCCGGCGTCTGACGGCGGCTCTCGCATCAAGGCGTACATCATCGAGCGGCGCGACGCCCAGTGCAACTACTGGGTGAACGTGGGCTCCGTGGACGGCGCCAAGACCGACTACACCGTGCCGAACCTGACGCCCGGCTGCAACTACTACTTCCGCGTGTTCGCCGAGAACGACATGGGCGTGAGCGAGCCCTGCTCCATGTTCTCGGCCGTCGAGGCGGCTCACGACGAGTACGGTGAGTGTTTTGGAGTTGCGTCACGGGGGTATGTCTTGTTGTTGTTGGTGTTGTTGCGTCAGACAAATGTTTTAGTTTTGGTGTCATGAGGATATGTGTTGTTGTTCTTGCGTCAACAACACACTTGTTATACACACACAAACACACACGCGCGCACACACACAGTGTCACACACAGTGTCACAAACAGTGTCACACACAGTGTCACACACAGTGTCACACACACACACACACACACGCACGCATGCACGCACACACGCACGCACGCACGCACACCACACACACACACACACACACACACACACACACACACACACACACACACACACACACACACACACACCTGATCGACGTGAGACTAGGCATAACAATATTAACTTGATATCGCGACGATGTACATGCATCGATGCCTGGTCCCACGTCCGTGAGGTGTGTGAGTACGTAACGAGTGTGTTGTTGCTGGAGCAAGAGTTAGATGTGGTTACTGTGCGCCGTGCTTCCTCGTGGTTCACATATTTATTTTGGTGAGAACAAGTAATCGTTTACTGCTATTTCTGTTGCTGTCCCCGCAGCTGATGTGTGTTTTAATTAAATCATGCATGTTGCTCATGTAATGTTCATGCATGTTGCTCATGTAATGTTCACGCATGTTGCTCATCCGTCTTTTATGGCAAACCTCGATTTCTGCAATGTCTCCTCACAGCGTATCATTACTAATTATTATAATCATTTAATCAATATACGCAAACTTATTATCAGAACATTTAGCTATTTCGAATTATCATGCACATATACATCCGTCCCGGATTGGATGGTGTTAAAATAAAGTTGAATTATTATATATTTGTATTCTTCAAATAAACCCAATCATGGACCAATAGTAACACGATCGAATATCGTTAACTGGTCAAATTCTACACTTACATCTGCCATAAACCGTTAACAATACATCGTATCTGTCCTCAGCACACGCCATCGTGCCGTACGTGAGTGAGCGCGTGCCAGCGATCCAGCGCGACACGGAGATCCTCCTCTGGCGGCCTCCAGCCATCGAGCCGGCGCCGGCCGTCAAGGACTACCGCCTCGAGCGCCGTGAGGATCTCATGACGACGTGGCAACCTGTCGTCAGCGTGGCGCCGCCCACCACTCGCTACATCGCGCCAATCGTCGAGGAGGTCGAGCCCAGCTTCACGATCTACACCGAGACACACATTGGTTATTATACGCCGATGGACTACCAGGCTACAGCGTACGCTGAAGCAAATATTGGTGAGGACGAGTTACATTTATCTACCGAGTTTAGGATCGTTGTTTTTAATTTAAGTGATTCTTGCTTCATATCTGCATTTGTTAAATCTTTTCCATCTGATTCGTTCGTGTGTCCAATTATTTATAAAAGCAACTGTCTGCGAGTAATCAATACAATGTAAGTCTATGAAAATATAATTTGTACGAAGCAACGTTGTTGGCAATTATTTGTGCTCTTATTAATAAGCCGTTCAATAATTGTTAATATATTTCACAAAACAGAAACGACAATTATTTCGCACTGTGCCTTTCTATCGCATAAACCTAACACTTGTGATAAAAATAATCAATTCTGCATTGATAGTATTGTGCAATATGTTGTACTACAAATTATTACGACATACCTAAACCATACCATTCTTTCGCGTCGACAGAAGTGCCGTACAGACCGGTCGGCCCGATGATCGTGACGAAGGTGAGCGCCACGTCTCTGATGATCGAGTGGCGGCCGCCCCTCGACGACGGCGGCATTCCCATCCTGGGCTATGCCGTCGAGATGAGCGAGGGCAGCGGGGTATGGAAGAAGGTGGGGTACACCCCCAGTCGGCAGACACAATTCACCATCGCCGGTCTGACGGAGGGCAAGGTCTACTTCTTCCGCGTGTTTGCCGAGAACGAACAGGGACTGAGTCGACCACTGCAGTCCGACTCTGTCGTGCCAACGACGCCTGCCGGTAAGAGACACGGCTGTGTTTTATCATCTGAGTGCGTTAGCTGTTAGACAGATGGCATTGGTCGTCTTAACTGTATTAATGGTACGTTATCTGATAGAGCTAATTGCAGATTGTATCAAGACTGTTTGAGATTTTAAATCAGGTCGATTTAAAATCTAACACTGAGGTAATAAATAATATATTTTAGCATAGGATGCCAAACGTGTTGAACATAATGTCATCATTAGATCTTGAATTCGTCCTTCTTTTCTGACACTGGTTTGAATCAGTATTTTTTTAAATTTATTAATACATTCATTGCAGGAATGTTGCGCAATTATTACGCACAAACTGGCAGAGTAAGTCATGAAATTAACAAAGGAACAAGGGCCATATTACGACATACAATTTGTTAGTACAGCCTGCAGCAGTGTCATTTCAACAAACTTGCACGGGAATAGCCTATATTGCATTAACATAGCAAAGGTGGAAGACCAAACGACACACATGGAAAACAAAATGATACAATGCATTTAACGATGACGATGACGATGACGATGACGATGACGATGACGATGACGATGACGATGACGATGACGATGACGATGACGATGACGATGACGATGACGATGATGATGATGATGATGATAAAAATAATACTAGAAGTAGTATAACTTCTGCAACACCTTTATCGTCAGGATTCCGTGCGCTGAAGTGCATATGTAATCATTAAGCATAATAGTGAAGTCAAGATTCATCATTGGCCGAAAATATAGGGTATCAAAGCAATTTCAAACAACAAGTCTTGATTTTGTTACGAAATGTCGCTATAACTAACTGAGTTTCACTGCGAACAAACTCTGTACACCTGGGGTCTGTGTTTGACCAGGGACGAGTGTTGTGAGCAGTCAGAGAAAGCGCAGCTCGCTGTCGGTGGAGTGGGAAGAGACGGAGGCCGACATGTCCATCCCGTTGATGGTCGACCGCCGTCAAATGCGCCGCTCCCTGCAGTCCAGCTACACGAGCAAGGTGCAGACGACGGCAGTGACGTCATACACGCCGGGCCTCGTGCGCGGCCAGGAGTACATGTTCCGGGCCCGCCCCATGAAGAGGATCGATCTGCCCAGCAAGCCAGCAGTCGTCACCAGCAACAGTACGTTCATAGCTGATCCGTGTGCTTGGCTGTGGTCGCGTGTAGAGAGATATACGTAGAAGCGGTATTGTTAAGTTGGGGTTAGATTTAGTATTGTGATTAAAAAACGCACGTTTGTTGGCAGATCAATTGAGGCATATCTTTTTGTCGACGCCCTTTGTTCTTTCTGGTTATACGCACAAAAATGGTAAACGTTCCATATCGGAAAGAACATGTCGTTTTCCACATATCAATTAAATGTGTCATAAGTTTTCCCTTTCTCTCGCTTTCTCTCGCTTTTCTCTCTCTATCTGTATCTCTCTCTCGCTTTCTCTCGCTTTCTCTCACTTTCTCTCTATCTATCTATCTATCTCTCTTCTATATATATATATATATATATATCATATATATATATATATATATATATCCTTTCTCTCTCTTCTCTCTCTCTCTTATATATATATATATATATATATATATATATATATATATATATATATATATATATCTTTTATCTCATATATATATATATATATATATATATATATATATATATATCCCTATAGTTACAATAGAAACTCACATACAGAATAGTTAACTCACGGCGACTGACGACGTGTCACGTTTTAGGACCACCGTCGTCCCCACGCGGTCCGGTCCACGTCAGCAGCGTGACGTCCAGCTCGGCGCTGGTGTCATGGCAGGTGCCGGAGTACACGGGCGGAAGTCCCCTGTCCGGCTACATCATCGAACTGCGCGAGTCGACGCGCAGCGTATGGCGGCGCATCGGCTTCGTGCAGCCAACCGTGACGGCCTTCACGCTCGCCGACATGCAGGAGTACCAGGATTATCTCGTCCGCATCATCGCGTGCAACAGGGAGGGGGAGAGCTTCCCGCTCATCTCCGACATCATCTCGCCGATGAAGACGCACAGTAAGTGGCGCGAATTTGCTATTTTAGTGCAGAGATACATTTGTACTGCTCAACAGTTCGGTTTCGGCATATTCGTTTCGTTAGATATGCCTGTACAATGTAAATGTCGTTTTATGTATGTCAAAAAAAGAAATCGTTTGAATAAAAGTGAACAATCCTGAAGAATCTTCTAATGATATATATTGTTGCAGATCGATTTAGTGTATTGTTTAATAGCACTCGAAGTATCCTATCGTGCGACGAAACAATACCAGACTTCCCGCATGTTAGCATTGGTCCAATTAATAGTGACCTAATTATATCTTAGTTCAAATATCTAGCTACATAACCTATGCTCACAGATGAAAGGAGTTTTAACAACTCGTATATCTATTCAGTGTCTCTTATGCTAACTAAAATCTATCTTTGCACATCATATAAACAATTTGTTCACTTTTCAAAATATAACTGCACGTATTTCTCTTATTGTTCATAACACTGTCTATGTGACAGTGCACCATTTAGATGCTAATCCTAAAGCGGTGTTTGTGACTGACGTTGGTTCTTGCTGTCTGTGCAGTGACGCCGTCCGCCCCCAACATGCTGACTGTGTGGAGCGTCGGTGCTGACAGCGTCACATTGAACTGGTACAAGCCGTACAGCGACGACAGCGGGGACATCACGAAGTACGTGATCATGCGCCGACAGATGCCCGGCGAACACTGGGAGGAGGTCGGCGCCGTTAACGGACGCACCACCACCTACACCGTCGTGAACCTCCGGGAGGGAGCCGCCTACTGCTTCGCCGTGTATGCCATCAATAAGATGGGAGAAGGTGACGTCATGGAGACGAGTACCCCCGTGGTGGCGAGACGCGGCGCCGGTACGTGTAGTGTGTACATGTTCATAGTTCTCTTTGTACGTTAATATAGGTATCTCTTCGTGTACTACATATTTATCCTTGTACGTTAATGTGCGTATCTCTTCATGTTCATACTTCGTGTTCGTTAATATGCGTGTCTCTTCATGTTCTCCTTGTACGTTAATATGCATATCTGTTCATTGTACGTTAGTATGCGTATCTCTTCATGTTCATATTTCTCCTTGTTCGTTAATACGCATATCTCTTCATGTTCATACTTCTGCTTGTACGTTAATATGCATATCTGTTCATTGTTCGTTAGTATGCGTATCTCTTCATGTTCATATTTCTCCTTGTTCGTTAATATGCGTATCTCTTCATGTTCATACTTCTGCTTGTACGTTAACATGCTTATCTTTTAATGTTCATACTTCTCCTTCTACGTTAATGTGCGTATCTCTTCATATTCTTACTTTTCCTTGTACGTTAATATGGGTATCTCTTCATGCTCATACTTCTCTTGGTATGCTAGTCGTACACAAATCGTTAGAAATCAAAACAACTCAATAAACAAACTCTCCGGAATCATTGCTCTTTGTATGTTAATTGTACAGAAGTCGTTAGAAACCAGTAGGAATCAGCAAACAAACTCTGTCTCCCGAATCATTGGCCCTCATTTCAGATGACTCACTGACAGAAATATCAACATACACTATTCCACAATTGTCACTCATTGCATAGGTATTGTCACAATGCTTCTAGTGGATAGCTTTGACAATTGGTGTCCACAGTCGCTGCATCAATTCTTACACTCCATGTCTGTGTGCCGCACTACAGGCCAGACCGGTCCGCTCGGTCTGATGACCTACCGCCGAGACTCGCTGAGCATGTCCCGCCGTCCGTCCCTGCCCATGACCAGCTACAGGACGGAGAAGTGGGAGATGTCGAGAACGTCCGAGAAATCCGTGGTCAACATCCGGGCGGGCAAGAGAGGCAGCATTGCCTCCTACTACAGAGAGCCAAGTGCTGGCCGATACGGTGAGACCACTGTTACAGTCGTGACTTTGTAGGCGTCGTAAGTTGGTGGAATAACTACTTATGTGTCGTTATATAATATATTTGGACTTTTCTTAATGTAGATCACAAGAAATGTGTGCGTGGGATAACGTCAGAGTGAGATTGTGAAGCTTAGTGTCGAGACATACATAATCAGTACGTGCATTTTCTACAGAGATTACGTGATACAATACGAAGGGTTATACGAAATCAGACATCAATAATATATATATATATATATATATATATATATATATAAAGCACACACAGACATACACACGCGCACGTACACACACACGTACATACACACACACGTACACACACTCACACTCACACTCACACTCACACTCACACACACACACACACACACACACACACACACACACACACACTCACACACACACACACACTCACACTCACACTCACACTCACACCACACACACACACACACACACACACACACACACACACACACACACACACACACACACACACACACACACACACACACACACACGACATTGGTGATTAGCGCATTCAGATGCTATATCAGCAGAATTACAAAACGTTATTCGGCAACGGTTTCGATAACGTAACGATCTAAACAACGTCCCATGTTAGACAACGTCCTACATTCCTTTGAGCTCAATGAAATCGGTGGCGTCCGTTTCAAAGACGCAAAGATCTAAACAACGTCTGTGTTCGTTTGCGCTAAATAAAATAGTGAACACGCAACGACCTAAACGACGTCCTGTGCACACAGAGAAGCCGACCTTCCCGCGAGGTCCGCTGCAGGCCGTCGACATCACGAGAAACAGCGTCACACTCTCATGGTTCCCGCCCTCCTCTGACGGCGGCGCGGCCATCAGCGCCTACGTGCTCGAGCGCCGGGAGGTGAGTCGACCGACGTGGCACAAAATGGCCCGCGTGAAGCCGCACAACACCACCTACATGGCGACGGGGCTGTCGGAGGGCGCCGAGTACGTGTTCCGGGTGTTCGCCGAGAACATCGCCGGAGTCAGCCTGCCGCTCACCATGGACGGCAGCGTGCTGCTGCGTCGGCCTGCAGGTTAGTGACGCGCTGATTTCTCCATCGTATAGTGTACGTAGATGGGCCCCCGTAGATGTTATCATAAAGCCGTCGTCATATTCCCAACTTATTTTGTTCTACAATTGTTGTAAAATTTTCTTCAATATCACCATTTACCTAGCTAGTTACCCACCGTTTCACATTTGTTCCCTTTATAATTTTCATTTGGAATATGAACAAAACGAGTAAAAACCGTGTTACTGGCAGTTTATGCGAAGGTTCCGTAATATTCCTCTCTCTCTCTTTGTCTCTGTCTCTGTCTCTGTCTCTGTCTCTGTCTCTGTCTCTGTCTCTGTCTCTGTCTCTTCTCTTCTCTCTCTCTCTCTCTCTCTCTCTCTCTCTCTCTCTCTCTCTCTCTCCTCTCCTCTCTCCTCTCTCCCTCTCCCTCTCCCTCTCCCTCTCCCTCTCCGCTCTCCTCTCCCGCTCTCGCTCTCGCTCTCGCTCTCGCTCTCGCTCTCGCTCTCGCTCTCGCTCTCTCTCTCTCTCTCTCTCTCTCTCTCTCTCTCTCTCTCTCTCTCTCAGTATAATTGTTTCAACAATGTTTGTCTCAGAACGCTTGTTTCAATCATCCTGCCTCAATAACCGTCTCTAAGATCGATTGAACAGGATTTCGATAATTACTATAATTTTCTTAACTGGACTCTCTTACCCATCTTACAATTTGGTCTCCCTCTTCTGGTTCTACCACCTTCTTCTCTATTTACTATTTCTTTCCCAATCTCTTCTAAGCAATTTTCCGTTCTGTCTCTCATCTAACTCAACATATACATATCGTAACGCCCACCCTCCACCCTCACAGGCAAGCCCGAGGCGCCCGCCGGCCGACTGAAGGTGCGCAAGGTGACGGCGGGTTCCGTCAGTCTCGAATGGAAGACCCCGTACGACGACGGAGGCCGTCACATCACGGCATACGTGGTCGAGTACCGGCCGAGGGACGTGGGCCGGTGGCAGCGTGCCGCCGGCGTCGACGCCTTCTCCCGGACGTGCATCGTGAGCGGTCTGCAGGAGAACAGCGAGTACTTGTTCCGTGTGAGCGCCGTCAACGACATCGGACAGAGCGAGCCGCTCGAGACAGACATGCCAGTGCTGCTCCTCAGAGACACAGGTGTGTGGGCGTATGGGATATCCGGGGGGCTTGTGTGGGGGGTCGAGGATGTGTGTGTATGTGTGGGGGGACGTGGGCGAGGGCGGGTGTGTTTGTTCGTGAATGCGTGCGTGCGTGCGTGAGTGCGTGCATGTGCTTCTGCGTGCGTGCGCAGGTGCATGTGCGTGCGTGTGTGTGTGCGCGCGTGCGTATGTGTGTGTTTGTGCGTGTTCATGTGTGTGGGTGTGTGCGTGCGCGCGTGCATACTTGCATGCGTGCGTGCGCGCGTATGTGCTGATAACTTGAAATTTATATAACCATACCTATGTTTTCTCCGAATTCGATAACTAGCATTGTTTGCAACAGTGACAACATGTTTTTGCATCATTTGAATCTATTATTACATAGTTTAATAAAGTAACTAAACATAGCTTGGCACACACAAACTAGATACCTTCTACATAATGTAAGATAGTCTTAGGAACACAATATCGAGTAAAATACAACCTAGACGACGACTCATGAACTCTGTCTCGCCCTTACAGCGGCGCCCGCAGCCCCCGGAGGTCCTTTGGTCGTCAGTCAAGTCCTCAAACATTCCATTACGATAGCCTGGCAGCCCCCGCCCAGTGACGGCGGCTCGCCCATCAAGGCGTACCTCGTCGAGAAGCGAGACGTGCAGGCGTTGACGGGCTGGTCGAGAGCCGACCGTGTCCGCGGACACATCTACTCGTACACGGCCACCAACCTGCTGCCCGGGCACAAGTACCTGCTGAGGGTGATCGCCGATAACTCCGTCGGCAGAAGTGCGCCGCTCGAGATGAGGACACCGGTTGAGCCCTGCTCGCCGAACAGTAAGTAGCGTTTCGTTTGCTTGTGTTGGCAGGGTTCTGTTCAATTTGTGGTACTTAATTGTCCTTAGATGTTTGAGTTTCTAATGAATAGAGGCTAATGGCGTTGTTGAAAGAACAGAACTGGTCAGGAACGCGCAGATGCAGCATCCTCGTCCGTCGGTATTTTATATTCACGTTGATGTGCAACAAGCTTTTGGTTGTAGGTCAATGTAGTTGCTAACATCCCTATCTGGTTGGCATGCACAGATAATATAAGGTTGTGTTTTGGATATATATTTTACTGGTTGTATACAACCAGCCACGCTTGCATGCGTCCGTTTATCACATCCTAACAATATGGAGAACAAACCCACAGACTTGATCCACACTCGTCATATAGGCATGTGTGCACATGTACTCATGCATACATACTCACAGACACATACACACACAACACAAACACAAACACAAACACAAACACAAACACAAACACAAACACAAACACAAACACAAACACAAACACAAACACAAACACAAACACACACACAAACAAACACACACACACACACACACACACACACACACACACACACACACACACACACACACACAACACACACACACACACCTGTATACTGCCATAAATATTCCTCATTCTCTACTGACGCTGTCCTCCTCTCACAGAGCCGCCGGAGAGCGTGTCGACACTGCGTGTGACGGGCATCACGGAGGACAGCGTGACGATCGAGTGGAGCGACCCGTCGTCTGACGGGGGGTCCCCTACCACTGGCTACGTCGTTGAGAAACGCGAGTCGCGCAGCCAGTACTGGACACAGGTGACCACGGTCAGTGCGCGGTCAACGTCGTACACCATCAGACACCTACACCGTACGTCCAAGTACTACATCCGCGTCGCTGCCCAGAACGAGGAGGGCACCGGAGTCTTCCGCCAACTGCCAGAGCCCATCACGCCGATGAAGCCCAAGAGTGAGTTGTCTGCGCGTTATCCGGGGTCCCTGTTGCTGGTTACGTCAGTACCCGGCAGCAGTACCCCTGGCCGATCCATTTGCAAAACTCTGAATATAAGCTCAGCCAATGAAATCCTTCACGATGAGTGTGGTTGGCCTTCGGTCTTGTGATATAATTTTGGGTGATTTCAGCCACACACTGCTTCATGTTTCATGCAGTGTTTGGGATGTAGACTCAAATATTCGAATATACACAGCAGTTCAGCTGATGGTGCGACCTGGCGGATTTGTCGTCGTACTGGAATTAAAAGAAATCGTGTATCCGTTTCCAAATTGGGGCGGGCATTTGCGCTATTCACACGACTAGTTCGACTTAGCTAACTCCCACACTACGCGTAGGGGATCTGCCAGGGGTAGTTTTGCAAGGAATAAGCTGTTGGTCGTTAGGACACACCTAGGGTGAGTAAGCGTGGAACAATCTATATTATGCATGTGTAGATAGTGGTTTGAGATACCTTGGCAAATGACAACTACGTATGTATGTATGCGAGTGCGCAGTAAAGCGTCACCTAGGCACGAACGCACGCGCTCGAACGCAATGCACACACAAACAAACACGTACGCACACACGTACGCACACACATACGCACAGCAAGAAAATCATTGTAGATAACATTGATTTAAACCACGTCGTACGTGATATGTTCTCAACCACCCCGGTCGTTCGTCACAGGTCTTCCGTCAGCCCCGAGCAATCTGACAGCCGAGGTGATCGGACGCGACACGGTCACCCTGAAGTGGGACAAGCCAGTGAACACCGGCGGCGTACCACTCACCGGGTACATCATAGAACAGGTGGACGGCAAGTCCAGCAGGTGGCGCGTCAGTGCCTACACCGACACCCGCACCACCTGGTGGACCATCTCGAACCTGATCCAGGGCTTCGAGTACAACTTCCGGGTCCGGGCTGAGAATCCAGACGGCGCAGGCGCGGCTTGCGTGCTCGCGTCGCCGGTTATTCCGAAACCCACCATCAGTAAGTGTCATACGTTGTCTCGTGAATCGGTGTTATATGTCAAAGCCAGCACGTGAAGGAATGAAAGCTGAATATAAACAAAAATTATTTAATGATAACCATGTGTATATTTAATAGCAAATTGAGAGGTTGGACTGGTTAGTAAATAACTGTACCAATATCAAACAGTTGTTGATTGTAAGTTGAAAAAGTCAAATCGAAATCACTAAATAATCTGAATGACACTATAAAATATGTACATAAAATAAACATATACATAACAGTATTTCGCGAATTATTGAATAATACTGGTAAAACTAATATAATAAATGTTGAAATGTAACAATTGATTAACCGATTCATCGTCCGTTTACGACGATGAAATTATAGTTGTATACCAGTTCAATTACGTACAATCCGAACTCATCATCTCTGTCGTACACCCATTCCACAAATGATATTCTCTTCTTCTGCAGCAAAACCTTCGAGACCAGCGCTCCTCGAAGTCGTCAACATTACCGACGACAGCGTCACACTGTCGTGGCTGTCACCGGAACGCGACGGGGGCAGTCGCATTGTCCGCTACATCGTCGAAATGCATGACATGTCGCAACCACTGAGTGACTGGTCAAGGGTGAAGATCGTCGGATCGAGCGACATCTTGGTCGCATGCATCGAACATCTGAAGGAGAAGCGGATGTACCAATTCCGCGTCAGCGCAGAGAACAAGGTCGGCGCTGGACCGGCCACTCAACTCAGAGAGTCCGTGATTCCACGAAGTCAACTAGGTACGTTGTTGTACTTGTATTTACTCACATCTATATACGTATAGTCTTATGGGTAATCCGGGATGATTTTTGAATACCCATGTCTGTGTTGTTGATTGCAGATGATAGTCATACGTAAAATTGATTAAAAGCACTATGTAGAGTTTGGTTTGCTTTCAAACTGTTGTTTAAATAAATACAAATTGCACGTCTAAATTGAAGTGTAATCCAAACACATACTAGTTGTGAGATATGTCAAGTACCTATACATAATTTAGCATATTCAAATTTGTGTAAATCCCGTTGTCGTCAACGCCGAAGCTATTTTAAAGCGGCTGAATCGTGATCTTTAGCAAAGTCGTTCACTCATACTGTATTTGTACATATATTTACCATCCAGTTGCATATTAGAAGAGTCCTTTTATAATACACAACGGTTTAACTATTTTTACAGTGTACTAAAAACTAATTTAATATACAATTGGTAAAACAAATTGTGAAATAAAAAAAATTGTAATCGGCAAATTAACACTGCATGTCTTCCCGGAAAACTTTGATCATGCTTTGTGAAAATGAACCAAGGAGAACACTTCTAATCCCTTATCGATGGTGTGCCTATCAAACCGTAGACATACCGTACTAACCGTGTCACACGACTCAGTCAGTGTCGCTCACATCGTCTCACCTACCCGTACGTGTGTTCAGGAGAGCCGAGTCCGCCCGTGGGTCCGATCCGTGTGATCCGCGCCACCCGGAACATGCTGTCGATCCAGTGGCAGCCGCCGCTAGACAACGGCGGCGCACCGCTGCAGACGTACATCATCGAGAAGCGCGAGGCGAACCGCAGCTACTGGGTGCAGGCGGGCACGTGCTCGCCCGACGTGACGGCCTACTGTGTGACGAACCTCGCCGAGAACCAGACGTACTTCCTGCGCGTGCTCGCCGAGAACGCCTACGGCTTCAGCGAGCCGCTGGAACTCGAACAGCCAATCATTCCAAAGAGAATTTTTGGTAAGTGCGATTTGCTACGTCGGCGTGGTGCGGTTGGTGGATTGGGTTTGTTTTCTTGTGAATGACCGGTTGCGCGGTGGAACGTAAAATTATGTTCGTTCGAGCTGTGTTCAGACGTATGTAAATATGTCTTCGTCCTCCTAAAACGGTATGTTGGGATTGTAGTTAGTTGCTGCGTTTTCACAGTATGTCTCCGCGGTTTGTGAATAAACCATTTTGTTTTTTCTAGTTTCGATTTAAAATGAATATACCATACATACACGGACCTTCCATTGTAATGGATTTTTCTGATTTATATTAACTATGTTGACTCAAACGTATGCAAGAGTTGCATTGTTATGCTGGTCTCACAAGGATAGACGGTACACAAAGTTCTCGATTAGTAACAGTAAAATGTCAGCTTAACGATTTGTATTAGCTGATCATTAGTTTACCATGTTACAATATATTAGTGCAGCAGGTTGAATATAGAAAATTATTTCATTTCTAAGCGGGCATCATGGCCCAGTAATCCATAAATGTGCAATTTTATTGGTTGCATAAACGAATGAATTAATACCTGGCTGATTGGGCGCGTGAAAAATGTAACCAGGGCATTCATGGGTGTAGCTCTAAAAGATCGTTATCTGCTGTGTCGATGTTGTGTTATATTATATATGTGTTACCGACTTCATGTGTAGTTAACCGAATATTTACGTGTTTTAAAAGGATTCGTTTTTACCCCAAAGCGGATTATTTCGAGTCCCACATAATAATGGAATGGGATTTTGATTACTTTTAAACTTTTTGTAATGTACACAATCATGTTAATGCAATTATCTCATGCAACTATATGCCTTTATTTCATTAAAATTGTGTTTTATTAATCATTAATAACTATCCTTTATACGGTGAAAGTAAGCATTTCGCGTCCCAGACGCAGACACTTATTTGGGACACGAAATGGATTCTTTCTTCTTCTATTATCAGGGTCATTAGTGATTGTTAAAACATAATTGTAATGAAAAATCAAGACATAGGGTTACATGAAATAGTTATATTCATTAAATATTGTGTACATTACAACGAGTGTTATATTCCCAAGGAACCCCTTCTCATTATTATTTGGGACACGAAATAATTATTTATTCTAATTTATTTGTAGACATTTATAAAGCGCCGTGTATCCGGGTTACTAATCTGCTCATAAGCGCTAACAAAATAATCCATTTCGTGCGCAACGAGTCATGTTAATGCGATGTTTTCAAGGGGCAGTGGAGTTGTCTACTGTTGACTGTTTTTAACGACGTGCGCCGTTGGTTGTCGACAGAGTCTGCCCCGATGGTTGAGATCGACTCGTGGGTCCGAGAGTCGACCGTCGGCGCCACGGCGGAGACGTCCCGCGTGCATCAGCAGGTGTCGTACTCGTCCGAGCGCATGTACACCGCCTACGGAGACGACCCTCTGACGACTACCACCGACACAGTCGACCCGCACTGGATGAACTTCTAGTGCCACGACAACTACACACACACCCGCACACAACGACAACGCAATTCTTTCTTAGTGACTTTCTCTTGTAGCCACCCGCGAACACATTTGCAGTGGTGTTTGGTTTGTGCCGCTGTTGCGACAGCCGGCCGTTTGAGCGGTGTTCCCGTGAACACTCCCCGCCCGTAGATAATTCCTCCCCGTTCGTTTAGCAACATGGAACATTTTGTTTCGTATCGAAGTTATGTATCACTGTCTGTCTATCTTAGCGTTGTTTGTAGGTGATCTGTTTGTGTTACGAAGTTGTGCTGTGATATGTAAGCGACCCCGAAATGAAAGTCGCCCTTTCACGATGAAATATTTGTGTATAGATCATGTCCAGGGTTTTATTTTAAACAATTGTACACCTGAATGTTATTTATTGCAACCTTGCCGAAATTGATAATTTGAGCAACATTGTGTATTTCAGCATGTGTTATAATTTGATCTGCCATGTGTATAGTATTTATTGACGTTGCCGGTTCTTATTGAAAATGCATTGGTTGACGTATGTATAGTATTTATTACAATGACATCCAATGGTTAAACCCTCAGCAAACATTGCCTTTACATTGATGTATAAATATATTTAGTTTCTTGTAGGTATGTTGAATTAATTTACATGTGACTTTGATTTTGCTGGTGACGCTTTCTATGTGGTACATAACTTTCCTTAAACCCTCACTCTTTCGCATAACCACGTTCCATGTTCTTAAATGAAAACAAATGTTTTCAGTTAGACACAACACCTAATAAAGTAGTACATGTATTTGTGTGTCGCGAACTTGATATCAATATATAACGCCAAAGGACTGGTGTATCGCCATTGCTTTCGCTCTGGCCATGCATTGTTCTTGCAGCGTAACATGTGAAATCGTTGTACGTGTAACACCAACTTGCCGCGTGGTCTTACACCTGCAACAACTACACTTGTCAGCATCCAATGTGCAATCAACCACAACCGTTGAATGTTCATTCGATGTCATCGTCCAATGTGCAACCAACCATGGATGTTGGTCGCCCATTCGAGTTGTGATCATTGATGCGTGAAATGTATCCATCAACATGCGCTATATGCTAGTCCAAGTCCCCGTGTTCAGTTCAACAACGTCCCGTGTCCCACCCAAGGGGACTGCGGTCCCACGTCACAACGACTGCCGTGTAACGAGTGTGAAATAAAAATTTTAGACCGTCTCCGGGGACCGGCGCAGACCGCCAGCACGTCGCCGCCGGTGCGACGCGCCATGAAGCCGCTCTTCGTGAAGCAGCTGCCGCCGCACGTGCAGGTCGTCAGCGGGCAGTCGCTCGTGACGACCTGCCAGACGCGCTCGGCCGGCTGTCGGCCTTGCTTCGTCAAGCGGCTGCCGGCCAACATGGAGGTGTGCCGCGGCAACCACGTCGAGGTGCGCTGCCAGGACCGCGTCGCCACCGAAAAGAACATCGGGCGCATGCAGCAGTCGCTGGAGACGGACACGGACATTCGAGGCAGTGTGTGGAAAGGTAAAGGGAAGGGAGGAGGTGCGCGCGAGGCCTGCGTCGCTACTAACGCCGGTTGCCGTGCCAATCAATACCGACAGCTTCCTGCAACCGAATGACTGCGCTGGTTGGGTCCACCCTGAAAGTTACTGACACGTCGTGTGTTTTCCTGGATGCCATTTGCATCGTGTGCTACCCTGGATGCACCGACCATCTGTTGCGATGCCCTGGAAACACCTCGAACATGTTATGATACCCTGGATACACCTCGCTACCCGTGAAACACCTCACTCATATTGTGCTACCCTGGGAACACCTGTTACCCGTTGCGATACCATCGATACACCCCGTACATACTACACGATACCCTGTATACCCCTTGGTTCCCACGATACATATAACTCATATTGTGGTACCCTGGATATACCTGCCACCCGTTATAATATCCGCGATTCGCCTCATTACTCATGATACATCTCACTCATATTGTGCTAGCGTGGATATATACCTAGCACCCGTTACGATACCCGCGATACACCTCGTTACCCATGATACACCTCACTCATACTGTACTACCATGGGTACATCTGGCACGCATTGCGATATCGTCGAAACATCCCGTACACGATACCCTGTATACATCTTGATACCCATGATACACCTCACTCATATCGTGTTACTCTGGATATATCTTGCACCGATACCAGCGATACACCTCGTACATACTACGCGATACCTTGGACACACATTGGAACCGATGATACACTTCCCCACACTGTGTAACCCCCGATACATCTCGCACTTGTTACACCAGGATACACATCGCTACCCTCGATACACCTCGCGCTTCTGCTACCCTGGATACTACTGTACCCATGTGGCTTTACCCCGGATACATCTAACGCTGTCCATCAAACTACATACATCTGTTATACTATTTTGTAAACAAGTGACACGCGTTGTGGCAACCTGTTCCCTTACAACTTAAATCTATAATATTATATCTATTAGGTAATACCAACATTCCACTCTGAATCGTACCCGTCTGAATACGCCTCCACAAATACTACTCGTGATAACCCAGTCTTAATGCTAAAACACGCCCAAGCTGTTATTACCTTTTTGACGTTTTCCAGTTTAAAACTAAAACACCATGTTTCAATATGACCATTTAGAATGTACTTAGTCTCTACAATGAACATATTTAAAGCGTGTAAACTAACTTTAGTTAAGACTATTCATATGTACAAATATTTGAACACGACTGTATATTATGTTTATTAGCTAAACAAAGTTCCTCGGCGCACATACGAATTAAGTTAACAAAATTATAATAAACATACTCAATTATGAATACACCAAACCCAGAAGAAAGCTACGTAACGCACAGGATTTTGCAATTCCATTGACATAATTCCATTGACATGATGCAGCAAGGGCATACATTTGTAAAAATTAGAGTTGAAGAGTTAAAGGCTAATCCCTGAAGTACAATTTAATATTTCCGAGGGGACAGTATTGTACTTGTGAGGAATATAGTGATGCTTTGAGTGTAACAATTCGATCCCAATCTTCGAGAAATCCGTGCACATATCTATAGGAGTGTTTCTTGAGCATTTTAGAAATACTTTGTTTTTATCTGTTTCGTGTATGTAATGATATTTGTTTTGTTTATTATTATTATTTATACTTTGTACATATGGTAATACGTGTTGTATAATGGGTGCAAATGGTGCATAGATGGCAGGGCCATCGATAATGTGTAAGTTAAACATATTGCCGAATGAGCATTTAATTATTAACTAGGCAATCAGTTCCTTCCTTTGGGATAGTTCCGGACCTTCTGTGAACAGTTTTGTCTTCCCAAATGAGCAATTCCGGACCTTCTATGAACAGTTTTGTCTTCCCAAATGAACAATTCCGGACCTTCTATGAACAGTTTTGTCTTCCCAAATGAACAATTCCGGACCTTCTATGAACAGTTTTGTCTTCCCAAATGAACAATTCCGGACCTTCTGTGAACAGTTTTGTCTTCCCAAATGAACAGTTCCGGACCTTCTGGGAAGAGTTTTGTCTTTCCAAAGGAACAGTTCCGGACCTTCAGGGGGTAGTCAAAACAACTGGTTTTTTTTACCAACTGGGGTAGTCATATTCTTACAAACGAATAGTTTTGCACCTATTGAGAATAACCATGTGCTTCCCAAGTAACTATTCTCTACATCGACGTTGGCGGTTTGATCCTGTGGGAGGAATACTCGGACGTAAGTGAAACTAGACGCTGTGATTGGTATCAGACTCCGCAAATCACCAAGTGACAAGAAAGTTCTACCTATCTGGACTCACCTTAAATACAATTCATCGATCACCTGATCTTGCCGAGGTATTTGATTTGTGCATGTTTTATTGCAGAATTTTAGGTTTCATTCGCCGGATGGAGTTCCGCGAGCAAGTCAACAATAAGAAGTTTTCGGAGACAGGACTTGACGCGAGAACGCCATGTCTGCTTCAGGCAAACCACACGACAGTAACAGTTTTCGCATAAACATGGAGGAGTTTTTATCATTATTCTGTGTTGCGAAACCTTACCCGGTGTTCGCCCCTTGCTTTCGGTATTTGTCAAACCCTTTCACAGGTAACGCCGGACTGAGTGTTCAGTTTCAAAGAGCAAGAACACGCCGTGGCTGATATATTCAACTCAGGTGATACCATGTTGTCTTACTGCGACACAACAAATAAAAACCGGTTCTAACTTCCTGAATCAGAAAATCCATTACAATACAATAAACTGTTATTATCCCTGAAGGGAAATTCGTTTACAGCGTTCATAAAATGTCATAAATAAAATAGTACAAAATAGAAAACTGATATAAATGTTATAATTGTATTATTAAAGCAATATCCGATCAGTTTCAGTAGACATGACAACTATTGATACAATTTAAGCAGAACTAACTATATGTTATCATTTACAACGTTTTCGTATTGGTAAAACACGTAGGGACCTATTTATTCTCAAAAATCAAATCAATGTTTTACAAAAGCAGACACATCAAATCACACGTTGATTGTTTCTTCTCCCTCGGCGTAGCTTCGAGTTGTTCAACTGTACAAGACGAGCTGTGATATTGGCCTTAACAGTCAGCGAAGAGCGAAGCCACGTACAGATAATTTAATTATGGTAGATCAGTATAACCAACTGGTATCGGTGTTTTCCTGCAACACTGGCTTCTGGTTGCGGGTCTATAGCGGGAACACGTGTGTCACCTACGTTATGCATTTTGTACTTACCTGAGAGAAAAGAAACGTTAGCATTCTTCTACGAGTTCGCCGTGAACACATTGTGAGTATTCCTACTTCCGGCGTACCTACATTTAGTCAAATAGGTACAGATCCTGATTTTGGACCAATATCTGCTACAATGCCCCGTAGGGAAGTACATTCCGTAAGGTCCCACCTTCAGTGTAACTGTCATTTAAACCCTCTGTCGAGTTCCTGCATCGTGTTGCTGTATATGCCGTTACGGGTGGAATGTTTTTAAAATAAAGTTGAATTCAACTTAGAATGTGGGTGTTTGCATTCATTGGAGTGGGAGAACAAACTGTGGCGAACGATGCTGAGTGGAAGATCTGTGGGCTGCACGGGGAAGTCTGGCAGGCGGCTATGACGTCGGAACACCTCGCAAGCTGGCGACAGGACGTCTACTCTGTTAATGTTGTAAAACGTAATTATTAACTTACTTTGGAGCACAGTATGTGAAATGTATGACGTTTAGACCCATCATCTATGGATTTTGGTCGCATACTGATGTCGTGTCAGATTTCGGCTGGATAATGTGGCTATAGATGGATAAAACGTTGTTAGTGCTTCCGGAAGACAAAACACCGAACGATCACCAATGTGAAACCATCTACCACATCACGTACGTGTGACAACGACATCGACCATACATACATTGGTGAAATAAAGAGACCACTCAGGTCAAGGAACACACAAACTTAGATAAACCGATGACACCAGTACGTAACCAAGATATAGTTGATGCGTCGAAACGTCGAACATTTCAAATACTATGCTCCAAAGTAAGTTAATTTCTTGCAACACAACTAAATGTTGTAGTCATGAACAACATTGCCAAACAATACTTATCTAAACTTCAACATATAATTTTTGTTAGCTCGCGCGGTATTTAAGATCCCTGTTTCTCAGCATCACTAACGTTGTCTATGCAGTTGCATTGACTACTTGTTGTATATCGAACTATTTTCAAATTGGCTACTGCTATATACCATGTTCATTCTACTCAACAACCGACATACCTAATCAATGTGCCACATATCTCTGATATCCCGAGAATCCTTAGATCTTCGATTTCCAAACAACTTGTTGTTCATAAAACTAAGCTCAATATTGGAAAACGTGCTTTCTCTATAGCTGCGCCAACACTCTGGAATAAACTCCCTATTACAAATAAACCTTCTTAAACTATAGCCACCTTTTATAACAAACTCAAAACATTTGAAATTGCTTTTCCACGATAGTATTTCGCCGATTCCATGCTCCAATGACGATTTTGGCCTGTCGCCGTTTATGATTACGCCAAATGATTTTGTTTGTTGCGCCTCTGAGCTTGACTTGTCAAGGATATAGGCGCTATAGAAGTGTCACAATTATTTACTTATTATCGTAACAATGGTAATATCGATCGATTCCCTGTAGTAAAACAACAAGTCGATTACTTGTGAAACCCAACAAATGCGGCGTTTCGTGACAGGTGGCCGCCAATGACAGGTCAGATAACCTTGAAACGACGGCCAAAGGGAACCAAGACACCGGCGTCGGAAGGATATTAATATTAGGGCACTCCACCACCGGCGTTGACTCAACTCGTGACAGCCGACGACGAGGGAGATGCTCTGGCAAGACGTTCGTGTTGACTCATGTTCAGTATTTTATTTCGCCTCTTACTCAACACTTTCGCGCTGTTGGACATAGCATCGGAAAAACCGAGGGGGTCACATTAGTACCACAGATTACAAAAGTCACCTCTTTCCTAAATATTTGGGTTATCTCCAGTCCACACTTCAAATACCGAGAATTTGCCCACACATGCAATGAATCATGACAACGTATGGAAACCTCCCATGCGTAAGACGTTCCCACCAAGTTCATCTGGAGGAGCCCACTTCACTTGCTGAGCAATGGCGTACAGTTGCTGATCCATTGTTTGAACAGCATGGCGCTGTCCGAGTGCTGCACGCATGTCCTTCATCTTCGCATAGTTGTGTACCCGGTGGCCACGTCGGCTGATTTGGCATCAATGATTGGCGCATATGTAACTGCTGTGTAGCTTGTTCTCATCCGGGAGAGGTTGTGGTTGAATCAAGGATCTCATAGCTTCACAAAGATACGCAACTCCTCGCGATAACGTGTGACGCCACAACCACTAGCGCCATCTAGTTTTAAGCGTGCTACAGACGATGGCGTCTGCTCGACGTTGGATGTCGAATGGCCAATGTTGTGCTGCGCCCAACTGCAACAACAGTCGCACAAAATGTCCGGAAATGGTTTTCCACCGCTTCCCGGTTGAAGAGAGAAGGTAAATATTGGATCTATTAAAGAAATGCATATGTCAAAGTAAAGTAATCGACACTTTCCCCTGTGAAAACATGAGAAAAATAGCCAACCGTATACTATACTATTATACCATAAGTGCTTTGTCGTTTCGCTGCACATTGATTTAATGCGCATGCGCAGAAACGTCAACCGGAACGTTTATAACGCCGGAAAAATGTAAGCGCTACAACGCGACCAGTTTCGGATGGCAATCTTGTTAAATTTTGGGTAGTAAATCTTGTCAGTATTTCTACCAACGCGGTACCATTTCGGCTCGTGGCACGAAAATGTGTTTGTGCGACTTCGACTTTGTTCGAGTCGCTGTAATAGTCTATAGACCTATTTTATAAGTATTCCGCCAAAATGTACCTGTAAAAGAATTCCACAACTGGAATTAAATAAGTGTTATATAGGTTTTGAATATCGGTCTACTTTGCAAATGTTTCTTAGTAAAAAACGGCTTGGTGTGAAATTGTTATTCATATCAGACATATGTTCGACTCGCGAGCTGGCAGTGTGAATGTAGTTAAACGGGAGGCAAACTAGTAAATTGCGGGGAAAACAAAGTGCACATAATCACGATAACGCAACCTTTTGCAGGCGTGCTGCTTACCACCATAACTGGACCTGTCCAATGAAGTACAAACTTCAACAAGTGAATAAAACTGCGAAATACGCAAAAATGCTTCCAGCGAACGCTAAAGCAGACCCTTTTGCTCTCGAGTGAACGAAATAGTGCGCAGCCGCAAACATGTGACGTAATCACATTGTTTCCTACCCTAGGATACCCAGATGCCGCGAGGTGGCAGCACTTTTTAAACCTTCTCATATCTGCCAGGGCACAAACTTATAATAAATTATAATTATATACCACAGAACAGGGTAGAGACGCGAATTTGAAATAACAAAATTAAATAAATAAAGATACCCAGTTTATAAGATAATGTTATATTATAAAAACTATTCATAACTAAACTTATACTGAAACATGTCACACACAAAATAAATCTAAATGACAATTACTCGTTGTTAATTTTCATCTAATGTTTTTTATTTTTATTTTGTGAATAATAGTAAAGTTGTATTCTCTATTTTCAACATGCAATGTACATTTCATCGTAAATAGCGCTTCAGTCACATAGTGCCAATTCATACAATAAATAAATGAAATGTGTGTGTGTGTGTGTGTGTGTGTGTGTGTGTGTGTGTGTGTGTGTGTGTGTGTGTGTGTGTGTGTGTGTGTGTGTGTGTGGTTGTGGTTGTGTGTGGGTGTGTGTGTGTGTGTGTGTGTGTGTGTGTGTGTGTGTGTGTGTGGTGTGGTGTGTGTGGTGTGGTGTGTGTGGTGTGGTGTGTGGTGTGTGGGTGTGGGTGTGGGGTGTGGGTGTGGGTGTGGGTGTGGTGTGTGGGTGTGGTGTGGGTGTGGGTGTGGGTGTGGGTGTGGGTGTGGTGTGGTGTGGGTGTGTGTGTGGTGTGGGTGTGGCTGTGGGTGTGGGTGTGGGTGTGGGTGTGGGTGTGGGTGTGGGTGTGGGTGTGGGTGTGGGTGTGGGTGTGGGTGTGGGTGTGGGTGTGGGTGTGGGTGTGGGTGTGGGTGTGGGTGTGGGTGTGGGTGTGGGTGTGGGTGTGTTATCTTCCTGTCGTAGTGTCCTCTCCTGATGTTGACCTTGTTGTTTTATTTGTGTAGGGCGAATGTCATCGAGCTGTCGGTGTGGATGTCTTTCAGGAGTTCGATGTAGGTGAAGTAGTGGCATGTGCGCACACGTAATGTTAGTTAGTTAGTTAGTTAGTTAGTTAGTTAGTTAGTTCAGAAATCGCATATCCTATCAGATATTTAACTATTTGGGCATATGTAGAGGCATACCTTTGTGCGGACATGCCCCAATTCTGGTACGGGGCATAGCAGCACAGTGTGTGCAGCTATGCCCCAGGAATGGCGCAGCAACAGCTGGTCTCACAGACTCGACTATTAACTGCAATCATGATATGTATTGGCATGTGTAGACTACAGGCATGTGCATTACTTTTTTTTAAAAATTACAAGAAATACAAGAGAACACAAATCAACGGGTTCAGGTTTTCATATATAAATAAAGTTTAGAAAATACAGTGGCCTTGAATCATAGTCCACGTTTATTTCTCCTTGAGAGTCAAAGCAAACAACAGCATGGTTTTGTAATGGGGAAAGTCATAGTTTGCAACCCAGCTTGTCTGACGCCTTCTAGCTAAAACGTTTACCGTTGATAGTGTTCCGCTTTGGGAAATTGGCTCCAGTGAATATTCTATAAAACCTTCACGAGTAAGAGCTTTAGATGGTGTGTCATTTAAAATTGGCCTTGCCTATCAACCACAGGTCCCTGATCAACCAATATGTTGACAACCGTAATATTGATTGACTCTGAGATTGATCAACATTATTGTATTGATGCGCCTCTGAGTTTTGGTTTCCAACGATTTACACTACCACTACCACTTCGTGTATTTGCGTGTATACATCAATATGCACATAAAGAAATATGTCGCAAACAAATAACTAATTACAGTTAGATATTTTCCAGGCGCACACCACAAGTACGCCTGTCTACCATGCCTCCGTGCTGTATTACACTATTATTCAGATACAGAGAATTGCGATATCAGCACATCGAATCAAAGCACATCGACATCAAATTACACATCCTCATCACAAGATTCGGTGCATCAAATGTCGGCCAATAATCGTTTCATGACTGAAGGGGACTTTTCGTTAGATATATTATAATACAATTAAATCATGAGAAACACGAAAGCGTAAAGGCAAAGTACGTCACCCTAGTGATATGGTTGCGCTCCGCTAAGCCCGACGAATATAAATCATATTAATAGTAGTAGTAAATCACATAATTCACAGCTCCTATGTCGATGCGCTGTCTAGTACTTTCGGTAGGGCGAGATCACTTGCCATGATCAAAAATTACAATGATATCAAAATACAAATGAAAATCTGTATGTGTTGCTTTTTGTATAAAATACATGACGAGAGAGAATAGCTGACATTTTTGCCCAAACTAAATATCCAAGTTTCGTGGACATGTCACGCAGTTCATCAGTTTGAGGAGAGGCCTACGTTGTAATTCTTTCATGTGACCAATTAATTTTGATTCGAGTCTCCGTCAATTTAACGAGCTGCACAGAAAACAGCTTCGGACGAAACTGCAAACGCATTTCAATGAAATCACTGTCTTCCAAGCCTCGACGGAACTGGAACCGGGACGGCAGCCTACGAACTACCGCAGCCGCCGCACGTCCGCGATGGAGACATCTGCGAAACACTGCGACCAACTCACACCGGAAGTGAGCTCCCGTCAGACTGTAGAGGAAGAAGTTGATGGCGTGATTGGCGCACCGCAGGAGAACGAGGAACCTATATACATTTAAAGCAGGGAAAGCCACCGGCCAGTAGTTGAGTTTGGTGTAGACGACTTTGAACACATGACCAGGAAAACGACACACACGATGAACGCGAACGACACGCCCAGGCACATGAAGGTAGTGCGTGTAACTGAGTCTTGCGCGGACGTTTGCATCAGCTTCCGCCGCAGTGTTTGTATTATCGCCAAGTTACACACAAGAACAACACATGTCGGGATGATGACGGAGACAACGAGGTTAAATCATGTGTTGTACTCGTAATAATCCTGGTAGAGCAACTTCACTTCACAAACGACATTGCCCCGTCCGTTGATTGTCAGTTCTCTTATGAAGAAGTGGTCGATGTTGTTGACGAAGGCGAGCACCAACAGCGACACGCAGCACAAGCCGGCGTTGCGCGGGGTGCACAGTCGTAGCTTGAGTAGCGGGAAGCGGACGACGACGCAGCGCTCGACAGTGAACGCGATAATGATCCACACAGACCCGACTGGTAGTGTATGGTTTATCGGCGACACGGTGTAACAAGCCAACGAACTGGTACTGCTGAGCCACCAGCCCCAACTCAAACCTGGGTAGTACGCCACCGAAACGACCATCAGCACGAGACTGTCACCGACGGCCAGGGCGCTCAAGTAGACGTTGGCCGACGTCCGCACGAGTCCGTCCCGCCTCAGCACGAGCAGCACGAGCGTGTTACCGACGAGTCCCGTCATACACAGCGGCGGCCAGCCGTACCGCCAGATGTTGGAAGTCGAATCGTGAGAAAGTAGACCCGAGATGCTGTCACTGGATGTAACCGCGTCCTCCAGAACCGCGACACCATCGACAACAACGTCGTGTTGTTCGCCATGGTTCACCTCAAACTAACGGAACTTCCTCACAGCATTACCCACGCAGCTAGGAACGATTACATATGATGTGTACATACTCGAACATTAGCTTTATAGCGATGCTGATAATCTCTTAGGTCACTTTGAAGAGTTGTCAGCTGTAAGAATTTCCATATTCAACTAATTTCTACCAACGTCTGAGCACGAATATATATTCGACGGCACATCTAGTTAAATTCTTAGTTGTTTTATAAGGCGGTGCCGTAATCCACGTTTCGTCGCATTAGGCCGTTCTACTAAGTTAACTGCAAATATGTCTTTGCAAACATTACGTGCTATGAATAATGTATGATATAGTATATACCAATGCTAATTTATTTTAAATTTTCATGCAGTCCTAGTACTTTTTACACATTTTATACTGAACATTTTATAAATTAGATGGGGATGCCTTTGTGTTTGTGCGTGCGTGCGTGCGTGCGTGCGTGTGTGCGTGCGTGCGTGCGTGCGTGCGCACATTTAGGTCTATTACAATTTTCTGGGATCCGTCTGCGTGTGTGGATGCGAACTTGTGCAAACTGTGAAATAGCTAAATGTGAGTTCTATAATAATGCTATATGCGTGTGCATCAACTAATTATTGTAGCCTAGTTGTGTTATTCCAGGGTCGTGACACGTGACCGTCTGACTACCGTTGCCTTCTTATTTGTTTGCAGTATCGTTTATTCCCTGTCATATGTGAAATCCGCACATCAAACAGCAAACATCAAAGAACTACGCGTCTTTTGTTAGGGGCCTGTGCGTCGTCAGGGCGGACACAACGGACATCACAAAGTTGTCGCGTAGTTGCGAAATTTTAGATAGGTAATTGCAATTTCATTAATCGAGTGAAACTAAATAAAAGTCGTAGATTGGCGGCTCATGTTTAAGAAGCTGGCACTGTGCATCTCCATTGTGAGAAAATAAATACATAGCGGTCCTCTTGTTCAGCTCGGCATTCGTTACGATGTTCGACTAAACTATAACTGTTTAGATTTCTTCGAAGGCATCAGTTCTGGAAAGCGCCCGGTTGTGTATGGGTGGTGGTGTTGTCATCTTCCAGGATTCAGTTCCGTAAAGAATGGTGCTCAAAACGTTGCTTTAGAACAATCTACTGTGTTCGTGCTGAAATGTCCTGGTCTCGTATGTTTACTTGCACTGCAAATGCTTGGCTTGCCATCAAAGTCCTTGGTTTTATTTCTTTTTCTATGCCCCACTGGTGGTCATTTAAGAGTCTGTAAGTGAAATCTATATTCTCGATTTCCATTCTATTAAACACGCTTACTGTTTAATATTAAATGCTTTGTTTTGTTTATGTTGATCCTTCAGACCAATCTGACTTGCTTTCTTGCCACGTCACTCGACTTCCACGTCTTCCAAGTAACTTGTAGCGATCCACAGTATCCCTCTTCTTCCATCACCTCTTCCTTCACCGACCACTGTCTTCCTGGTGCAGTCTATTCCGAGGATGCAAACAACAGTTAGTGTACATCCCTGTTTAACCCCGGTGCTGACTTAAAAAGTATTGATCAATTCAATGTTGCAGACGTTTGATTTTATAGCATCTTCACCCTGTCTTCTGGTTCCTGAAGGATCCTGTTCTGTAAGTAAAAGTTGTAAAAGGAGGACCATTCGTTCACCACATACACGGATTTATCTACCGTTGAGGACACGGCTGGGGCACTGTTCAGAGGATGGAAAAAGTCAGCCTCAGTCAGACCGTGGGGAGGAGTTTCGTTGTGGAGATATTATTTTGTCTTTTAAAAGGCACTTACTCAAGCACTCCTTCACCGACTCACTCGATCACTGACTGACTCAATGATTGACTCACCCACTGGTTTACTCACCGATTTATTCACCGACTCATTCTGTGTCACCAACTATCGGACTGATCGACTCATCCACTGCCTCACACGTTCACACACTCATCACGTGAAAAAGACAAAAATAATAATATAAACGCCAGTACTGAGTAAACGTTTTCACACAGCTACAGAGGTTGATGTTTCATTTCATAAAATGAACCATGTCAGTGTTACCCACAACATAAGAAACACAAAATAGTGACCTCGGTAAAACACAAATTAAATAAATTCCTCCATTTATTTTGAACACACATATAAATGACTTGTTGATATATATTACGCCTACCAGATGTAATAGGGCACCATCGTATTACTGGTTTCATGCAGAAATGTCTAGTAATGAAGTTATTCAGAAGAATTTGCAAATTTACATTGATTATATGGCAGTGAATATAAATGCAACTTGAGAGAAATGGCAGCAACCAGCGCCAAAGATGTAAACATTTAAAAAAAAATATATGGTAGTACCGTCTCATCAATTCATGGTCACATGTCCTGGAAATGGTATGTTCTTAAGTTTCGGCAATGGCTTTCAAGCGTTTCAGCCCCTCGCTAACAAACAAAAACTGTCACATGTGCAGTTATAGAACGCTACTGATTTCAGCGAGCCTTTTTCTATCATTCACCTACTCACATATCTCACACATAATGACAAATTCTTGAAATTGTACGTGGTGATTTGTATTTGCCAACCTACCTAGTATATTTCAAGTACACCACTTGAGAGCTTATAATATAAAGTCATACTTCGCTACTGTTTCGTCTGTATGATGCACAACACCAAATGCCCACTCTGACGATTTACATTTGATATTATGAATTCTCATAATAGTTAATAATTAGAACCTGAATAATATTACTGTCGACATTAACATTAAAAAGTACTTGCACTTATATTTGATAGTTTGTTGTCACTTGTGCGAGTAATTGCAAATGATCAAATGTACACAACACACCCTTGACCATCATTAACCCTGTTTCTCCCTACCCCTCTTAAGTTACCTGTCCTCCCAGATTGTGGTCCGAGCCGGCACAAGTGATTCCACCTGACAGAGTCACGGTAGTTGTAGCACCGGCACAGGAACACCTTTGCTGTCGTCTTCACCAGAGGGTCCTCCACCAAATACACCCTACAGAGAGGGCGACATGGTCAGGACAACAGTCAAAGTGACACAGTCAGGGTCACAGTCATGACAACTGTCAGGGTGACATGGTCAGGACAACAGTCAAAGTGACACAGTCAGGGTCACAGTCATGACAACTGTCAGGGTGACATGGTCAGGACAACAGTCAAAGTGACACAGTCAGGGTCACAGTCAGGACAACAGTCAAAGTGACACAGTCAGTGTCACAGTCATGACAACTGTCAGGGTGACACGGTCAGGACAACAGTCAAAGTGACACAGTCAGGGTCACAGTCATGACAACTGTCAGGGTGACACGGTCAGGACAACAGTCAAAGTGACACAGTCAGGGTCACAGTCATGACAACTGTCAGGGGACACGGTCAGGACAACAGTCAAAGTGACACAGTCAGGGTCACAGTCATGACAACTGTCAGGGTGACATGGTCAGGACAACAGTCAAAGTGACACAGTCAGGGTCACAGTCATGACAACTTCAGGGTGACACGGTCAGGACAACAGTCAAAGTGACACAGTCAGGGTCACAGTCATGACAACTTCAGGGTGACATGGTCAGGACAACAGTCAAAGTGACACAGTCAGGGTCACAGTCATGACAACTGTCAGGGCGACATGGTCAGGACAACAGTCAAAGTGACACAGTCAGGGTCACAGTCATGACAACTGTCAGGGCGACATGGTCAGGACAACAGTCAAAGTGACACAGTCAGGGTCACAGTCATGACAACTGTCAGGGTGACACGGTCAGGACAACAGTCAAAGTGACACAGTCAGGGTCACAGTCATGACAACTGTCAGGGTGACACGGTCAGGACAACAGTCAAAGTGACACAGTCAGGGTCACAGTCATGACAACTGTCAGGGTGACACGGTCAGGACAACAGTCAAAGTGACACAGTCAGGGTCACAGTCATGACAACTGTCAGGGTGACACGGTCAGGACAACAGTCAAAGTGACACAGTCAGGGTCACAGTCATGACAACTGTCAGGGTGACATGGTCAGGACAACAGTCAAAGTGACACAGTCAGGGTCACAGTCATGACAACTGCTCAGGGTGACATGGTCAGGACAACAGTCAAAGTGACACAGTCAGGGTCACAGTCATGACAACTGTCAGGGTGACATGGTCAGGACAACAGTCAAAGTGACACAGTCAGGGTCACAGTCATGACAACTGTCAGGGCGACATGGTCAGGACAACAGTCAAAGTGACACAGTCAGTGTCACAGTCATGACAACTGTCAGGGTGACACGGTCAGGACAACAGTCAAAGTGACACAGTCAGGGTCACAGTCATGACAACTGTCAGGGTGACACGGTCAGGACAATAGTCAAAGTGACACAGTCAGGATCACAGTCATGACAACTGTCAGGGTGACACGGTCAGGACAACAGTGAGGGTGACACCATCAGGACAACAGTCAGGGTGACACCATCAGGACAACAGTCAGGGTCACACGGTCAGGACAACAGTCAGGGTGACACCATCAGGACAACAGTCAGTGTGACACCGTCAGGACAGTCGGGGTGACATGGTCAGGACAACAGTCAGGGTGACACGGTCATGTCAACATAGTCAAGGCAACACAATGCTAACATTTACACAATCGTGTCAACACTTAACAATGTCACAGCAACAGTGACATAAAAACGGTCACACTGACATAAACAGAGACATCACCACTGTCACATAAAAACGTTTATATACAGACTGTACAGCTACTAGTCATAATTTATATATATATATATATATATATATACACACACACACACACACACACACACACACACACACACACACACACACACACACACACACACACACACACACACACACACACACACACACACACACACACACACACACACACACACACACACACACACACACACACACACACACACACACACAACACACATATTACTGATGACAATTAGCTACTATACTCAACTTCTCATGACAAAAACCAACAGCCACACTCGTCCACAAACCTGGTGCCAGCAACTAGTCAGTGATGCGCTCAGCTGCACAGTCACTCCTGATCCTCTACATAGGTCTTGCTGTCTCTTGCACTAGTGTCGCGTCAGCTCGCACTCCGACACAACTTGGACGTGACTGGACACCAGCTGACCTTCCCTGTGCAGCAACGCCACTAGAACATTCATGTTCACCTCGCCGTTCTTCACAGAGTTGAACATTATTTACGCCAGACACGTACATTCCAGAGAGCGATGGCGCCTTTTAGATTGTATGATTTTCATGGCACCGATTTAGATTTAATGGGTGCATATTTACAAGCAACATCTTAAGTATTTGAGGGTACTGTTCGCATAAGTCTGATACATTTTCTTTAGGATGAGTAACTAGGTCAGATGTGAGGATATCAGTCATTAAAGCTGCGATGTTGATACTGTGATTGGCTCGGTAAAACATGTTGTGTTTGGACACAACTGGGTTATAGGAACTTTAAGATCAGTTATTACTGTATTATGATCTGAAACTGTGGGTGTCTGAATGTTTTTACAGGTCAAATGACTTATCAAGTGGTCGAGCTAATGGCCACGTATGTGTGTTGGGAAGGTGACACATTGTTTTGTGTCAAACGATGCCAAGATATCATTAAACGTGGCAGTTGTTGCAGACGGTGTATCCAAATGGAGATTAAAATCACCAACAATGTAAAATTTGTATGCATGCATGGTTGCCACATCTGCCAAGAGATCCTGGAATTCTTCAAAGAAATCAACTGGGTGACCTGGAATAGAACATAAAATAGCTAGAGAAGCACAAATGCCATATTGATAGCATGTGTTTACCTTTAATTACAAATATTGCTATCTTGAGTAGTTTGCAATAGACTGCAATCGAAAGAGGCAATTAATTACCTGCTTGCCACATAGCTGCTTCAAAGTTACAACAAGGCTTTCGACAGGTTCCTCTGGCAGCATGAAGAAATGTGTCAAAGATTGTAAGATTTCCATTTGCTGTCCATCGAGAGGCCAATTTTGACCTTTCCTGACTTTCAGCATCTGATCTTGACCTTGAAGTGAAAATATTTACATTAGAAATGAATTCTACATGCCCAAATACCCCTAAACGGAGATATTACACATAATTCTAAGACAAGTGGTTCTAAAGTATTTTTTTTTAAGATCTTACCAGTAGCCATCTTAGATGTATGCAGTTTACCAGAGTTGCTCAAAGTTGCCGTTTTGGCAATCAAGCTGAATTTTGTGTGTGACCGGATGAGGGTCAATCAAAATGTTTATAGGATAGAACATTTATATGTTCACAACCAGATTGTCAAATGGACAAGTTCTTAAATTTATCACTCTGCAACAAACTTTGGGTGCGTTGAGGCGTCTGTTCCTCTCAATGGATTTCTCTGAAATTTTAACACAGTTTTTTCTCACCCAACCTCTTCTTTTTAGCCCATATGCGTTGTTGATTTAAAAAACAATTTTTGGCCAATTTTTGGTATATAATTTTATCTACTCACTTGTCTGATTCGATCAGATATTACCAGAGTTGCTCTTAGTTTTTACTTGGGCAGTCAAGCTGGATTTGTTCTAGGACCTGATGAGTCCAAATTAACCAAAACATTCATAGGATAGAACATTTATAGGTTTGCTATTGAACACATAACTGTCAAATTGACAAGTTCTTAAGTTAATCACTCTGCGATAAACTTTGGATGCATGGAAAGGTCTGTTCCTCGCAAAGGATTTAGCTGAAATTTTAACAGTCGTTTTCTCACCCAACGTCATCTTTTTAGCCCGTATGCGCTTTTGATAAAACAAATTTGCCACACTTATGTATGATAGTAGGTGACATGGACACAAATCGAGGTAAATATGACCATGACATCCTCATTAAACGTAACTTGAGAACCAGCAAGATCCACGTAGTAGAAATGCAGGAAAAGGCTTGGGGCCCTCGCAAGTAACGATACTAGATTTACCATGCTGGTTGAGAGCAGTAGGTAACATGAACAACCATATCAGTTTAGTAAACGATCACTGTCGCAGGTAAGTTGGAACTGGCTAGAAGCTAACATAACCCTCTTGAGCCTTGTAGCTAAACAGAATTTCCTTCAAGGTAAAATCCGGCAGAATAGGCTTAACGTATGAAAATGCAGGGGAGACCAAGGCATTAGGTAACATGTACAACGTGCACCTGTGTGTATTCTCACCCAAGCACAATTCATGTAAACAGACATTACTGCAGGACGATACTTTCCCTGCTACTCCTTCTCATTACACACTTGATGATACTTTCCCTGCTACTCCTTCTCATTACACACTTGATGATACTTTCCCTGCTACTCCTTCTCATTACACACTTGATGATACTTTCCCTGCTACTCCTTCTCATTACACACTTGATGATACTTTCCCTGCTACTCCTTCTCATTACACACTTGATGATACTTTCCCTGCTACTCCTTCTCATTACACACTTGATGATACTTTCCCTGCTACTCCTTCTCATTACACACTTGATGATACTTTCCCTGCTACTCCTTCTCATTACACACTTGATGATACTTTCCCTGCTACTCCTTCTCATTACACACTTGATGATACTTTCCCTGCTACTCCTTCTCATTACACACTTGATGATACTTTTCCCTGCTACTCCTTCTCATTACACACTTGATGATACTTTCCCTGCTACTCCTTCTCATTACACACTTGATGATACTTTCCCTGCTACTCCTTCTCATTACACACTTGATGATACTTTCCCTGCTACTCCTTCTCATTACACACTTGATGATACTTTCCCTGCTACTCCTTGTCATTACACACTTGATGATACTTTCCCTGCTACTCCTTCTCATTACACACTTGATGATACTTTCCCTGCTACTCCTTCTCATTACACACTTGATGATACTTTCCCTGCTACTCCTTCTCATTACACACTTGATGATACTTTCCCTGCTACTCCTTCTCATTACACACTTGATGATACTTTCCCTGCTACTCCTTCTCATTACACACTTGATGATACTTTCCCTGCTACTCCTTCTCATTACACACTTGATGATACTTTCCCTGCTACTCCTTCTCATTACACACTTGATGATACTTTCCCTGCTACTCCTTCTCATTACACACTTGATGATACTTTCCCTGCTACTCCTTCTCATTACACACTTGATGATACTTTCCCTGCTACTCCTTCTCATTACACACTTGATGATACTTTCCCTGCTACTCCTTCTCATTACACACTTGATGATACTTTCCCTGCTACTCCTTCTCATTACCACTTGATGATACTTTCCCTGCTACTCCTTCTCATTACCCACTTGATGATACTTTCCCTGCTACTCCTTCTCATTACACACTTGATGATACTTTCCCTGCTACTCCTTCTCATTACCACTTGATGATACTTTCCCTGCTACCCCCATTACACACTTGATGATACTTTCCCTGCTACTCCTTCTCATTACACACTTGATGATACTTTCCCTGCTACTCCTTCTCATTACACACTTGATGATACTTTTCCATGCTACTCCTTGTCATTACACACTTGACAAATGTGTACATGGCATTCCAAATACTTACCCGCTCCCAGTCAACTCAGGAAATGTATAGCAAAAGTTAAATAAATAGCTGACTTTCATTAAAAAAAATATCTGATTAATACGCATTATGTGACTTTCTCAACTGCATATCATATATAAACATGATTATCCACGCTTATTACCTACACACTCTCCCGCCAGACCCGTTCTTGTCAGTAGCTGTATAGTAAATATATAGTTAACTCTCTGTAGTCATTCAACTTCACACTGTCACAGAATATTGATTTAACATGCTTTATTACTTACATCAGCTGGTCTTCACAGGCAGAGCCATCACCCATGGGAGCAAGTCAAACCTAAGCAAACAGAGGGAATTCCATATATAAAACTATACACATATAAACAATTACTCATCCTACACAAACTGCCAGGGATACCCTCCACTACAACCTTTCCCAGCACCTGTACAGTGTACGCATAACTGTGTGTTGAGTGAGGTGGGCCACCTCGCTGTTTTTCTAAACCATCTTGCTCAAAATATTTCAAAATTGCCACATCATGACTAGTCAATATACCCTCGGTATTTCCTTCTACATTGGGGCGGCGTAGTTCAACATATCAAACCAATTGTTCATTTTGTGATAAAAGCACCAAAGTGTTGATAGATATATTCGGAACAAAGCTGGATATTCGGCCACCACAAATTCACACCCTGGTGGCTATGGCAGCCATTTTTCAAAATGGCCATCTGAGGTTGGTCAAAACTTCCTACATGTAATAATGGACATCATCTAGATCCTAGTAACCCTGAGAACCAAATAAATACTCATAATTCTATAGAATTTTACAAAGTAATTGGTCATTTCATTTTATTATAATTTTATTATACAGTGCCATGGGTCAGTGTTTGGAGGAAACCACCTAAGAACTAAGTAAAAACAGTTCCCGTAGTATTATTTTGTCAGACGACAGCCAGACACTGTGTCGAACCTGCTGCTGGCTCTGGTAAACATGGTCCTTGAAGGTGCAAGCATCAGAGAACTGAGTGAATGCCCAGCAACATCAGCAGCCTTAACCATCACATAACTGCTCACGTTTAACCCTTTCAAGGCCTTAAGTCTCAGGTTTCAGGTGATTTCCTCCAAACAGCCCAAACTTGGGCCAACGCAGGAGTTCTCTAGAATTAGTGACTCCACTACACATTACACATTACCCCGTGTGGGATCTTCTACTTTCCCGGCATAGACACCAGATAGAAGGGACCACTGGCTTTGTATTCTCTTTTCCAAAAGACACAGGCAAATCTGAGGTGAACGAAATTCCCTAAGTTTCAAAACGGCGGTAGGTGGGTTTGAACCACCGTCCCCTCGATTAACAGTCCAGTGCTCTACCGCACGACCACCGCTCCCCACAATGCCAGATTAATGGAAACATATACCTGCTATTGAATCCTATTAAATCGAGAGATTGTGTTGTGACCGAATCAGGTGCTATACTTGAGTTGGATAAATGCAAATATTAATTTTATAAATAAATAAATTCTAGTCGATTTAAATATTTTTTCACATCTATAGTACTAATTCCTTGTTTTAATTAATAGCCAAGTTTGTGCCAGATATGTAAATTTGTTACCCAAGTATGAATTGTCAAAGTTTGACAAAATTAAAATATTTTGTCAAACTTTGTTGTCAAAATTTAAATAGTCCATACCCATATAGTATCACATTGCATCATCAGCGCTCACTCAGCCCATCATTTTAAACACTGTAACGCAAACATTTTAAAGGCTTTGAAAGATTTTCTCATATCACGAGTCAACTGCAAAGAATTAATTTCAAAAAACCCTTCTCAACTTCGGCTAAGCAAAATGCACAGCTCCTTAAATCATTCTGAAATAACTAACACTATTTGTTTTACAAATTTAGCATGGTAACTCTAATTTGAACGACTTCAAACAGTGGCACTGTAGGTGTGATGTAATGGCTAACCATTCTATGCAAACGTGATCACTATTAAAGATACACATGCAGGAACATTTACTCAATGTTTCCCCTGCTACGTAATGAGTGAGGCACCCGCCTTGCCAATTCTCTAAAGCACGTCACCGACGGCTTTATGCAGGACCAAATTATTGCCAGTCACACGGTTTGGTGGACACATGGATGTTAACTGTTAAGCCAGTTTACAAACTTTAAAATGTGTCTGATGACCTGAAATGGACTACAAACACACATGTGACACCATTTACACGCACTTCTAAGGCATAACTGACAATATCTATGGTTTTGGAACACATGTTTTGCTCCTTCATTTTTTTATCCGTCCACCACCCATATTTCTACCCGTCCACAACGGCTTTTACCTGTCCAAATGCCTCACCACAAATTTGTGACAATTATGTGACACATCAAACTCACTTTGAACGTATTTGTCACAGTTATTTTTAGGGACATTCTATATCAAATCAATACAAAGGGGTTAAATTTGCATGTTTGTCTTTGCTTTTTATGAAATTTTGTGTATTGTTTTATGAGCACGAATGTATGTTTACCACAAATTTTCGGTCAATCTGACCTTCATATCCAGAGACAGGTCACCCAACCTTGACATCGACGACCTTCCAGATGTCATAACTCCACTTCTATGACTATGTAACCTACAGATGTGATGTTGATGTCATTTTAAAGCTATTAGAATTGTATAACTACTTAGACAATATTCCATACACTAAAATCTTAAACATATTTTAATGGTTTGACCTCTGACCTAGCTGACTGATCAAAAAACATGTAACCTCCGATTTCGTTCACTTAGGCTTAGCAAAAAAACATGTAACCTCTGATTTCGCTCCCTTTTTATGTTGAAGCACACATACACAGCAAGAATCAGTAGAAGTTTTATCATGCACTTTTTAAAACATTTCACAAGCGAAGAATGTGTTTTGGTTAAATTGAATTTTGTGCTATGTAGATTAACGCAAGTTTACCCTTGGTTTATTTTGCCTAAATAAACCAATCTCCGAATGTGTTAAAGGTGAGTAGATGTGTCCATGACCATGTGTCCGTGTCATGGACACATCATTTTTATTGTTTAACATACACACGAATATATATTGTTTGAACTTTATTAATATAAACACAACGCAAAGTTCACCAACCCTAATCGTCCACGTCTGAATGCAATGTCACACATTAAAAAATTTACCTAATACCAGCCGAACATCTTCTGAACACATTCATTGGTCGATTTTTATGTCAACAGTAACCAAATTAGTATGCATAGCGAGAAACATGCTGTTTGCCGAGAGCACGTGATCCAATGAGATGTTTCGCGCCAAAAAAACAGCGCAGTTTCTGATCCTGCGCTGAGCGGTGCTACCACCTAGTGGATCTTAACGTACCCAAACTTTGTGTTTGAAAACGTTTATTTTGGTCATAGAAGGAAAGTAGGTGTCTTTGAAACGAAATGAAACTGTGATGAAAAATTACGACGACTTCCCACTGACAGTAAAATCTCAAACAGCATTGACCCTTGTTGAGAAAAATATCCCAACACTATTCCCCTTGATTACAAAAATCCTTACTTCCCTAAAGATTTCACACACGCCTCACTCCCGGCCCTCTTCTTTCTCTAACTGCGTGATGACAAATTAGGCCTAATATATATATATATATATATATATATATATATATATATATATATATATATATATATATATATATTGACACAACGATTCAAAACAATAGTTGCCCGGTAACTAACCTGAAGTGAGGTTGGCCATGGTTTCCATTTCCGTCATGTTTTTTCCTCTTTTCTTTCCTCATTGTTCACTCGCTACATTCTCTATTAGTCAATAGTCTCCAATTCCTTCTATCTTTTGATCTTGTTCTCCATTCTTCCCCCACTCTTTCCACGTCTCTCCTAACGCAGTCCCATCATCGCTACATCGGTCTTCCTCGTCTCCTTTTCTTTTCCACTTTATGGGAATCTGTGTTTTGCCAGTTTTCCATCTCACATTGTTTCCACATGAGCGACTCATTTCAACCGGTTCCTTACCGATTTCTACTTGAAACATTTCTTCACAACCTCCACTCTCAGTTCCTCCATTCGTCCCTTCATAATTTGTTTCGAAAAAATAATTGTTAATCTGTGCTATGTTACGCCAACAATAAGGTATACCTATTGAAACCGCAACGTTAGCAAAAAGGATACGTTACTTTGGGAAGATAACCATTTAAAAGTAGGACACACGGAGAACTTGGTTTGGAAAATACGATTTTGTTGCGCTGTATTACAACACCGCGGTGGGGTGACGTCTACCGTTCCTGCAAGTCCACATACATAGGGGATATAGAGGATATATGCCTTCTGTTCAATGTATATAATTATATAGTGCTACGTGCCTACCCGTTCCCGCCCTAACCATGTGTCCAACCATTTCTGTACAGTGTACACACCACACACCAATCGCGTCAATACACTACGTGATTAATCAGTTGAACACGCATACACGCGCACTCATGTTGAATTATCATTAGGTTTACAAGAAGACAAATAAATCCTGCACACCACACGCGCACGCAAGCACCAAACGCGCGCACGCAGACATAACATGATGTCATGTTTCCGAGAACAGTGACTATTTATTGCAGGATATTTTATTTTATTGGTCTGCCTTCTGACGATTTGCTTAACGTCAAAAGTGTCGACAATTGACCCCTTAGAGATAAACGCCTATAAAGTATTCTATGGATATGCCATTCCAACGTACAATAGTACGTACACATGCACTCACGAACAAACGCACGCACACGCAAGCACACAAGGTGACATAACACAGGGCAATAACCTTCTCCGGGACAATATCTATTGTTTGCTGGCACGAGGCGACAGACTGGCTATTCACGTTTGGTCTGGTTGACCAGTCACGTGTTATGGGCACATGCGCACATCGGCTGACATCATGCTTGACGTTGATATTCAGGGTAGTTCAGCTATTACAACAATTACTGCTATATTCAAACTGTAGAAAACTACTAAACAACGACGATGTATGCAAGACATGTACAGGCTTACTCCTTGGAAGACAACATAATGCCCACTTCAAAGGTCTCCGGTAAGTTGCAGTAGCAATTCAAATGCGCTCGACAGCACCGAAGGCATCCATTTTGCACGCCACGAGGTAGGCCCTACACACATTTCAATGTTTCCAATTGTTGGCATGTGTAGAATTAAATAGCATAAGACGTTGTTCTGTGGAAAGTATTGTGCCTGTGTACAACGAACAGACCAGTGTAAAGCCCCCGCTACACACAGACAGCATGTGGTGTAGTGCTGGTTCGATACCAGGTTTTGTTCGATACCGATCGATACCTGAATTTTGTTCGATACTCGATATTCGATACTTACGTTGTAATTAAGTATAATTTTCACATAGAACACAGTTCCCAGTAGAAGCACAGTATGCAACAGAAGTAGTGCTGGTTCGATATCAATCGATATATTACTGGTTTGATACCAGAATTCTTCGATACCGATCGATATATTACTGGTTCGATATCAGAATTCTTCGATATCAATCGATACTAGATTTTTAGTCGGTACTCAAAATTTACCTTATAAGTGTAATTCAGTACAGTAGAGATCTCCAAAGAAACACTACTATCCACTTAGACTAATGCCACAGAAACACAAAATGTTTCACTTGTAGGGAAATATGTGACAATTTTATAGTCATGCAAACAATGATTAATATGCAATTTTCTATTTATGTAAGTACACAAACAACAGTTTCAATATAATTGATTACTGTTGTAAAACTAAAAGGTAATTGTAATATAATATTAAAACAATAAAGACAACTGCAATAAAATACCTAGTGACAAATTAATTAATTAATTGCACTGAATTATTTTAAATTAATAACAGTACTTCACCCCAGCTGTTTGTAAATACACTTTAATATAGCAGCTTAATTTCAAGTCAATGTGTCTCCTAAAATGACCATCAACAAATACAGCTGAAACAAATGAAACGTTCAAATAATGTGTTATTATTATATAAAAACACCTATCACTTATAATAGTGTCACTGCCAGCACAGCTGAACCCTCACTGTTATAACTTTTTTATTATTAATTCTATCATAAAGATAATTGTGATTTAGCATCAAAACTGTATAAATGATTACAATAAAATAACACTAATTAATAATTGAAAAAATATTAATTTAAATTACAATTGTACTTCCCAGTTCACACCAATATTTTTTTTAATATAAAACTTAAATTACCACGTTATCAGGTACACATAACAAGCCCCATTATGTTTTTGCAACTGTTTTCAAGAACAGGTCAGTTTCTTCCTCTACCTCTGGCTCTGAACCTGTTTGGCCAGTGCCAGTGTCACAGTGGCAGTAGATGCAGTAAGCGAATCGTTATCGTTAATCAGTCACGTCGTATATGTCACTTCTTGACGCTGTGGCCGGTTACTTAGTAGATTCGGCAATCGATGGCGATTCGCTTCGACTGTAACTTGATGTCCACTGCTTGCTCATTGTCGAATATTTCGAAAGAACACGTTCTCGAGTCAACGGCAATGCGACGTTGTCCACAACGTCAACGTCGACGACGTCGACATGCCGTACGCTGCAAAACAGCGCCACCAAACGGAACCCGGATAAACAAAGCCTCCGCATCGCGCTCGAATAATTATTTATATTAACAATATTATTATTAAACTCGTTTTATAAATACTAGTGCGTGCAATAAACACTCTATAAAAATGCTATTGGATGTGTGTTTTTGTACGCGTAACCGTAAGTAAAGTAGGGAGAAAGATGACATGGTAGTGCCACCAAGCGAGAGCGTCACGTACGATCCTTGGTTTGGATAACGAGGCTAAGCGAAGTCTGACCTAGGCTAAGATCGCTCACAGAACACAGTTATTATACAAACTAACTCTACAATAAAGTTTTAGAAAACAATTCACATTTTATGTTATATTATTTTTAAACAACACGCCTAAGTCAATTTAGGCTGCGAAGCGCTGTAGTGATAGCTCCCGTAAACAACGTCGTCATCAACAACGATGTTGCGTCTTCGCATCGACATCGTCGAATGGACTCGATGTCAAGTATCGAAGGTATCGAAGGTATCGAAGGTATCGAAGGTATCGAAGGTATCGAAGGTATCGAAGGTATCGAAGGTATCGAAGGTATCGAAGGTATCGAAGGTATCGAAGGTATCGAAGGTATCGAAGGTATCGAAGGTATCGAAGGTATCGAAGGTATCGAAGGTATCGAAGGTATCGAACAGTCGGCGTTCGATACCAAAAGTATCGAAGTACCGCGATACCACTAAATATCGGTATCGAACTTTCGCAAGTATCGCGATACTTCGATATATCGAATATCGAACCAGCACTAATGTGGTGTGTCATACAAAGCAACCAGTTTCCACCAATACTCCCAAAATGACAGTAGTAGGGATCAGCTAACAGGGTACAAGATGTCAGAACCCATGAAGTATCTACCAAACCCAGTAGATATCCTGTCTGAAACACTGTTTTAAATTAAATATTATGATGAATGTCATCAATCCAACCTCTGCCTCAGATTCCGTTGCCGCAAGTCGCACAACACTTTAACCTTCTTGTTATTATTATTACTATTATTATTACTATTACTATTATTATTGTTATTATTACTATTACTATTACTATTACTATTACTATTACTATTACTATTACTATTACTATTACTATTACTATTACTATTACTATTACTATTACTATCATAACTCGCATTTCTAAAGAGCCCTATATCCGAGATTCTGTTCATATAAGCTTACATACATTATAAAACGTACATGGAATTAAAAATATATATATAAACTGTATATCATGGTAAATATATTACATTAAGAAAAGCCACTACTGGCGTCAGAATAAAATATTTGGCCTTATTTTCACTTTTTTGTGGTTTTTATTTCACCACCGTGGCAAAAGAAACATAGCTGGATATTTCCGTTTACATACAAACTTCATAGACGCGGGAACAGGGGACCAAGGGGAGCAAGGGGGTCGAGGGGATCAAAGGGGTCAAGGGGGTCAATGGGGACAAAGTGGGTCAAGGGGCAGCTGTCCCTTGACTTTCAGGGGGGAGGCAAACATATGGTTTTGCCCTCACTTGTATATCAGAAGTTAATATGAAGCAGCAGGGAAAATGATTCAATACCATGCACATACACACATATACACGCACGCACGCAAGCTCACTGACTCACTCACTGATTCACTTTCCTCATACACCCACTCCTCATACATTCACTCTCACATACACCCCACATTCCTCACTCACTGACACACTCACTCACTCACTCATTCACTCATTCACTCACACACACACACACACACACACACACACACACACACACACACACACACACACACACACACACACACACACACACACACACACACACACACACACACACACACACACACACACACACACACACACACACACACACACACACACACACACACACTCTCTCTCTCTCTCTCTCACACACACACTCAGACACTAAGTCCTCATACATTACTCCTCACGCACTCGTTACTTAAACAAAGACGTACTCACACCTCACATATTTACTCATTCCTCACACATTCATTCCTCACACACTCACTCCTCATACACTCACTCCTCGCAAACTCACTCCTCACACACTCACTCCTCACACTCACCCTCACACACTCCTCATACACCCACTCCTCACATACTCACTCCTCACACACTCACTTCTAACACAATCACTCCTCACACACTCACTCCTCACACACTCACTCCTCACACACTCACTCCTCATACACTCACTCCTCACTCCTCACACACTCACTCCACATCACTCACACTCACTCCTCACACACTCACTCCTCACACATTCACTCCTCACACACTCACTCATCACACACTCACTCACATCCTCCACTCACTCATCACACACTCACTCATCACACACTCATTCCTCACACACTCACTCATCACACACTCACTCCTCACACACTCATCCTCACACCTCACTCCTCACACACTCACTCATCACACACTCATTCCTCACACACTCACTCCTCACACACTCACTCATCACACACTCACTCCTCACACACTCACTCATCACACACTCACTCATCACACACTCATTCCTCACACACTCACTCATCACACACTCACTCCTCACACACTCACTCCTCACACACTCACGCCTCATACATTCACTCACACACTCACACACCCCATATTCCTCATTCACTGACACACTGACACACTCATTCACACACACACACTCACACACTCACACACTCACACACTCACACACTCACACACTCACACACTCACACACTCACACACTCACACACTCACACACTCACACACTCACACACTCACACACTCACCACTCACACACTCACACACTCACACACTCACACACTCACACACTCACACACTACACACTCACCCTCACACACTCACACACTCACACACTCACACACTCACACACTCAACTCACTCCTCACACACTCACACACTAAGTCCTCATACATTACTCCTCACGCACTCATTACTTAAACACGTACTCACTCCTCACATATTTACTAATTCCTCACACATTCATTCCTCACACACTCACTCCTCACACACTCACTCCTCACAAACTCACTCCTCACACACTCACTCCTCACACACTCACTCATCACACACTCATTCCTCACACACTCACTCCTCACACACTCACTCATCACACACTCACTCCTCACACACTCACTCATCACACACTCATCATCACACACTCATTCATCACACACTCACTCACTCACACACTCACTCATCACACACTCACTCCTCACACACTCACTCACTCACACACTCACTCTCACATACACAATCTCATTCACTCACACACTCACTCATCACACACTCACCACTCACACACTCACACACTCACACACTCACACACTCACATCCTCACTCACACACTCACACACTCACACACTCATCACACTCACACACTGACACACTCATCACACTCACACACTCACACACTCACACACTCACACACTCACACACTCACACACTCACACACTCACACACTCACACACTCACACACTCACACAACTCACACACTCCACACTCACACACTCACACACTCACTCCTCACACACTCACACACTCACTCCTCACACACTCACACACTCACTCACACCTCACACACTCAACACTATCCTCACTACCTCACCACTCACTTCAAACACTACTCACTCCTCACATTACTATTCCTCACACACTCACTCCTCACACACTCACTCCTCACACACTCACTCCTCACACACTCACTCCTCACACACTCACTCCTCACACACTCACACACTCACTCCTCACACATTACTCCTCACACACTCACTCCTCACACACTCACTCCTCACACACTCACTCCTCACATATTCATCCTCACACACTCACTTCTCACACATCACTCCTCACACACTCACTCCTCACACACTCACTCCTCATACACCACCCTCACTCCTCACACACTCACTCCTCACACACTCACTCCTCACATCACTCCTCACCACTCACTCCTCACACACTCACTCCTCACACACTCACTCCTCACACACTCACTCTCACCTCACTCACACTCACCCCTCACACACTCACTCCTCACACACTCACTTCACTCACCACTCACACACTCACACACTCACCTCACACCACTCACACTCACACACCTCACCACCACACACTCACACACACACACTCACACACTCACACACTCACACATCACACACTCCACACACACTCACCACTCACACATTCACACACTCACACACTCACACTCACACACTCACACACTCACACACTCACACACTCACACACTCACACACTCACACACTCACACACTCACACACTCACACACTCACACACTCACACACTCACACACTCACACACTCACACACTCACACACTCACACACTCACTCCTCACACACTCATTACTTAAACAAACACGTAGTCACTCCTCACATATTTATTCATTCCTCATACACTCACTCCTCACACACTCACTCCTCGCACACTCACTCCTCACAAACTCACTCACTCCTCACACACTCACTCCTCACACACTCACTCCTCATACATCCACTCCTCACACACTCACTCCTCACACATTCACTTCTCACACACTCACTCCTCACACATTCACTCATCACACACTCACTCCTCACACACTCACTCCTCACACATTCACTCCTCACACACTCACTCCTCACACACCCACTCCTCACACACTAATTAACTTATGCACTCACTCATAAATAAATCTAAATAACTCAAGCACTCAATTAGCAATACATTATTACTATTGTCTCTAAACCCACTGACGTCATTATTTTCAGTTAATGTTATCTGAAACAAACCTAGCCTGACCTACATTTACAATCTATATTTAACACATTCTAGGTATTACAGGTTTTTTTAAATATCTACTGTGAATATGGTCAATTTGGGAGATTAATAATACCACATCAGAAAAGTAACTTCTGCAAATTAGACTTCAAGAGTATTTTGAAGTAAGCAGTTTCTTGTATTATGCACCTCTCGGAGTCCAACGGCCTGTTTCCATACACAAGAGATTAAGGGGCTTTGAAAATTATATGAAATACAATAATACAAATGTGTATGTGGGTGGGAGTGTGTATGGTCCATTTGGAATATTTTTGTGTGTGTGGAAAAATAAATTTAGCTTCCACAGGAAAACAAAGTGTGGAAAATTTTGCTCTTTATAATATACTGTACATGTTCAGCCGTGTCAGTCAACATGTGGTTATTTGTGATGTAATAAGCCAGTTGCAATTTACTGACGTGTAATATGTTCTGATCGTTATTTCAATAGAAAGAACTGGAGCCATAGCAACTAAATACCACTCTGTAATCATTTTAACGATTTCGTTTCTAATTTATTTTCGATGAAGGGTGGCTGGGAGGGTGGCATAGATCCTGTCCAAATTTGTTTGGATTATTGGACTTTTATATTAACTAGAAAACCCCTAAGCTCAAGTTGCGTTGCGTTGCGTTGCGTTGCGTTGCGTTGCGTTGCGTTGCGTTGCGTTGCGTTGCGTTGCGTTGCGTTGCGTTGCGTTGCGTTGCGTTGCGTTGCGTTGCGTTGCGTTGCGTTGCGTTGCGTTGCGTTGCGTTGCGTTGCGTTGCGTTGCGTTGCGTTGCGTTGCGTTGCGTTGCGTTGCGTTGCGTTGCGTTGCGTTGCGTTGCGTTGCGTTGCGTTGCGTTGCGTTGCGTTGCGTTGCGTTGCGTTGCGTTGCGTTGCGTTGCTCTGTGGTAGGAGAGTAAGTATATCCTCACGTTTGTGTGAAGAAAGTCTCAATTTCGACAGACTAACAAGTAAAATCTTGTACATTTATTTCATATTCTCCTTCATACTGGGAATATCGCCCGTCTGATAACACAACGCGGGAAATTCAACGTACGACATCGCAAGTGAGTGACCGTTAAAGCCATTGTTGCGGCTAAGCGTGTAACACTCTCGTTGAGTGTCAGCCTAATACCGTTAGGTTGGCGTCACGCTCGGTCACTTGTGTGGTCCAGGCTGAAAGGTGTGACTCTTGCCTGACACGAAGACAATGGGGAAGACAACTCGATCCACCTCACACCTCGAGGACTCCGACGTCGATGGAATTATCAACGATGTTCTGGCTAAGCAGCAACTGACATTTGAGAAAATGTTGGAGGTGCAGCAGAAGGCCTTCCAAGCATTCGTGGAGGCCAACAACAAGCGTGTGGACGAGCTGCGGGAGCATGCGAGAGAGGTCGGGGACTGCGCATGAGCTTGCAGTACACACAAAAAGAAATCGACGAGATGAAGAACACCATGCATACAAATACATACAGAAGACCGTCTGACTAACACCAACAGAGATATTGAACGTGTAAGCCTGTACGCAGCGTGAACTGGTAGACGGCGTCGACTACGTCGAAAACCAGACACGCAGGGACAACGTCCGGCTCGACTGCCGTGACGGCTGAAACATGGGCCGACACCGAGGCAGTCGTCCGGAAAACTTTCGTCGACCTAAGACCGTCGTCATCAAATTCAATCTTATAAAGACCGTGACACCATCTTACAAGCCGCTCGCAAACAGAAACCGCGAGGAATCTTCATCAATGAAGATTTGTCGCACCGCGTAATGGAGAGGCGAAAAGAGCAGATGCCGAAGCTGAGAGAGGCGAGATCAAACGGCAAGATGGTGAACTTCGTGTACGATCGACTCGTCATCAAAGACCGTGTAGACCGATCGTGATTTCTCTTCCCCTCCGAACACACAAATGGTAACAAATCACATCACACATGGCTTAGATAATGCCAATGGCTAACGATTTACAACATATACCGTTTGACGGTATTGATGATAGGGATTTTCTAGAATATGACATGGACAACCTATTTGAAAGTTACAAATATACCGAGCACAGCAGGTGTCACTTGAGAAGGATGTTGATCCTGAAAATAATTATTATAACAACACCTCAATTTCTTGTAGATAGTATGCAGAATCTAACAGTGACCTAAATGTAAATTAGTGTAACAGTACAACCTAAAGTATAACAAACTAGCTTTCATAAACCATGGTTTACTAAAGGACTAAACAATGCATGTATCAAGAACAATCACTTGTATCAAGCATTTATATCACCCAGATCAATTATCTCAGAAACCAGATATAAATCTTATTAAAAAAACTAACAAGTATTCTCAGATCTAAGAAACAGTATTATACGGTTTACTCGTTAAGAAGAAAAATTACATTCCTGTTACGTGGAAAGTACCTAAAACTGTAATGGGAACTCCTAGCTATGGGAGGGACTACCCAGATCACATTGTTAATAATAATGTTACCATTAGTAATAAGAAAGATGTAGCAAACATGTTTCACATTTATTTTACAAACATTGTCGAAGGATTTTTTGTTGTTGTTCTTTTTGTTGTTGTTTTGTTGTTTGTGTGTGTGTGTGTTTTGTTGTTGTTGCTTGTATTTGTTGTATTTTTTTGTTGTTGTTTATATTTGTTGTGTTGTTTTGTTGTTGTTTTGTTATTGTTGTTGTTGTTGCTTATTTAGTTTTTGTTTTGTTGTTGTTGTTGTCTCCGTCCTTCCCTCCCTCCACCACTCTCCCACTCCCTCCCTCTATCTCGCTCTCTGTTTTTGTTGTCTCGTTTTTGTTGTTGCTGTATTATTGTTGTTGTTTTGTTTTGTATTCTTGTTTCGTTCTTTCGTGTTTTCTTTTTGTTTATGTTTGTTGTTGTGTTGTTGTTGTTTTGTTGTTTTTATTTTGTTGTTGTTTTGCCTGTTTGTTTTGTTGTTTTTTGTTCATAAGTTGTTGTTGTTGTTGTGTGTTATTGTTGTTGTTTTTGTTGTTGTTGTTATTGTTTTGTTGTTGTTATTTTGTTTTGTTGTTGTTTTGTTGTTGTTGTTTTGTTGTTACTGCCTCCGTTCCTCACTCCATCCTCTCCCCCTCTCGCTCTCTCTCCCTCTCTCCCCTCCCCTCTCTCTCTCTCTCTCTCTTCAGATGATAAAAGTAAGACAATGAAGATATCGCTGAAAATATTCCCGTTTATGTTTTTTTTTTCTTTGTTGTTTGTTGTTGTTTCATTGTTATTTATATTTGGTGTTCCTTAGTTTTGTTGTTGTTTTGTTTTTGTTATTGTTTTGTTGGTGTTATTTTGTTTTGTTGTTATGTTGTTGCTGCCTCTGTCCATCCCGTTGTTTTGTCGTTGTTGTTTTGTTTATATCATTGTTGTTTGTTTTGTTTTTGTTGTATTATTTTGCTATTTTCAATTTTGTTGTCGTGTTGTTGTTGTTGTTTAGTTTTGTCGTGTCTTTTTATAGTAGTAGATTAGTTTTTGTTTGTTGTTTTGTTGTGTTTTGTTGTTAAAATTTGTTGTTTTGTTGTTGTTGTTGTTTTTGTGTTTTTTATTTGCTGTTGTTATGTTGTGTTTTGTTGTTTATATTTGTTGTTTTGTTATCTTGTTGTTGTTTTGTTGTGTTGTGTTTTGTTGTTTATGTTTGTAGTTTTGTTATACTATTGTTGCTTTGTTTTGTTGTTGCTTTATTGTTTTTGTTTTGTTTTTGCTGTTGTTGTTCTTGTTGTTGTTTTTGTGTTTTTAATTTCTTGTTGTTGTGTTGGGTTGTTTTGTGTTGTTTTTGTTTTGTTTTTATTGTTGTTTTTGTTGTTTATAATTGTTGTTTTGTTGCTGTAGTTGTTTTATTGTTTTGTTGTGTTTTGTTGTTTTTGTTGTTTATATTTTGCTATTTTTCTTGTATTGTTGTTGTTTTGTTGTTGTTGATTTGTTATTTTTGTTGTTGGTTTGATCTTTGTTCATATGTTCTTATTGTTGCTTTTGTTGTTTTGTTATTGTTTTGTTGTTGTAATTTTTTTGTTATTTTGTTTTGTTGTTGTTTTGTTGTTACTGCCTCTGTTCCTGTTTCCTCTGTTCCATACCCCCACCCTCTACCCCTCCCTCTCTCTCCTCTCCTCTCTCTCTATCTCTCTCCCTCTCTCTCTCTGTTTTGAGATGATAAAGGTAAGGCAATGAAGATATCGCTGAAAATATTCCTGTTTATGTTGTTGTTGTTTTGTATTTTTCGTTGTTATTTGTTGTTGCTTTGTGGTTGTTTCGTTGTTATTTATTTTTGTTGTTGCTTAGTCTTGTTGTTTTGTTTTTGTGTTTTTGTTTTATTTGTTGTTGTTGTTTTGTTGTGTTGTCGTTTTGTTTTTATTGTTGTTGCTTTGTTGTTTTTGTTTAATTGTTTTGTTTTTGCTGTTGATTTTTCTTATTGCTGTTTTTGTGTTTTTAATTTCTTGTTGTTTTGTTGTGTAGTGTTGTTCTTTTTGTTTTGTTTTGTTTTGTCTTTATTGTTGTTTTTGTTGTCGTTTTGTTGATTATATTTGTTGTTTTGTTTTGCTGTTGTTGTTTTTGTGTGTTGTGTTTTGTTGTGTATATGTTGTTTTTATTGTTTATTTTTTGCTGTTTTTCTTGAATTGTTGTTGTTTTGTTCTTGTTGATTTGTTATTTTTGTTGTTGGTTTGATTTTTCTTCATATGTTCTTGTTTTGTTGTTGTTTTTATTTTGTTGTTTTATTATTGTTTTGTTGTTGTTATTTTGTTTTGTGGTTGTTTTGTTGTTACTGCCTCTGTTCCTCACTCCATCCCTCCACCCTCTATCCCTCCCTGCCTCCCTCTTTTTTGTTTGTTTTGTTGTTGTTTTTATTTTGTTGTTTTGTTGTTTTGTTGATATTGGTGTTTTGTTGTGTTTTGTCATGCAGTTGTTTTATTGTTGTTCTTTTAATTTTACCATTGTTGTTTTGTTGTTGTTTTGCTGTTTTCGATTTTGTTGTGGTGTTGTTTTATTTATTTAGTTTTGTCTTGGTTTCCTTGTTGTGGTTGTTTTGTTGTGTTTTTGTTTATATTTGTTGTTTTGTTTTATTGTGTTTTTTGTTTATATTTGTTGTTTTGTTTTGTTATTGTGTTTTGTTTGCTATATTTGTTGTTATGTTTTGCTGTTGTTTTGTTTTTGCTATAGTTGTTGTTTTAGTGCTTTTAATTTGTTGTTGTTGTTTTGTTGTGTTGTCGTTTTGTTTTTATTGTTGTTATTTTGTTGTTGTTATGTTGTTGTTATTTTGTTGTTGTTGTTTGGTTGTGTTTTGTTGTTTATATTTGTTGTTTTGTTTTGCTGTGTTTTGTTTTATATATTTGTTGTTTTTGTTGTTGTCTTGTTATTGTTGTTGTTTTGTTCATATGTTGTTGTTGTTGTTATTTTTTTTTAATTATTATTATTTTTTTTTTTGTTGTTACTGCCTCCGTCACTCACCCAATCCCTCCCTCTCTTTCGTTGTTTTATTTAAATTTGTTGTTGCTTAGTCTTGTTGTTTTGTTTATATTATTTTTGTTTGTTTTGTTGTGTTTTGTTGTGTTTTGTTGTTTACTTTTGTTGTTTTGTTATGCACTTGTTTTGTTGTTGCTGTCTTGTTATTGTTATTGTTATTGTTGTTGTTTTGTTCATATATTGTTGGTGTGATATTGTTGTTTTTGTTGTTTTGTTATTGTTTTGTTGTTGTTACTTTGTTTTGTTGTTGTTTTGTTTTTACTGCCTCCGTCACTCACCCCATCCCTCCCTCTCTTTCTTTGTTTTATTTATATTTGTTGTTGCTTAGTCTTGTTGTTGTTTTGTTTATATTATTGTAGTTTGTTTTGTTTTTGTTGTGTTATGTTGTTTACTTTTGTTGTTTTGTTCTGCACTTGTTTTGTTGTTGCTGTCTTGTTATTCTTATTGTTGCTGTTTTGTTCATATATTGTTGGTGTGATATTGTTGTTTTTGTTGTTTTGTTATTGTTTTGTTGTTGTTACTTTGTTTTGTTGTTGTTTTGTTTTTACTGCCTCCGTCCCTCACCCCATCCCTCCCTCTCTTTCTTTGTTTTATTTATATTTGTTGTTGCTTAGTCTTGTTGTTTTGTTTTTTTGGCTGTTTTTGTTGCTGTTTTTGTTTTGTTGTTGCTGTTTTGTTTTTGTTTTTGTTTTGTTTTTGTTTTGTTGTTGCTGTTTTTGTTTTGTTGTTGCTGTTTTTGTTGCTGTTTTGTTTTTGTTGATGTTTTGTTTTTGTTGCTGTTTTTTTGCTGGTTTTTTTCTTGCTATTTTTGTTGCTGTTTTGTTTTTGTTGCCGTTTTTCTTGCTGTTTTCTTTTTGTTGCTGTTGCTGTTTTTGTTGCTGTTTTGTTTTTGTTGCTGTTTTGTTTTTGTTGCTGTTTTTTTGCTGGTTTTTTTCTTGCTATTTTTGTTGCTGTTTTGTTTTTGTTGCTGTTTTTGTTGCTGTTTTGTTTTTGTTGCTGTTTGTTTTTGTTGCTGTTTTGTTTTTGTTGCTGTTTTGTTTTTGTTGCTGTTTTGTTTTTGTTGCTGTTTTGTTTTTGTTTTGTTGCTGTTTTTGTTTTGTTGTTGCTGTTTTTGTCGCTGTTACTGTTTTGTTTTTGTTGCTGTTCCTTTTTTTCTTGCCGTTTTGTTTGTGTTGCTGTTATAGTTGCTGTTTTGTTTTTGTTGCTGTTTTTGTTGCTGTTTTTGTTTTGTTGTTGCTGTTTTTGTTTTGTTGTTGGTGTTTTTGTTTTGTTGTTTCTGTTTTTTTTTTGTTTTTTTGTTTCCTTTTTTGTTTTTGTTTTGTTGTTGCTGTTTTTGTTGTTTTTTTGTTTTGTTGATGTTTTGTTTTGTTTTTGTTGCTGTTTTTGTTGCTGGTTTTTTTTTTTGTTGCTGTTTTTGGTTTTTGTTTTGTTTTTGTTTTTGTTTTGTTGTTGCTGTTTTTGTTTTGTTGTTGTTTTTTTGTTTTTTGGTTTTTTTTTGTTTTTGTTTTTGTTTTGTTTTTGTTGCTGTTTTGTTTTTGTTGCTGTTTTGTTTTTTTTTTGTTTTTTTGCTGGTTTTTTTGTTTTGTTTGTTGCTTTTTTTTTTGTTGCTGTTTGTTTTGTTTTTGTTTTTGTTGCTTTTTTTGTTGCTGTTTTGTTTTTCTTGCTGTTATAGTTGCTGTTTTGTTTTTGTTGCTGTTTTTGTTGCTGTTTTTGTTTTTTTTGTTGCTGTTTTGTTTTTTTTGGTTTTTTTTTGTTTTGTTTTTGCTTTTTTTTTTGTTTTTTTTGTTTTTGTTTTTTTGTTTTGTTTTTGTTTTGTTTTGTTTTTTTGTTTTTTGTTGCTGGTTTTTTTTTTTGTTGCTGTTTTGTTTGCTGTTTTGTTTTTGTTGCTTTTTTTGTTGTTGCTGTTTTGTTTTTGTTGCTGTTTTTTGTTTTTGTTTTTTTTGCTGTTTTTGTTTTGTTGTTGCTGTTTTTGTTTTTTTTTTCTGTTTTTTTTTGTTGTTGCTTTTTTTTCTTTTTTTTTTGTTGCTGTTTTTGTTGCTGTTTTTTTTTTTTGTTGCTGTTTTTTGTTGCTGTTTTTTTTTTTTTGCTGTTTTTTTTTTTTTTTTGTTTTGTTGTTGCTGTTTTTGTTTTGTTGTTGCTGTTTTTGTTTTGTTGTTGCTGTTTTTTTTTGTTGTTTTGTTTTTGTTGTGTTTTTTTTGTTTTTGTTGCTGTTTTTGTTGCTGGTTTTGTTTTTGTTGCTTTTTTTTTGTTGCTGTTTTGTTTTTGTTGCTGTTTTTTTTTTTTGTTTTTTTTGCTGTTTTTTTGTTTTGTTTTTTTGCTGTTTTTGTTGCTGTTTTTGTTTTGTTTTTGTTTTTTTTTGTTTGCTTTTTTTTTGCTGTTTTTTTTTTGTTTTTGCTGTTTTTGTTGCTGTTTTGTTTTGTTTTTGTTTTTTTTGTTTTTTTGTTTTGTTGTTGCTGTTTTTGTTTTGTTGTTGGGTTTTTGTTTTGTTGTTGCTGTTTTTGTTTTGTTTTTGCTGTTTTTGTTTTTTTTGTTTTGTTTTTGTTTTTTTTTTTTTGTTTTTGTTGTGTTTTGTTTTTGTTTTTTTGTTGCTGTTTTTTTTTGCTGGTTTTTTTTTTTTTTGTTTTTAAGGTTTTGTTTTTGGGGGTTTCTGTTTTTTTTTGTTGCCTTTTTTGGGTTTTGTTTTTCTTTTTTTTGCTTTTTTGTTTTTTTTTGGTGTTTTTTTTTTTTTTGTTTTTTTGTTTTGGGTTTTTGTTGCTGTTTTGTTTTTGTTTTGTTGTTGCTGTTTTTGTTTTGTTGTTGCTGTTTTTGTCGGGGTTTTGTTACTGTTTTGTTTTTGTTGCTGTTTTTTTTTGTTGCTGTTTTGTTTTTGTTTGCTTTTTTTTTGTTGCTGTTTTTTGTTTTTTTTTGCTGGTTTTTTTTTTTTTTGTTTTGTTGTTGCTGTTTTTTTTTTTTGTTGCTGTTTTTTTTGTTGCTGTTTTTTGTTGTTGTTTTGTTTTTGTTGCTGTTTTTGTTGCTGTTTTGTTTTTGTTGCTGTTTTTTTTTGTTTTTTGTTTTTGTTGCTGTTTTTTGTGCTGTTTTTTTTTTTGTTGCTTTTTTTTTTGTTGTTTTTTTTGTTTTTTTTTTTTTTTTTTGTTTTGTTTTTGCTGTTTTTTGTTTTGTTGTTGCTGTTTTTGTTTTGTTTTTGTTTTTGTTGCTGCTTTTTTTTTGTTCTGTTTTTTTTTGTTTTTTTGTTGCTGTTTTTTTTTTTTTGTTGCTGTTTTTTTTTTTGCTGTTTTTGTTTTGTTGTTGCTGTTTTTTTTGTTTTTTGTTTTTTTTTTTGTTGGTTTTTGTTTTTTTTTTGTTTTGTTTGTTGCTGTTTTTGTTGCTGTTTTGTTTTTGTTGCTGTTTTTTGTTGCTGTTTTTTTTTTGTTGGGTTTGTTTTTGTTTTTTGTTGGTGTTTTTGTTTTGTTGTTGCTGTTTTTGTTTTGTTGTTGCTGTTTTTTTGTTTTGTTGTTGCTGTGTTTTTTTTTTTTGTTTTGTTTTTTTGCTGTTTTTTTTTGTTTTTTTGCTGTTTTTTTTGTTGTGTTTTTTGTTATGTTTTGTTTTTGTTGCTGTTTTTTTTTGCTGGTTTTGTTTTTGTTGCTGTTATAGTTGCTGTTTTGTTTTTGTTGCTGTTTTTGTTGCTGTTTTTGTTTTGTTGTTGTTGTTTTTGTTTTGTTGTTGGTGTTTTTGTTTTGTTGTTGCTGTTTTTGTTTTTGTTTTTTTTTTGTTGTTGTTTTTTGTTTTGTTGTTGTTGTTTTTGTTTTGTTTTGTTTTTGTTTGTTTTTTTGTTTTTGTTTCTTTTTTTTGTTGCTGTTTTGTTTTTGTTGCTGTTTTTGTTGCTGTTTTGTTTTTTTTGTTGCTGTTTTTGTTGCTGTTTTGTTTTTGTTGCTTTTTGTTTTTGTTTTTTTTTTTTGTTGCTGTTTTTTTTTGTTGCTGTTTTTTGTTGCTGTTTTTTTTTTGTTGTTTTTGTTTTTGTTTTTTGTTGCTGTTTTGTTTTTTTTTTTTTTTGTTGTTTCTGTTTTGTTTTTGTTGCTGTTTTTTTTTGTTTTTTGTTTTGTTTTTGTTGCTGTTTTGTTTTTGTTTGTTTTGTTTTTGTTGCTGTTTTGTTTTTTGTTTTGTTTTTGTTTTTGTTTTGTTGTTGCTGTTTTTTTTTTCTGTTTTGTTTTTTTGCTGTTTTTTTTTGTTGCTGTTTTGTTTTTGTTGCTGTTTTTGTTGCTGTTTTGTTTTTGTTGCTTTTTTTGTTGCTGTTTTTTTTTTTTGTTGCTGTTTTTTGTTTTGTTTTGTTTTTGTTTTTGTTTTGTTGTTGCTGTTTTGTTTTTCTAGCTGTTTTGTTGTTGCTTTTTTGTTTTTGTTGCTGTTTTGTTTTGGTTGCTGTTTTGTTGTTGCTGTTTTGTTGCTGCAATTTTGTTTTTGTTTTGTTTTTATATTTGTTGTTTTGTTGTTGTTGTTTAGTTTTTGCTGTTATTGTTGTTTTGTGTTTTTTATTTGTTCTTGTTTTGTTGTTGTCGTCTTATTGTTGTTTTGTTGTTGTTGTGTTTTTTATTGTTATTGTTTTGTTGTGATGTGTTGTGATGTGTTGTTGTTGTTGTTGTTGTTGTTTTTTGCTGTTGTTGTTGTTTTGTTGTTGTTGTTGTTGTTGTTGTTGTTGTTTATGTTTTTTGTGTTTAGTTTTATGGTTTTTGTTTTGTTGATGTTTTATTGTTTTAGCCTCCCTCCATCCTTACATCCCTCCATCGCTTTCTCTCTCCCTCCTTCTATCTCTCTCTCTCTCACTCTCTCTCACTCTATCTCTCTATCTCTCTATCTCTCTATCTCTCTATCTCTCTATCTCTCTATCTCTCTATCTCTCTATCTCTCTATCTCTCTATCTCTGTTTTCAGATGATAAAAGTAGCACAATGAATATATCGCTGAAAATAATTTTGTTGTTTTGTTGTTTTCGATGTTTTGATGTTGTTGTTGTTGTTGTTTAGTTGTGTTGTTGTTTTGTTTTATTGTTGTTGTTTTATTGTTGTTTTATTGTTGTTTTATTATTGTTTTGGATGTTTTGTTGCTTTTTGTTGTTGTTTGTTTTTTTGTTGTTTTCTTGTTTTATTGTGTTTTTTGTTGATATTTGTTGTTTTATTTTGCTGTTGTTGTTTTTCTTTTTGTAGGTTAGAAACAAGAAAGTATTCCTTCACCCAGAGAACAATAAATAACTTTCAAAATTCGACACATTCTGTTGTACTTCTTCCTGGCCTAAGCGATGTTTATTTGGCTTATGACTTCTATCTGGTTACTACTGTCTTAGCCTTTGTCGTGCCCATTACGGTGGTTAATAAGGAAGAGGGTCTGTTATTTGATTGTTGGCACTTGTGGGTTATTTTATCAAAATCCACCACAGAACTGAAGTTACCGGCTGCCAACTCTCGGTCACGAATGTTGTCTACTTCTGGGCTGATCTTGTTTCTGTTGTCGTCGTCGGTGCTGCTTAGTTGGAGTGGTTCATAAATTGGTTTCCTATGTTGACGGCAGGTGACACGGAGATGTCCCTCGACCTCAAGACCTACCTGCAGACGGTGACGGCGACACAGAAGTGCGACCTATACGCGCTCGACATGAAGAACTACGAGCGCCTGGTGGCGCGACGCAACCCGAAGACCATTGACGACATGCACGAGCTTGCCGCCATGAAGCTCTCTCTGCGCATGCAGCGGTTCCACGACAACCAACTTCCGCTGCTGAAGACGCTCGTCTTCCACATGCGGCGTCGCGGAGAGCGTAAGCAGCAGCGCAAGCGACGACTCGACGCTGACTTCGGTCTGCCTTTGGGCAGCGACGGACTGCACCAGCGAGGCCCATTGATCGACCAGTACGGGCCGGGAACGGTGTACTACCGGGTGAAGATGCGCGAAAGGGCGCAGAAGGAGCAACGCGAGCGGCTTCAGTTCCGCGGTTATTTTCTAAAGTCCAAAACAAACAAAAAAACGACTACAAAAAAATCCGAAAAACTACAACAAATAAAAAACACAAAAACATCAACAGCAAAACAAAACAACAAATATAAACAACAAAACAATAGCAATGTTTAATCAGTATTTTAAGTATGGCGAGGATAAATGTAACAGCGTTGTTTGTTGTGCTATTGTGTCGTCATTAACCTATTCAACATCATCGTTTTATAATTAACCTAATGCCATCTGCAACTGTATTCCTTTAATTATTTCCGAAAAGTATACGTTAAAATGTATTTTGTTTGTTGTTGTTATGTACAGATGCTTTCTATTAAAACAATCCAATTATATCTAATTTGTGTTTCATAGTTTATCTTATTTGGTGACTCGTTTGTTTTCACCTGTTTTAGCTGGATGACTCCGCTAGGTGGCGACATAGTAGTCCGGCTTCTCCATAAGGGCAATTCCGCATGATGGCGACACCATTAGAAGAGACCGTGCAGTTAGAGATGTAGCCTCGGTTACCCAGACTCCGTGAGGTGGCAGCACTTTTCAGCCCCTCAACTCTTCTCGGTGTAGTTACGCAGCCGACCGACTATTACAGATGTTGACCACGTAAAATGAATAGTTTTATTAGTCAACCGTGTCTGGAAAGCCAAGTCAAATCAAACATAAATAAATGTCGTTGCAAAAGGTGATTAGTGGTGCAGTTGTTCGACATTTGCCATTCGGATAATGAAATGTAGATATGGTTATGAGTTGAGTTTTAGTTGAACATGTGTCAATGTGATTCTAAATATGTTGTTCCTATATAATTATGTTAATAATTATACTTTTGCATTTAAGGTGTAAATAATGTTTTTTTTCTCAAACTGACGATATAAGGACGAATACTATGTGATTAGAGCTTTTGTAAATAGATAATTGGGATTGTCGTAGGCTCTGGCAGACAGCACACCGCTATTACGTAACATGGGTAGGGTTTGATGTCAACATGTGGCAGCACTTATTGCATAACTCGTCTGGCCTTTGGCGTGCTTGGGATGTCCCCACTTTCTAAGTTAGGATATATTGCCTACAGATAAATATGCATCTAATGTATAAACGAGCCATTTTAGACTGTACGAGTTGTGTTATATCTTAGGTATATTATTAGCCCTTCTTGTTCATTGTTTCGAAGTCATGTGTGGTGTATATAACATGTTTGTAATAAATGGGATACCCCTTTGTAATGGTCCACCCTACTGGTGATTCTTACAGGCGTGCGTTGTCAGGAAATAGTGTCAGACCTAGCCAGCATGTGTCCTAGCCAGCGAAACAAGAACGCTTTCAGGAATGACATGACGTGTAGATAGTGAGATGGCAACACTTCACGCATTTGGACGATTATTATTCAAGGAGTTGGCCTTTAGTTAGAGCGGTTGAATTCTTCGAACAATACAAACTTTCTTCGAACAATACAAAGTTGCATTGTTACAGCAGACATGTTGCAACAACAGTGTTCACATTTATGGATATTATCGCCCGCCCGGGATGGAAGGTTGATTTATGTAAACAATTTCGAGTATATGTGTATATTTACTCAGCATATACTACAAGTTCGGGATATGGGTACTACTTTATTAACTTTAATATTTGTTTATATTGTAATTGTACTATAGTTATTCAGTGTGTAGTGGTGATACGAATATGTACGACGTGCATTCTTGTAAGAGGTGATTCGTTGCCATTAGACGTTCTGATTGGCGAGTACATGCTTAGGCATATGCAAATGCCAGTTTATAATTTAGTGAAGTGATGTTTAGGATATATGCGTATTTAATTAATTCGAACTTGACATTTCGACACTTCAGGTTGTTGACATTGTTGTACATAATGAATGTACCGAAGTGGAACAAGACACTGTATTACATGTAACTTGTATATGTTATTGTGTAAATAAACTGTGAAAACGTACTACAGGCCTCTGTTTGTAATTAGGCAAATGTATGTTGATATATTGATCATTACCTACCACGAACACACATACATCGCATCGATGATTAGCCGATAGTGTTTTGTAACACTGTGCTTCTTTCATTTACCCCACATCCAGAACTTCTACATGTGTCTTCCACTTATACATTTCAGTTTATTACAGTACACACATTATATTATTCGATCCTGAACACACTCACACATCTTCAGATCCCATAGTATTCTTTATATCTGTTGTAACGTGTTAGCTGCGGTACACCGAAACATATTAGGACAAACTGTATATCAGTGCCTTCGCCGTTTCCACGTACATCTTACATATTACAATTAGTAATTATATTATAACGAAGTTAACCATTTTAAAGTAATTGTTTGGATATGAGGAGCTGGACATCAATTGAACTGTGCAGCAATATTTTGTATTTAAAAGCAATTATGACTAACTTTTGAAGAAAAAAGTATTTATTATATTAAATGTTAGAAAAATTTATTACAAATTATAACTGTTTTTAACAAAAGGGAACACAGAAATCAGACTGCATCAGTGGAGCTACTCCAGGTGTGGCACACCCCATCCTCACAGGCCCCTCGCGTCACATAGTATACAATCTCCAACAGAGACCGACTCGGTGCCGAACTCATAATGGGGAGACTAAGCGGACGGATGGACGGACGGACGGACGGACGGACGGACGGACGGACGGACGGACGGACGGACGGACGGACGGACGGACGGACGGACGGACGGACGGACGGACGGACGGACGGACGGACGGACGGACGGACGGACGGACGGACGGACGGACGGACGGACGACGACGGACGGACGAGGACGGACGGACGGACGGACGGACGGACGGACGGACGGACGGACGGACGGACGGACGGACGGACGGACGGACGGAGGACGGACGGACGGACGGACGGACGGACGGACGGACGGACGGACGGACGGACGGACGGACGGACGGACGGACGGACGGACGGATCGGACGTGACGGACGGCGGACGGACGGGGACGGTCGGTCGGCGGTCGTCGGTCGGTCGGTCGGTCGGTCGGTCGGTCGGTCGGTCGGTCCGGTCGGTCGGTCGGTCGGTCGGTCGGTCGGTCGGTCGGTCGGTGTCGGTCGGTCGGTCGGTCGGTCGGTCGGTCGGTCGGTCGGTCGGTCGGTCGGTCGGTCGGTCGGTCGGTCGGTCGGTCGGTCGGTCGGTCGGTCGGTCGGTCGGTCGGTCGGTCGGGTCGGTCGGTCGGTCGGTCGGTCGGTCGGTCGGTCGGTCGGTCGGTCGGTGTCGGTCGGTCAGGTCGGTCGGTCGGTCGGTCGGTCGGTCGGTCGGTCGGTCGGTCGGTCGGTCGGTCGGTCGGTCGGTCGGTCGTCGGTCGGTCGGTCGGTCGGTCGGTCGGTCGGTCGGTCGGTCGGTCGGTCGGTCGGTCGGTCGGTCGGTCGGTCGGTCGGTCGGTCGGTCGGTCGGTCGGTCGGTCGGTCGGTCGGTCGGTCGGTCGGTCGGTCGGTCGGTCGGTCGGTCGGTCGGATCGGTCGGTCGGTCGGTCGGTCGGTCGGTCGGTCGGTCGGTCGGTCGGTCGGTCGGTCGGTCGGTCGGTCGGTCGGTCGGTCGGTCGGTCGGTCGGTCGGTCGGTCGGTCGGTCGGTCGGTCGGTCGGTCGGTCGGTCGGTCGGTCGGTCGGTCGGTCGGGTCGATCGGTCGGCGGTCGGTCGGTCGGTCGGCGGATCGGTCGGCGGACGGTACGGTCGGTCGGTCGGTCGGTCGGTCGGTCGGTCGGTCGGTCGGTCGGTCGGTCGGTCGGTCGGTCGGTCGGTCGGTCGGTCGGTCGGTCGGTCGGTCGGTCGGTCGTCGGTCGGTCGGTCGGTCGGTCGGTCGGTCGGTCGGTCGGTCGGTCGGTCGGTCGGTCGGTCGGTCGGTCGGTCGGTCGGTCGGTCGGTCGGTCGGTCGGTCGGTCGGTCGGTCGGTCGGTCGGTCGGTCGGTCGGTCGGTCGGTCGGTCGGTCGGTCGGTCGGTCGGTCGGTCGGTCGGTCGGTCGGTCGGTCGGTCGGTCGGTCGGTCGGTCGGTCGGTCGGTCGGTCGGTCGGTCGGACAGGACGGACGGACGGTCGGTCGGTCGGTCGGTCGGTCGACAGGACGGACGGACGGGCAGACGGACGGACCTACTTGTACACATTGTTTTATAATACATATATAAAATTGCGCCATTTACTCATCTCCCGTTCTGGTTCTACTTGGTCATCAACGTCTCTCTCCAACAGAAATAGGACGATAAGCATTCAGAACGTTGCTCAGTTTGGTCGCTTGAACCATTAAAAGACTCTTGTGTACTCTCTGCTCGGTCGTCGTTTTGTCCTCTAAGTAGGGTGATAATTAGATAACATAACGAAGAGTACACTATTAATTACTTCATAACATATGTATTGCAACTTCAATTTCATATTTTTGATGACCATCTTCTTGATCTTCATCATAATTTCTCTATTGCCCCTCTTTTATATATTTGAATACAGAAAACGGATCAATTTAATATTATTTAAAAAGAAAATATGTACAGAAAGAATTTGGTGAGTATGCAAGGAGTGTGTGTGTGAGGAGCGAGTGTGTGAGGAGTGAGTGTGTGAGGAGTGAGTGTGAGGAGTGAGTGTGCAAGGAGTGAGTGTGTGAGGAGTGAGTGTATGAGGAGTGAGTGTGCAAGGAGAGAGTGTGAGGAGTGAGTGTGTGAGGAGTGAGTGTGTGAGGAGTGAGTGTGTGAGGAGAGAGTGTGAGGAGTGAGTGTTTGAGGAGTGAATGTGTGAGGAGTGAGTGTGTGAGGAGTGAGTGTGTGAGGAGTGAATGTGTGAGGAGTGAGTGTGCAAGGAGAGAGTGTGAGGAGTGAATGTGTGAGGAATTAGTGTGTGAGGAGTAAGTGTGTGAGGAATGAGTGTGTGAGGACTGAGTGTGTGAGGAATGAGTGTGTGAGAGGTGAGTGTGTGAGGAGTGAATGTGTGAGGAGTGAGTGTGTGAGGAGTGAGTGTATGAGGAGTGAGTGTGTGAGGAGTGAGTGTATGAGGAGTGAGTGTGTGAGGAGTGAATGTGTGAGGAGTGAGTGTATGAGTAGTGAGTGAGTGAGTAGTGAGTGTGTGAGGAATCAGTGTGTGAAGAGTGACTGTGTGAGGAGTGAATGTGTGAGGAGTGAGTGTGTGAGGGGTAAGTGTGTGAGAAAAACTGTGTGAGGAGTGAGTGTGTGAGGAGTGAGTGTGTGAGGAGTGGGTGTATGAGGAATGAATGTGTGAAGATTGAGTGTGTGAGGAGTGAGTGTGTGAGGAGTGACTGTTTGGGGAGTGAGTGAATGTGTGAGGAGTGAGTGTGTGGGGGGTAAGTGTGTCAGGATAACTGTGTGAGGAGTGAGTGTGTGAGGAGTGAGTGTGTGAGGAGTGAGTGTGTGAGGATTGAGTGTGTGAGGAGTGAGTGTGTGAGGAGTGAGTGGATGAGGAGGGAGTGTGTGACGAGTGAGTGGGTGAGTAGTGAGTGTGTGAGGAGTGAGTGTGTGAGGAGTGAGTGGGTGAGGATTGAGTGGGTGAGGAGTTAGTGTTTGACGAGTGAATGTGTGAGGAGTGAGTGTGTGAGGAGTGAGTGGGTGAGGAGTGAATGTGTGAGAGTGAATGTGTGAGGAGTGAGTGTGTGAGGAGTGAGTGTGTGAGGAGTGAGTGTGTGAGGAGTGAGTGTGTGAGGAGTGACTGTGTGGGGATTGAATGTGTGAGGAGTGAGTGTGTGAGGAGTAAGTGTGTGAGGATAACTGTGTGAGGGGTGAGTGTGTGAGGAGTGAGTGTGTGAGGAGTGAGTGTGTGAGGAGTGAGTGTGTGAGGAGAGAGTGTGTGAGGAGTGAGTGTGTGAGGAGTGATTGTGTGAGAAGTGAATATGTGAGGAGTGAGTGGGTGAGGAGTGAGTGTGTGAGGAGTGAATGTGTGAGGAGTGAGTGTGTGAAGAGTGAGTGTGTGAGGAGTGAGTGTGTGAGGAGTGAGTGTGTGAGGAGTGAGTGTGTGAGGAGTTAGTGTATGAGGATGGAGTGGGTGAGGAGTGAATGTGTGAGGAGTGAGTGTATGAGGAGTGAGTGAGTAGTGAGTGTGTGAGGAGTGAGTGTGTGAGGAGTGAATGTGTGAGGCGTGAGTGTGCGAGGGGTAAGTGTGCGAGGGGTAAGTGTGTGAGGATGAGTGTGTGAGGAGTGACTGTGTGAGGAGTTAGTGTATCAGGAGTGAGTGAGTGATGAGTGGGTGTGTGAGGGGTGAGTGTATGAGGAGTGAGTGTGAGGAGTGAGTGTGAGGAGTGAGTGTGTGAGGAGTGAGTGTGAGGAGTGAAGATTGAGTGTGTGAGGAGTGAGTGTGTGAGGAGTGAATTTGTGAGGAGTGAATTTTTGAGGCGTGAGTGTGCTTGGGGTAAGTGTTTGAGGATGAGTGTGTGAGGAGTGACTGTGTGAGGAGTTAGTGTATCAGGAGTGAGTGAGTGATGAGTGGGTGTGTGAGGGGTGAGTGTATGAGGAGTGAGTGTGAGGAGTGAGTGTGTGAGGAGTGAGTGTGTGAGGAGTGAGTGTGTGAGGATTGAGTGTGTGAGAGTGAGTGTGTGAGGAGTGAGTGTGTGAGTGTGTGAGGAGTGAGTGTGTGAGGAGTGAGTGTGTGAGGAGTGAGTGTGTGCGGAGTGAGTGTATGAGGAGGGAGTGTGTGAGGAGTGAATGTGTGAGGAGTGAGTGTATGAGTAGTGAGTGAGTGAGTAGTGAGTGTGTGAGGAATCAGTGTGTGAAGAGTGAATGTGTGAGTAGTGAGTGTATGAGGAGTGAGTGTGTAAGGAGTGTGTGTGAGGAGTGAATGTTTGAGGAGTGAGTGTGTGAGGAGTGAATGTGTGAGGAGTGAGTTGGTGAGGAGTGAGTGTGTGAGTAGTGAGTATGTGAGGAGTGAGTGTGTGAGGAGTGAGTGTATGAGGAGTGAGTGAGTGATGAGTGGGTGTGTGAGGAGAGAGTGTGTGAGGAGTGTGTGTGTGAGGAGTGAATTTGTGAGGAGTGAATTTGTGAGGCGTGAGTGTGCGAGGGGTAAGTGTGTGAGGATTACTGTGTGAGGAGTGAGTGTGTGAGGATTGAGTGTGTGAGGATTGAGTGTGTGACGAGTGAGTGAGTGTATGAGGAGTGAGTGTGTGAGGAGTGAGTGTGAGAGGAGTGAATGTGTGAGGCGTGAGTGTGCTAGGGGTAAGTGAGCGAGGGGTAAGTGTGTGAGGATGAGTGTGTGAGGAGTGAGTGTGTGAGGAGTGAGTGTGTGAGGAGAGAGTGTGTGAGGAGTGAGTGTGTGAGGAGTGATTGTGTGAGAAGTGAATATGTGAGGAGTGAGTGGGTGAGGAGTGAGTGTATGAGGAGTGAATGTGTGAGGAGTGAGTGTGTGAAGAGTGAGTGTGTGAGGAGTGAGTGTGTGAGGAGTGAGTGTGTGAGGAGTGGGTGTATGAGGAGTGAGTGTGTGAGGAGTGAGTGTATGAGGAGTGAGTGAGTGATGAGTGGGTGTGTGAGGAGTGAAGATTGAGTGTGTGAATAGTGAGTGTGTGAGGAGTGACTGTGTGGGGAGTGAATGTGTGAGGAGTGTGTGAGGAGTGAGTGTGTGAGGAGCGAGTGTGTGAGGAGTGAGTGTGTGAGGAGTGACTGTGAGGGGAGTGAATGTGTGAGGAGTGAGTGTGTGAGGGGTAAGTGTGTGATATAACTGTGTGAGGAGTGAGTTTGTGAGGAGTGAGTGTGTGAGGAGTGGGTGTATGAGGAGTGAGTGTGTGAGGAGTGAGTGTATGAGGAGTGAGTGAGTGATGAGTGGATGTGTGAGGAGTGAAGATTGAGTGTGTGGGGAGTGAGTGTGTGAGGAGTGAGTGTGTGAGGAGTGAGTGTATGAGGAGTGAGTGAGTGATGAGTGGGTGTGTGAGGAGTGAAGATTGAGTGTGTGAGGAGTGAGTGTGTGAGGAGTGACTGTGTGGGGAGTGAATGTGTGAGGAGTGTATGAGGAGTGAGT
>JAODUO010000193.1:0-227500 GCA_025642075.2 Ridgeia piscesae
TGGTTCTTGTAGTCAGAGCCCGAAGCTCTCCCCCTGAGCCATTGTACTCACTGTGCCTTGGTTCTTGTAGTCGAGGTCCGAAGCCCCCCCTGAGCCTTTGTACTCACTGTGCCTTGGTTCTTTAGGAGTCCGAAGCTCTACCCCTGAGCCATTGTCTCACTGTGCCTTGGTTCTTGTAGTCGAGAGTCCGAAGCTCTACCCCTGAGCCTTTGTACTCACTGTGCCTTGGTTCTTGTAGTCGAGAGTCCGAAGCTCTACCCCTGAGCCATTGTGCTCACTGTGCCTTGGTTCTTGTAGTCGAGAGTCCGAAGCTCTCCCCCTGAGCCATTGTGCTCACTGTGCCTTGGTTCTTGTAGTCGAGAGTCCGAAGCTCTACCCCTGAGCCATTGTGCTCAGTGTGCCTTGGTTCTTGTAGTCGAGAGTCCGAAGCTCTACCCCTGAGCCATTGTGCTCACTGTGCCTTGGTTCTTGTAGTCGAGAGTCCGAAGCTCTACCCCTGAGCCATTGTGTTCACTGTGCCTTGGTTCTTGTAGTCGAGAGTCCGAAGCTCTACCCCTGAACCTTTGTACTCACTGTGCCTTGGTTCTTGTAGTCGAGAGTGCAAAGCTCTACCCCTGAGCCATTGTGCTCACTGTGCCTTGGTTCTTGTAGTCGAGAGTCCGAAGCTCTACCCCTGAGCCTTTGTGCTCACTGTGCCTTGGTTCTTGTAGTCGAGAGTGCAAAGCTCTACCCCTGAGCCATTGTGCTCACTGTGCCTTGGTTCTTGTAGTCGAGAGTCCGAAGCTCTACCCCTGAGCCATTGTGCTCACTGTGCCTTGGTTCTTGTAGTCGAGAGTCCGAAGCTCTACCCCTGAGCCATTGTGTTCACTGTGCCTTGGTTCTTGTAGTCGAGAGTCCGAAGCTCTACCCCTGAGCCTTTGTGCTCACTGTGCCTTGGTTCTTGTAGTCGAGAGTCCGAAGCTCTACCCCTGAGCCATTGTGCTCACTGTGCCTTGGTTCTTGTAGTCGAGAGTCCGAAGCTCTACCCCTGAGCCATTGTGCTCACTGTGCCTTGGTTCTTGTAGTCGAGAGTCCGAAGCTCTACCCCTGAGCCTTTGTGTTCACTGTGCCTTGGTTCTTGTAGTCGAGAGTCCGAAGCTCTACCCCTGAGCCATTGTGCTCACTGTGCCTTGGTTCTTGTAGTCGAGAGTCCGAAGCTCTACCCCTGAGCCATTGTACTCACTGTGCCTTGGTAACAGAGGCTATTGTATGTACTGTACACGTGTATTAGGACATTACAGTGGGTATTCTAAATTGAGGAACAAACAGCAGTTTAACTCAGCAGTTTACCTGACTATCCATTTATTACAGTAATACTATTCTTCTCTGCCTCTGACTGAGTGTAGTTTATTAACACTAGATATGCTCGAGGTTCTTTGGAACATGAGTTCCCAGTGAACCACTTATTGCACCAGACATATTTATCTCACCAGAGGAAAAAGGTTATCCAAATGTGTGCAGCCCTAAGTGTTTCTGCCCTGACTGTGTCACGAGATCTCACAGTCATGGATAAAGTCCCTGTGTGATGAATGGGTAGGACTGAGTCTAAGTACAATGTCTAGAACACAGTCACACGTGCGAATGATTATTTCTGATACCTCACACCTGGTAATGGGCACGAATCAGTCAAAGGCTCAAAGCCACGATCACTTAATCCTCAGTATGCAGATTTGTAACAGGAATTGGTATACAGAGGCTGTCTGTTTGTCTACCTGGTACCATCAGTAATTATTCGCAGGAAGTACACTGTTTGTGGTGTCTTGAATGCGGAAATAAAATGAACATGCGGAATGTCAAAACAAAGTTGTGGTTAGCCCTACTATACAGCCAACAAAGCACGTTCATGTGATTATAAAGTGAATGTTTTGTTTACAATTAACATTTTGTACTTGAAACATTCAAATTGTGAACACTGTTATGTGTTTATAAAATGCAAATTGTCAGAGTATACACCAACATGTTTATTCTACTATGAAGAGACAGCATAGCTGTATTGCACACACCATCCATCACAGCTATTATATGCCAGCAACTAGTGTAACATCACTGTAAGAACCATGCTTGTGGTAGTCATGAACTAGATACATTGATAGTATTCAGTAACTAACATGTCATAAAACAGAACAAATTGTGTTTACAAAAACTTAACTTTCAACGACTATTGTCAACACTACTGAAGAGTTTTACTTTGGATTTTTATGTTTAAATAGTTTTTTTAGTTTTTTTTATTACATAAATCTTTATAAACTGCTTCTAAATAATCTCACTGATAGGAACAGTTTCCAAATGCATTTGATTCCAGGTAATATAAACAACTGAAGCACCAGAGAAGCCAGACCAGCTTGGCTTCATAGCCATTTAGCCAAAAGTATTTTTAATGATACTCTATCTATAATGATCTCACCTTGTTTGTAGTGTCAAATGATGCATGATCACCCTGTTTACTGATGAAGCAACTTGCCATGGGAAGACACTGCCAACATAAAAACAAAGTAACTACCAGCAGTGCACAGTAACACATGCAAATAGAAGGGCAGAAATAACCAGGAGGCCTGGCAGCTGTTCACAGCTGATGTCACACATAGTCGGTCATGCGAGACTGTTTAACAATGTATTCATCTGTTGCTGGTCTGTATCCAGTAGAGCGTGACATACTTCTGTAGTTTTTATCATATTACAGCTGCGGCGAGTGGGAAATCAACCATGACATTCATGACTCGGCTCATCAGTGCCTTTGTCCCAGACACATGGAGCAGGAAGTTTATCTGAAGTGTAAATATTTTATTAATACATACTGGTAATTAAAACCAATCTCTGTGCCTGGTATAATTTTTCAGTTTCTGTACAGGAACATTTGACAGACAACTGGGTAGTTCCTTAACACATTCATCTGATGTGTAAATAAATCCCAGCAATGACAAAATTACAATTAATTATTTAAGATAACATTATGCACATTAACATTTAAGTAAGATCAATTACATCGATAGAGACTACTAATTTGCGTGGGTGTCTGAGCTGAAATCCATTTAAATCAGATTAATGCTGTCAGATACAACAACAAACCTCACTCTTATTATAATACATGCAATTAATACATTACATGACATATATCATAGTGGACACAAAACACAATTAAAAAATACCTGCAGTGCTGTTACTTAGATCTAAAGGTATTTTTTTGTTGATGTAGCAATTTTGGTGATGTCTCATCGAGTTGTACAACATCCACACTGAATATTCTCCACCCAATCATGTCATTGTTGCTTCTGTCACTCGGCCATTGTTAGCTTTGTTTTATCTCTGATCTTATCCAACCATCTCATTCAGGATGTGGGCTCTCTATTCAACTTGATTCGATTCATTCTCATTTATTATTATAGAGATCTGCTTTTCTAACCTGGCATGCATAATGCGTGGTCAAATATGACAGCTTGCTTCAAGGTTTGTATATATTTTTTTTTAATGAGATTATTAATTAGTATGTGTTTTGACAGACAGGGATTTTTTAGATTATTAATTAATTAAGCCTGTACTATCAACTATCATATAGTACTTTTTATGAATGTAAGTAGATGACGTTTTAATCAATACTTTCCTGGTTAAAATTAAATGAAAGCCTGCGTTTGATAGATAAGTGAATGGTTCATAAATCATGTTTTTTATATTTTATATATCATGTTGAGTTTTATTCACCATGGCATGCAATCACCTTGTCTGTAGATTTGACAGAGACACAATACAATGTTATTGTACTTCGTGTACACAAATTAAGCATGCAGTGACAGTGTGATTACCACCAGCAACTCGCAGTCACACACAGGTAGAGAGCGACTGTATCAATGTCCGTATGAGTGTACGTCTCTAGACTACTAGTCTAAGTCAAGACAAGTACTGTCAACAAACACTACAGTCTACACTCACGTCACTGTTACTACATTGCCTACTCTACACTCTAGTGACTAGTCTCTACAGTACAAACTATACTGGGTACTTTAATTTCGCTGTCCTTTCTGAAACGACACCTACCAATCTCGCTGCCTGTTGTTTCTGAATCCACTGTCAATGTGCAATGCTTTTGCGCGAAATCACAACAATGACACACCCGTAATAAATGCCGCGTGATGCAAACGCTTTGCAGCTTCCCAAGATGAATCCCCGCTCGCCGCATCTGCCATCTAGTGAACTAAAATGAGCAGTGAAACATTTGTGTGTGCTGCCACCTTGCGATTAACACGTGCTTAAATTTGGCAGGTGCCCAATTAAATGTTGCGAATGATTTCTTGGCGAATAATCATCCAATCAAGGTCGCCGTCTTAGACAGAATTCGACCTCCCATGACAACACCAAGAAGCAGGAATGGCACATGCACGGCTTCATCGCGGCCGAAGAAAACGTTCTAAATGGGGACATGCATTAACATAAAGATGGTTTTGTTTACTTCGTTAGAGCAGATGTAACCGAATCTAACGAAAGGTTGGTGTTGACTATTGTAGATATGTTGTATAATGTATAATCCCATTTCATTTAATCATGTACAAGTGAAATCAAGACGACAAACTGATCGCAGTACGTACGTACGCCAATATAGCAATACAATTACAAATCTGTTGCCCTAATCAATAATCAAATGAAAAACAAACCCAAACGGAATATAATCCGGTCATACAACAGAGCAATATCGGTCGAATTATTAGTCGTTCAGGCAGCTCTGTTACCAATAAAAAAGAATACAAATGTTGTCAATACATGTGAAAAAAATATTGACACTGACAGGTCCACATCAATCACTCTCCCATGCAGGACATCTGGCAGAAGTAGCCCACACTGTCTGTCTTAATTTTGTCTTGAAATAACATAGTCTATACATAGGTTACAGTGTTTAACTCCAAACAGCTAGCCTTATATACCTGTATAGGGCTAACGTTAGTAGAAATGGTTTATTATCAGATTTTTTCTAAATCCTCTGCAATTATATAGTGATATTGGGTCAGTGCCACAATCAACATGCCCTTGGACTTTGTCTTTGAAATAGTGTGTAGGATTTATAAAATATAATTTATTTACCAATGGGCATTGCATATACATCGTCACTATATAGCAGATAGAAAGGACCATGCATATAATAAAGTTTCTTCCAAAAGAGACAGGTAACGTGAAGTGATAAAATTACCAAAGAGACAGGCAACGTGAAGTGAAAAAATTGCCCAAGTTCTCAATCGGCTAGCTGTCAGTTCCATGATTTGAAGTTGATCAACAACCACTCAACCACTGTGCCACACCGAACTAAAGCACATGTTTCACGTAGAGTTAGTCAGTTAGTTTTATTATCACATAAATTGTCACATCTTGTTGAAGCACATGAAATGCTTTAATTGGCCCTCAATTTGTATAATTCATCCTACATTATTGCGTTAATGTCATACATCTGCATGCTAATTTCACATCGTCTTAGGCATATTTATGTTATGAAAATGTTGCAGCTTAACATCCATCATGTCGCAAACTGGTTTGTGCCAGTTTGTGGCTGTCCATTACTGGAATAAAGGTAAAAGATATAAAGAACATGTGCATGTATTCATTTTGTATTGCTGCACACTAAACTATTATTTACCTTTAAAATATGCTAAGATGATATATTTTATAAAGTAGATATGCCTGGGATGATGGAATTTAAACCAGACGTATCACACTTAGGTAAAAATATAATTAAATAAATAAATATGAATGGGTTATGGTTAGGGAGATGGGTTACAATTCTACACTTGTAAGTGTCCATGGTTTCTCTTGAGCTAACAAGATGAAACCTTGCATTCAACCTAGTGCAGGTTCACCCCCCCCCCAAAGACAAGCATGTCATCCTTTTGACATAAAGCTGGCACATTCTCTAACATCAATTTAGCAGGTTAATCCCCCTAACAAAAAGCAAATCAACCCCATAGCAAAAATTTCAGATTACCCCCAATACCAGAGCTGATTCACCCCCTAACAACACACAAGATTGCCCTCTAATATTAATTTGACCAGTGCATCCCTATTTGCAAGCAACTACAGAATACCCTACAATAAAATGAATGAAAAATCTGAGTGAACAAAACTATAAAATTTTAGTAGATTTGAAGTAATCCTACTAACTGAAAATCTGACAATCTAATAATTATGCAGCTGCAGTAAAGTTTGTCGTAGTCATCCCAATTGGTTGTCATTCGATTACGTTTGAGCAGTTATCAAAACAACATAACATTAATTAACAATATTGATTCACATACTATGTTCGTGGTCATAAATATTAATAGTCACAGTGCTCCTCGTTATTCACTACACCTGACTGTCATTGTTTCATATTGTGCGGTTGTTGTCAAGCCCCTGGCGTTTAACTTGGTTCTCGTGTAGTTGGTGCAATCATATTGTTCACTACTGAAAGAAAGTCTTGTATTTGGCTCTGTAGCTGTGAATAGACTCCAGTACTGGGCATGGCGTATTACTTTGAGAAGTTCATTCATTAGTTCCATCCGGTACTTGACTGTCAAATCACAAGCTCATGCATATTTACTCATACATCTACACGTGGCTGGGTAATCTGTTTATCACAGGCTTGGAATGTGACTGTTTTATCTTCTACAACATGTACAAACAGGTATACATACGTAACGCAATGAATCATCCGACAAAGGACGAGAAGAAGTCTAGCTTAATGGCTATGGTTACTATCCAACATGTCAGGTCACAGCTTTAGTTCAGTGGTTCTTTAGTTTCGCCACTGACCGCCTCGTGGAGAGTATTTGTTGACCTTCAATATTTGCGCATCTTATTATTCAAGAAGCCGCCAAATTTTAGTGTTTCTCTGTCGTATTTACTTTACTTGTTTTTGTAGTCAATATTTGTTTTGAATTGTTGGCCGAGAAATCTAGCCACAGTATTATATGTCACATTATGACATTTTTCTGGACACTGATACTGATAGCATTTAGAAGCTTTAAAATGCATATTTATATTTATATGTGTACTATTTACATAACCAGTTTTTGTTTTGTGTATCAAAGTAATATTTTCTTCTTCGGATTAGATGATAAATCTCTCACAGCAAAATTTGAAGCAAGGATAAATATTAATTGTTTGAATATACCAGTATGAAATTGCTGCCTAGACACACAATGTAATACTATTATAACCTGCAAGAAACTTGGTTCTACGATTGCTGAATATTATGATTATTTGGCAGATTATCTAATTAAACATTTATTGGCTATATCAAAAACACATAGTTTGTTTAAGCTAGACTATAGACTTATTTTAAAGTGTATTTCTCAGTGCGGACAAGTTTGAGGGGGACAACCGTGCGTAATGTTTATAATTCAATAATTATATTTATTTAAAGTAAATGTATTTTATTTAAAAATACTTGAAAATATAACTAGGGAGTACTAAAACCAGCAGCTCATGATTGTGGACCCAGAAATATACAAGTCATCTGAGTAGGAAAGAAAGACTGGCTGCATGGAAAATAGTTACGGTATATGCCGATCATCTTGGCAAGGTAACGATCTCATTTCTGGGCAGTGGCTATGTACTGGCTAACTCTTGGTGTGCTGCCAGTTATGATTGTTGATTCATACAAGCAGTTTGCTACTTGCTCTATGCAGCACCTGTACTATAAATATATCACGCAACTATTGACACAACGTCAATGAATGTGGTTTTGGCTATTTCAGATAACGTTCTGAGAACGTCACTGGCACTGGGATATTTGATTATGTTCTTCAAACCACAAATTACAGTGTACTCACATAGAGTATAATCCAATCGGTAATTTTATGTGTTGGTATAATAAACCTGAACAAATATTGTGAATTGGTTTATATATGTACACAGCTGTCAACAGCTAGAACCATCTAAGGGGGTTTTGCTAGATTTTTCCTCTTTAAAACCATTTTCTGAGTAAACCACTGATGTGAAAAATGTGATTGTAGATGCAAATGGTTACCACAGTTTGTGTAAACTCTTTTAGGTGCATAACACTAAACTGTTGACTTTTTGCCCTTTAATAACACCATGCATTAATATTGACAGTAAATATTAAATACTGTTGATGCAAAATAATCAGTTTATAGTAAATGATACACCAAAGAAATGTATTAAAAGTACAAGCGCATGCTTATTTAAACAACATTATTTGGTTGCTTAGATAGAAAAGTCATATCACTCACAGATGTATGCATGGTTAAACCCTTTGTTTTCTTCATTTGAATGCAAGTGCCATCCTACTTTGATATTCGTCCATCTGATCAGAGTCATCACTTAAAATATGAGACAGTTTGGTACAAGAGATTTGTGCCTACAGCAGTAAGAATAATGAACCAATTATATTGACACTTGTGCTGTGTTTAGATTTATACTTTACACATGTGTATATTTAGATTTATACTTTACACATGTGTATTTTAGATTAGATTTATACTTTACACATGTGTATATTTAGATTTATACTTTACACTTGTGTATATTTAGATTTATACTTTACACATGTGCATATTTAGATTTATACGTTACACTTGTGTATATTTAGATTTATACTTTACACATGTGTATATTTAGATTTAGATTTTACACATGTGTATATTTAAATTTATATTTTACACTTGTGTATATTTTGATTTATACCTGTGTATGTTTGATTATATTTATACTTTATGCATGTGTATATTTAATTAGATTTATACTTTACACATGTGTATTTTAGATTAGATTTATACTTTACACATGTGTATTTTAGATTAGATTTATACTTTACACATGTGTATATTTAGATTTATACTTTACACTTGTGTATATTTGGATTTATACCTGTGTATGTTTGATTATATTTATACTTTATGCATGTGTACATTTAATTACATTTGAACTTTACACATGTGTATTTTTTATTATATTTAATGTATACTTTACACAGGTGTATATTTACTTAGATTTATACTTAACACAGGTTTATATTTAATTATATTTCTACTTTACACAATTAGCTATAAACAATTAGCTGCTACACACATAACACATACATGACATATTACACATAATTTTTAGGAGATTTATATGAGACTTTGAACTGTACCGTAAGACAAAATGTCCTTCCTAGGACCACAAGGAAAGCAAATTGAAGTGAACCACCTCCTTCAGACATATTTAATTGTGTCTATATAGCCCAGCAAACCAGCAACAGTCAGACAGCCTATCCTCATTGTTACAGAGCTGTACTCAGTACTCACTGCCTGAAGCAGACCAGCCACTCAGTGTGAGTGCTGGCTGTGTAGTGTGTGCACTGCTGGGGTGGTGGGTGTGTAGTGTGGGGGTGTGGGGGTGTGATGTGACCCACTTTCCCCACCAAAGTTCAGGCACACTTGAGTAAGAATGTAATCAGGGGCCGGTGGATTCTCAGCCACTCAGTCTACGCAGGTGTACACGATCCATGGCTGTCACAGTGAAGTTTCGTCATTCCAACCTGGATTGTGTATAGTTAATGTGATATACACCACTGTAGGTGTGGCACACATACACTATGGATGTACATAAGTGTACAACCGAGGGTCTGACTTTGAATGGAAGTGTCTAGGCTTGTCAGTGTGACACAATGCAAGGACAAGGAACTACCGGTCCAGTGTGATTGTACTTGTAATCAATGACAGACAACAGCATGAAGTCAAGGAGGTTGAACTTTCTTGCAGTGACTTTGGCACATGTGTCGCAGTGTTTTCATTCAGTTGAGAGGTGTCATGTCTCCTGGGATCTCCTGTTACCTGATTTCTGAAATGACTGGGTTTCGGAAATGGAATAGTCTTGACGTACGTGCACAACATATAATGGCGTACCGATGGGAAAGTTTTGAACAGTTGCAGACTTGTAAGATACGACGGCTACTACAGAGTCTCCATCTTCTAAGTTTATTGTGATTTTGTGGACAATTAAGTTATAGATTGACATCCACTGATCAACACAAACGCTGTGGTTGTGCTTAAACTCTACTGAAATGCATTGCCGTGACAGGGTGAAACTGAATTGTAAAATAAATGCATAATATTTCACAATTCCAAGCAAAAGGACATTATAAACTGGATGTAGTGAGACGGTAAAGAGGACCAGGTTAGCACTACGACCAGGCCGAATGCCTGCCATCGAGATGGCACGGTGGTGTTTATACTGCTGCGTGACAAAGAGACAGATCCATCCGCTCGAGAATGTCGTTGACCTGTACAGTGTCGACATCACTGACCAGGAGGTCTCAGACAGTCCAGAGGATGTCCAGGATGTGGTCAGTCTGCCCCACATTCTTGACCAGTTTAAGTTGTAAACAACAGATGATAGCAGCTCCATGGTGTTATCTGTTATTGTTGTGAAGTCATATTATTATGTAGGATTAATTATTAACTTTTGCGTTTTGTTAGTATGTAAATAAATACATATGTACATGTTCGAATAGCATTTATCATTTGCAAGAATCTCTTCCGATTTTGTAATAAAAAATAAGGGTAGTTTCTTATAAGTACAGTATCCAATCCTCAGGATTGCTCAGTGTGCTTTACACATTAATCCCTGGCAGACGTGTTCAACTGACCACCAGGCTGACTTCTCTTGGAAGTATCCAGCCATGCTGCAATTAATGCATATAGACTGTTCATACACAAACATCCACCATTGCCTAGTGCCAGGTACTCATACAGCTGAGTGAACAGTTAGAGCATGTAGAGTTAAAATACTTGCCCAAGGTTTGACGTGGCAGCGCAGGATTTGAATCTGGATTCTCTTGGTCAAGAGTCTAACCACTGTGTCACTGCTGTAGGTGTAGCTGTGGTCACTGTGTCACTGCTGTAGGTGTAGCTGTGGTCACTGTGTCACTGCTGTAGGTGTAGCTGTGGTCACTGTGTCACTGCTGTAGGTGTAGCTGTGGTCACTGTGTCACTGCTGTAGGTGTAGCTGTGGTCACTGTGTCACTGCTGTAGGTGTAGCTGTGGTCACTGTGTCACTGCTGTAGGTGTAGCTGTGGTCACTGTGTCACTGCTGTAGGTGTAGCTGTGGTCACTGTGTCACTGCTGTAGGTGTAGCTGTGGTCACTGTGTCACTGCTGTAGGTGTAGCTGTGGTCACTGTGTCACTGCTGTAGGTGTAGCTGTGGTCACTGTGTCACTGCTGTAGGTGTAGCTGTGGTCACTGTGTCACTGCTGTAGGTGTAGCTGTGGTCACTGTGTCACTGCTGTAATGTACCTGTGATCATAATTGTGTTGCACTGCTTGAAAATACAATTGCAACAACTACACTTGCATGGAACATGTAGAACTATCATTATTCTACTGTTGTGTCTACTGCTTCCTCACATGTCTTATTGAGTCTATTAATCCTGTCTGTTCATAGCAAACCGTCCTGACACTCGGTCAGGTTTGCTACAAATAATAGTGACACAGTTGTGGATGAACTTGTAGAAGACTTGCATTGTTTTAATGTTATGAAAATTCACCATACATAGTAAACATGTAAATATATACAAACAATCGCCACACAACAATGCAAACTCCCACAATCTACAAGTCAGACTACCTACTAACTAACATCTACACAATACATCTATACAATAACTAATTGATTGATGAGGTTGTAGAAGTGGCTGCTGAAGTGAACGGGGCCGAATTGCCGCCAAACACCAGTTTAAATGCCTACAGCTGATTGGCTGCTGGCCACGGCTTAATATGATTGGGCAGTGTCTACAAAATTAAACTTTGAATAAAAGTACATAGTATGGCAAAGAAAACACCTTCCCACCATCCCTGATTAATACATAATTAAAATATTTTAATTTTCATATACAGTTCAGCTGGTGTACCCCTACATGTGCATGTACTTAATGACCTGTGTCTACAGTCACTACTCTCCCAAGGTCTTTCCTGGCCCTAGTCTTTCTTAATTTTATAATTATATTTTAATCTGATGATGTTATAATTACTTGTCTTCTCAGTGTAATACATGAGCAAATAATGAAATATGTACATCTGTCAATATGCAACTGCGCATCCATAATTTTATACATAACAAGTAATTTATTGTAATTTGTAGAAATGTGTAAGTAAATGCAGTTATAAACTACACATAGTAACTCAGTACTGAGGTTACTAAATAATAAAAGCCTACTGACTACCGGGTTATGATATTTTGGGGTAAGAACCAAGAAGAGAGTGAACATTGGGGTAAAATGAGAGTAGTAATAATTATAGATTGTCCAAGACATTAGCCACCTTTTTGGTTTGTTTTCAACAAAATGGTAAACCTGTCCATTATACATGAATAGAAATGTTAATGGCTGTGTTGTGTTTTTAGGAGCCAACCACACGAAGGGCAATGGCAGCAGGCACGGTCACCAGGGTGAGTTGACCACTTGACCAATGTTCATGTTAAAGTTCAGAGGTTAGAAGTTAAGACTCCCTAATAATATTATCACTAACGTATATGGCACCTGGAATGATATGCGGCACCAAGCTTACAACTTTTGGAAAAAGATTTGATTTTAATATGCCCAAAGTAATGTTTCCAGTTAGAATGTTGTGTTAATGATATGTTAAGATTGGTGCCACTTTGAAGTTGGCCTGTTCATGATAACATTAAGGCCATGCAAATATCTTGCTTATAATGTCCTCTCTGGTTTCAAGTCATAGGTCAAAGGTCATGTCACTACATTTTTAATATATCTTCATTATACATATATGTACGTATGGACAGCATCTGAGATAAAACATTCCTTCATTGCAGAAAATGAAACAGACAGTATCACTTGGACTTGGAACTTCACATCACCTGATAAATTATAATATTTTTCATTACAAAAAATATACAACACACTCCTTTGGAATATGCGAGAAACAAAATATTTGGACTTGCAAATATTTATTTCTATTAAATACAAAATTGTGGATGAAACAAGCTTACATTTTGCACTGGTGTTTTTCATTCCTCAATTAAACCAATCAGCTCTGAACAATTTCAAATGTATGATTAAAATATAATAAAAATAAGTCAACAGTTATAAGTTCCCTAAATAAAACTTTATTACTGTTGTAGTTTTTGTCAGTTACATGAAATTTAGTACATGTTATATTGTTGTAATCATGTTTATATGTATTACGCTTTTAATTTACATTCGACTATTTCTCGCACCCAGCTGGACAATGCGTCGAGTCAGTTCACGACAGTCAACGGCAATCGTCACCAAACTGAGATCTCCCCAATGCACGCAGCTGCTGTCAACGGCGATAAATCATCTCTCGCTAAACTCCTCACCAGTAAGTCTCAATGTACACTCAACCACAGGGCAGAGCACCATGAGTAGCAGTTAACGCTATTACCTCATTTCCACAATGCATTTCTGCTCTCAGCAAGGACATCATGCATTGCACAGTAACATAAAGCCACAGTGGCGACCTCTAGAGTGGGTTCACATACTGCTGCATCTGTCACTGATTGGTAGAAAAACATATCAGGTATACGTAGGGAAATAACGTTTGTTTTATAATTTTTTTTTTATAAATGCATAACATGGGGACCATTCACTAAGATAAAGTGCTCTTAAGGAAAACTTATGTTTAAACAAAATCTATTGAAAAATTGAATTATTTGTTTCAAAACCATTGTCGTATTACACAGGATACTATTTCCATGACACACCAGTGACAATGTCCTCCTGGCATTTCTCGAAGTTGACAGTTCTGAGGTATTCGAGATTACTATTAAGGCTGAGAATTGATTTGAAAGTGCAAAATCGAGTTTAAAAGCTCTTAACAGCGTTAGTGAAGTGGGCCCCAGATCATTAGACCAGAGGGACTGGTAGTCTGAGCAAGTAGGTCTGAAACAGGTGAGAGGACTTCTGCATTTAGCAGGAGATACTACTGCAGTTACAGTTTAGTTCTGTTGTCAGCAATGTGATCCTGTCTTGTCCTGTCTTGCAGCCAGTGATTTGAACGCTGGGGATAAGTTCGGCCGGACACCGTTGATGTACTGTGTTCTCGGCGACCGTCTCGAATGCGCTGAAATGCTCATCAAGGCAAACACTGACGTCAACAAACAGGACATTGGAGGACGCACTGCCCTCCACTGGGCCGCCCACAAGGTGAGGGTTGTTTGGGGCTTCTGCTTAGTAGTACAACCACCTGGCAATTAGGGTCAGGCTAAGAAGGTACAACGAAGAGTGAAGAACAGAGGAATAGAAGACGGAGGTTGTAGGAAAGGAAAGCCTCTGCAAGTTGGCAAGGAGTTGGCTGAAGTGGACTGAATAAATAATATAATTCTATAAAATATCACATACTGATACAAATGCTATTACACATTTCTGTAAATAGGCAGAAGTTTTCTTTTGCAACATTTAGTTATTATTATTAAACAAAGTTCAATCATGCAGATATTGTGTTCTCTATCAGAACACAAATAAGTTTCGCTCCCGAAAACGAGGTTGGGGCAGGAAGTCCATTTTCTCCATGTTAAAAGATAGGACTTTTTTATTGTAATAATTGCATTTATAGTTTTATTTTACAAAGGATAATTACAGAAGCAGTGTGACACTGCTCATAAGAATGATCACGGAAATTATGCAGTTTAATAAATTATTATGGTGGTTGCCATGGTATTGGTGGCTAATACTTGTGTTTGGCGATCTTGACAAGTAATGAAGAATGCCATTATTTGCGCTGTACAACCTGTTTTGGGGCAAGTGTATACATGTGTATTTAGACAACTTATCAGATAGAAGTGCTTATTGAACTATTGTGAAACCACAACATACAGAAATGTAAAATGCAAATCCAATAAAAGACATATATGGCCTAAAATCATTAATACTGTCTGCACTATGTTAATCGCTATATGTCTATGACAGTGTGGTAAACTGAACATTAAATCGGACAGTTATGATATGACAGGTATAACACAAGATTCTTATGACCTGGTTTTCCTAGCATGATGTAACAGAAATTGAACTGATTACTATAGTCTGTAATCCATGTTTTATCAGCCTTTACGTAAATCTGCCATCCGAGCAATATTACTGGTATCCAACCATACAACAATAATGTTAAAATGATTACCATAGTATATAATTACTAACAAAAACTTCCATTAGTTTATTTTCATAAGTTGGAAACTACAACTGTCATCCATTGTTAGAATATCATTATTACGTCCTGTCCCCAATCAGGTCCAGTCGCGCGGAGTCTTGCCATGTGTCATGACACACTTACAGGCCCAGTAAATATATTTACCTGTAGGTTTAAATTTAAAAACAAATTTGCCATAACTTAACAAACCGTCTTAATGGAATCTATCCATCCAGTCGATAAAGATTCGTTGAGTCACTGTAACATCGGCTGATGTAACCACTTCAATGTTTCAGGGCAACTTCGGCTGTCTGCGCCTGCTTATGTCAAAGGGTGCGACCTCAAAGTTCAAGGACAATGAAGGTCAGACGGCGATGCATCTGTCGACTCGGCACAAGTCTGTGAAGTGTCTCTCACTGCTGATGAAACAACTGCAGCTGGGGGAGGTGGACGACCAGGACAACAACAAGGTAGGGTAGGGCGGGGTAGGGTAATATGTCGTCAAGGTGGGGGTAAATTGGGACAGTGAACAATTAAATAGGACACACTGGGGTTGAATGTGTCATTTGTGTGTAGAATTTGTTGAAATGTGACGTGGTATGCTGGTGTATATCGTGACGACAGTAGAGTAGCATTTTGTGATGATATTGCATGAAAAGTGCAAAGCAGAATTTACATTTTACAGAGTACATGCATGTAGGGTACACTGGGGCAGACTGTGATTATAGCGAAAGAGAAAATACATTGTATGGATAGGGTATACTGGGATGGAATGATAAGGTCCCATTTTATGAGCAATACATATGTAATGTGTAAAAACAATGGGATGAAAGAGGCAGGGTAGGAAACCACGTGGCCCATTGGAAGGGAGAGTTGGGGTTAGTAAGAAGTACTAGACCTATTGTTGTGTGACACCACCTAGTGTGTTTTCAGAGAACCGCCCTGCACTGGGCTGCATCATACGGTAACCTGGAACACGTTAAGATGCTAATCAAGCAGGATTCAAACATTGGCATCCCCGATGTGGAGGGTAAAACCCCCCTGCACTGGGCAGCCAGCAGTAAGAGCTCCCAGTCTGTCGACTGTGTACAGTTGATCCTGGTAGGTGGCGCCATGCATCTGCATGTGAACAGTTTTTTGTTCTTACCTTACCTTACCTTACCTTACCTTACCTTACCTTACCTTACCTTACCGTACCGTACCGTACCGTACCGTACCGTACCGTACCGTACCGTACCGTACCGACTACCTTACCTTACCTTACCTTACCTTACCTTACCTTACCTTACCTTACCTTACCTTACCTTACCTTACCTTATGTCACCTCACCTCACCTCACCTCACCTCACCTCACCTCACCTCACCTCACCTCACCTCACCGTATGTTTACCGTACATTACCGTATGTTACCATACCATACAATAACGCACCGTAGCACATCATACCACACCTTACCCCACCTTACCTTATGTTACCTCATCTTACCTCACCTATGCTCTCCAGGCTACACGACACATAGGACTGGTGTGTTAATTCTCCATCATGTTGTATCTCCGTCATTGAATGAAGATATTTTCATTATATATTATCTAGAATATATTTCAGCACTTGAGAGTACACTGGAATGCAACACAAAATTTAACAATTATCGTTTTATGCTACACTGCAGGAAACAACACCTAGTGTCATTAACTGGCAAGATTATGATGGTCGAACAGCGCTCCACCTGGCGGTGGCAGAAGGAACGAAAGATGTTGTAAATGTTCTGGTAGGTATTACATTTGTATTAGTATACAACCGTACATATGTATGTACACAAAATACTACATAATATTCGCGCATTATGCGCATTACGCACACAACTCCTTTACCATCAAATATGTCTACACACCAGTAGTTACTACACACATGTAGAGAGCTGCACAATATGGTTCCACATAATGTTCAAAAATTATTTCGATTTGCATAAATATTTCAGTGACTTGTCAGTCATTCCCTAGGTGGCACCACTGCAGTCACATCACAATCATCCGCTGCCTGGAGTGTGTGATTAGTGACATCAGAAATTAAATGGTCACATAAACAAGTTTATGTTCAGAATACTGTCATGGTGATGTCTGCTGCCCATGATTTGTTGGGTGTAATCTACAACTGTTATTAGTTGAATGGCATTGTTTATGGTTTATGGCATTATTTCACATGGAGTAATCATTTTGCAACACAAAACTTTACTGTATCAACGACAAGTCAATGTTCATCTGTAATGGTAAATAATGATCTTCCTTTTTCAGACTTCACACGAAAAATGCAATGTCTCTGCCCTCGATAACATGTTCCGTACGCCCCTGCACTGGGGCGCAGTCCTGGGTGAGTCACTGAGTGTCACTGTGCTGAGAGTCACTACTGAGAGTCACTACTGAGTGTCACTGTGCTGAGTGTCATTACTGAGAGTCACTGTACTGAGAGTCATTACTGAGTGTCACTGTACTGAGAGTCATTACTGAGTCATTACTGAAAATCACTGTACTGAGTGTCATTACTGAGAGTCACTGTACTGAGAGTCATTACTGAGTGTCACTGTGCTGAGAGTCACTACTGAGAGTCATTACTGAAGTCATTACTGAAAATCACTCTACTGAGTGTCATTACTGAGAGTCACTGTACTGAGAGTCATTACTGAGTGTCACTGTACTGAGAGTCACTGTACTGAGAGTCATTACTGAGTGTCACTGTACTGAGAGTCACTGTACTGAGAGTCATTACTGAGTGTCACTGTACTGAGAGTCACTGTACTGAGAGTCATTACTGAGTGTCACTGTACTGAGAGTCACTGTACTGAGAGTCATTACTGCATGTCACTGTACTGAGAGTCACTGTACTGAGAGTCATTACTGAGTGTCACTGTACTGAGAGTCACTGTACTGAGAGTCATTACTGAGAGTCACTTTACTGAGAGTCATTACTGAGTGTCACTGTACTGAGAGTCACAGTACTGAGAGTCATTACTGCATGTCACTGTACTGAGAGTCACTTTACTGAGAGTCATTACTGAGAGTCACTTTACTGAGAGTCATTACTGAGTGTCACTGTACTGAGAGTCACTGTACTGAGAGTCATTACTGAGAGTCACTGTACTGAGCAAAAGATGATCTAAAATAATTAGTAAATGTTTTACCTCTCATGAAACGTTTTCTTTTTTCTCCATATATTTGGACTGTGTCTCACAGGCTCACAGCCTTCTTCAGCAGACTGAATTTCACAGTCGTGTCACATGACTTACATCATGTGACACAAACTGGAGCATGACCAGCAGGAGTTCTTGTCCAATGTCTCTGTGTATGTTGATTTTTCTCCTTTGCCAGTTCTCTTCACGGTGTAAGACTTTTACATCTCTTATTTAACACTGGTGACCTGTGTAACTTGATGACTATCGTTATGCCAACGTTATCAGACTGACCAGATATGAAATGTTGATCCCTCGTGACTTTGAGAAACTTGTCACATGTTGACGAGATGACATACCTCGCTGATTTCAGGTCATTCAGAGATCGTGGGTATGCTGCTCGACAGAAAGGCGGACTACGTGAGTTCGGATTCAAATGGAGCCACGCCCCTCCATTATGCGTCGCAGAACAACTTTGCGGTGAGTTCATAACTCAACACCAGGGACCATATCACAAAAGCATGATTTTGCTCTTTAAAAATCAGTTTCTGTTGTCATCACTAGGATGTGTGTCATGGAAATAGTTGCTTCAATGATATGGCATTGTATTTTGCATTTAATTATTGATTTTTATGTAAGCCAATTATTTTCTATAAAACAAACATCAATTACTTTTACCAAATACCAAGCAGCTATTACTCATAGGACTCTGGAAACAAAACTGGCCATTGTGGTTAAAATTGTCAAACAATGATTAACAGACAACTTTGCCTTATAGTGATGTGAAATCTATAAATGCCAATGTAATCTGGCTGTACATTGAAATTTGCCACATTTGAGGCCTGACAATAACTTATGATAAAAACAATTAAGTTGTGTCAAATCCTACAAGAACCATGACTCAGCAGTGCATCAGAAGAAAATTATTAGGCAATGTCATAGTAATAAATTAAATTAAATTAAATTAAATTAAATTAAATTAAATTAAATTAAATTAAATTAAATTAAATTAAATTAAATTAAACCAAACCAAACCAAACCAAACCAAACCAAACCAAACCAAACCAAACCAAACCAAACCAAACCAAACCAAACCAAACCAAACCAAACCAAACCAAATTGAATCAATGCACATTAAAATGGAAACAATGTAACTCTTTAAAATACAGTAATGATACTGTTGATCGTATAAATCGTGTTACATCTCATAAATCCATTTCTAACGACTGTCATTTCCGATAAAACGTTCACATTAGTTTCCAAGTCTAAGTCAAGATCAGGACAGCATAAATGAAGTCAAATCATCATGATTATATAAACTATATCGTAGTTACATCCATTTTATCGTAATCGTACAGTTTACTTTGTACTCATTAGACATTTATTTCTCTTATCAGATGATGATAGTGATGACATTTCTGTTTCTCTTCAGAGGTTCTCCAAAATGATGACAGAGTTGACAAACTATCCAAAATAGATTTTTATAGAAACAATTAAAGAATTACTGCCAAGTCATCAGCTCAAAGATAAATATCAAGAAACACTGGTGATATGAAATATCAAGCCAAGAAAGTTGTAGGTTTTTTGCTGATTTATAGTTTTATAGTGTACGCATCATAATGTGTAAACGTGTTTATTTTGAAAGAAAACTATCCCATCTGAGAACATATTCCTGCCTTGAAATGAAGAATCCTATCAGGAGTTGCCACTTAATTTTAAATGTATTATTTGCAAATGAACACTAATTCAACACAGAATCGACACAGAGAAAGGTTTCCCCAATGTTATGTGCTATTTACTTGTAAAACGTCTGCTTCGTAGAACACGGTGGAGGTGTTTGTGTCACGACCTGAGGTCAAGGACGAACCTGACATTGAAGGTCGTACGGCGTTCATGTGGGCAGCAAGCAAGGGTGCAGATGATGTTATCCTCACCTTTGTGAAGTACGGTGTGGATATTCATCAGACAGGCAAAAATGGCAGTACAGGTGAGTTGTATTGTCATTGTGTCTGTCACCCACTGCTTAGAAATGGATTCAGTTAAGCTGTCAAAAATTTAGGCTAACCAGTTGAACAGTGGGAATTCTGATCCATTTTATGTATTCTTGCGGCAAATGTAAATGTCCCTATGTTCTGTATAAATGAAAAGTTTCAGTGCGAAATTATATATCCATTTTGCTTGTTTTGATAGAACACTTTTATATTTTATCCTCTAAGTTTAATCAGACACTTACGTATGATGTCGATTATTTGAATATATTAAGAATCAAAAATCAGAGACCATGGTAGCAACTGCTGAAATGTTTATCGCAGATTTGTTGTACAAAATCTGCATTGAAACAACTTTTATACACTCTCATGAAGCCTTGCACGAAGATTAGGGTACTGAGTGGCTGAATATATATTGTGTTTTCATTAAAAAACAAAAGATGGTGTCTATCTATTTTTGAAAACAAATATTCTTGCGCAGTGTGCACATATAGTTTAACAATGACTTTATTGTGGTTCATTATATATGTATATATATATATATATATATATATATATATATATATATATATATATATATATATATAATTATTATATCATATTAGCACTACACATGGTAGAACAGACAAATATTTGGCCTTGATTCATGCACAAATATCAGAAATGGTGTTTGCCAGAAACCTTTGAATAATCTACCTAACAGTAAAAGTTTACCCCGCCCTGCATTCCCCCAGCCCTACACGCGGCAGCCCTGGCTGGCCACGCCCGCACAGTGAAGCTCTTGCTGAACAATGGGGCGCAGATCAATGTGTGTGACCTGAAGCAGCACACGCCCCTGTTCCGCGCCTGTGAAATGGGGCACACAGACGTCGTACAGACGTTGATTGACTGCGGGGCCAAAGTGAATGCTGTCGACCAGGATGGACGGTCTCCCTTGCACTGGTCAGTCACATAGTCATGTCATTTATGGTCATGATACTTAACGTGTTGACTTTGAGACATAGTAAGTGCATCTCCTTCCGATGCGACTCACGTCTTTCTGTCTTCATTGGTGTCCTCGGATCTTTGGCCCCTCAACTACAAATTGATGATATATCTCAGAAAACAACAAACATCAATTTTTTAGATATTCACTTTTACATATTAAATGGTTAGCTAGTCCCTAGGTGGCACCACTGTCTACTTATTATATTTTGATTTGGCGGAAAATGATGAATTTGATTTTTAAAATAATAATTATAATAATATTTATTTTAATGCATGAATCCACTCAAGCTGCAAATTTAACACTTGTTGAAACTGGTTCTGTCAAATTTATGTACCCAGGGTAATAGTTAATTACTCTGTTTAGTATACAGTATTAATTTTGAAAGTTTTGTGTTGTAATTTTGTGAATTCCCTGTAACAAAAAAATTGCTGGGCAGGCTTGTGTTAGTTTGCTCTTATCACAACTGAGAAAATTATTTTAACGTCATTGTGTTGTAGCTTTAAATGTTTTAAAGTTTTGATAATTGATTTCACAATAAACTGATGTACAAACTGAATAAACAGAATAGATGTGTGCTGTGAAATGTTATTTGTTAATTATGCAGTCTTGTTTTTTTCAGGGCCGCACTTGGAGGACATGCCTACATCTGTCAGACCCTTATCAAAGAGGGCATTGGCCCTAATGTCAGGGATCATTCTGGGTAAATACCCTGTCGTTTTCTTTTTATATGTCACAAATACAGCCAATGTACATTGATAGTTGAGTATGACATTTTATGTTTTTTAAATATCCCATTTATCATCTTAAAAAGTAGTTATATTTACTTGTAGTATCAAGGCATGTGAAAGAGTTGTTGAATTAATTATACAAATATTATCATAAAAAATATAAATTGGAACTAAATAAAAAGTAATGTCACATGTGTATTTCATACGATTTAACAATTACACTATAGTATATTGTAAGAAACTGCTGGGCATGTGTAAAATAATTGTTTGGAAGATGTAACGTTGCTCTACATAACAGTGACACCTCCATTATGTAAAAGTTACACTCGGTCCATGGCAAAGTGACTTTATGGCAACGTGATCATAGTAATGGGGTGATTTTCAATAGGTGCTTGTTATGGCAATACTTTGTATCTACTGTCCCTGGACAGCCATAAAAAGCAAAGTTTGTGAGATCTTATGATTGTTTCAGCCGTACAGCCCTGCAGTGCAGTGCTTATGTTGGGTACGTCAACTGTATGTCTGTGCTGATTGAACATGATGCTGATGCAAACGCACAGGATAATGAGGTAAAAACTTCTTTGATCACAGGCCTCACTGCCACACTTTCTACTGTGTCTGTTCACTTAATCCTGCTCTCTACAGTTCTTATGTCAGAGATGTGATATTTTGTGTTATTTTATGTTACTGCTTCTTAACGTGTTTGTTTATGTTTTGTGTATAAAGCCTGAATCCATTCTAGTCGCAAATACATACATTTATTGATTCTGGTGGCTTGTAACTTCCCTTTTCGAGTCAATAAAGTATTTTGATTGATTTGATTTGTTCTACAACTGTGTCCTGGGGATGTTTACCAGTTCAACTTGCAGCGGTACGACTTGTACCAGTTCAACTAGTGTTCTTTACAGAGATGATCAATCACAAGTTGTCCCGGCCCAGCATGCATGTAACACCTCAAGTGGTACAAGTTATCAGTGTCTTACAAAACAAATGTCTCAGGACAGCTGTTTGTATATGCACAGCAGGCAGTAGTTAAATTGTTTAAAACTTAATCCATTCCTAATGTTTCTGTAGTTACTTACCCAAGTCATCCTGCCACATATAGATGTAAACCACACCCCTGTGTAGAAACTACCGTAAATATCCCTTCCTATATAGATATCTATATCTAGATATCCTGTTCTACTCATTTTCGGACTAATTCATTGTTTTATATTCCACATGGTAATTCACACTTAGCCAAGTGACATCCATGCCATGCAACTCGCTGACAATTATAATATATATTCTCTATTTTGTTCTTGTTCTCGTTGCATTTTGAAATAAAGTTACTCTTACTCGTGCTCTTACTTTTACTCATTCTTACTTGATACATTTGTAGCTGTTGTGTGTACTAATGGCCCAGTCATCAACCCCTGGGTAACAACCCTGTCAGCTGGGGTAGTGTAGGTAATGCTCCGTACTGTTCCAGGGTATGACAGCCCTGCACTGGGCCTGTAGCAAGGGACACCTGGATGCCGTTAAACTTCTCATTGAATTCCACGCCTTCCCAAACCACATGGAGTTCACAGAGGACAGGTAGGTCACTACACACCATGGTCTAGTACACTAGACGGCTGCTGTACCAGGCCGTCTCAATTCATAGAACCAGGGTTTGTACCCTCTATGTTGCTTCAGTTCACACTGTGTTGTTCTTCTTGGTGAGGTTGGTCATGGTTACCGTTGTCTTTTTCTTCGTTTTTCTTTCCTCACTTCTCTCTCTACATTCTCTATCAACAATCTCAAACTCCTATCTTTTGTAATAGTTCTCCATTCATCTCCCAATCTTTCAGATCTCTCTTAATGCAGTCTTCCCATTGCATTCTCGGTCTTCCACTCCTCCTTTTTCCCTCCTCTTTTTGGGCATCAGCTCTCTTTGCCAGTTTTTCATCTCCCGTTCTTTCCACACTTTTCCTCACCAGTTTCTTCTTAAAACTTTCCCTCACTCCAACCTCCATCTGTCTTCGTCCATTCTTCTCTTATCCGCTTTCGGAATACTTAAGATCATATTGTTATTATTTTACCACAAAAATAATAAACTAAGATTAATGTAAAGATCAATACTAGGTTAAAATCTATGCGAAAATAAATATGATAGATAAAATAAACATTAAATCTGATCACCAGGTGATAATTGGGAAGAAATTATTACAGGTACACTCCTTTGGACTACGCGCTGATGGGAGAACATTATGAGGTCGCTCAGTACATGATAGAACAGGGAGCTCTCTCTATCACTGGCATACAGGACATCGCTGCCTTGAAAATACAGGTAATCTGCAGCCGGACAGTAGCGCAATTCACAGTTGAAGAATCAACACATTGGAGGCCCATTCTGGGGTTATAGAAATACGTGTAATAGTATTGATTCTCAGGTTGCTGTGACTGCTTGTAAACACACAGATGAACAGTTATAATAGAACACCTGCTTGTACATATGAGCAGAATTTGATGGCTGAACATCTGAAGAGTTGAACTAACATTTCCATTGGGGCGGTACATTTCTTTTGATTTGACTTCTTCAACAGTGATATGCTATTATATAATAACAATATATCAGGAAGGACAACTGTTATTCAGTATTTTAATTTAACATTTGCAGTGGCACTAATCGCATATTTTGATCTGATAGGTGATCAAAACATATGAGTAACTTTGTAATTAATTTAATATCTAAAAATAATCACCATCATTTAAGAAACTTATTGTTATTTGGGAGATCGGAGGCCAGTGAACAAAGGAAATGAGTAAACATAAGAAGATATAAGTGGACCATGGCATGTGTGGCGATGCAGTTACAACACACTATGGTTAGCATTTGACATATAGACACAGCTGTACCTATATTGACAATTAAAATTCAAGTAAGATCTTAGAATGTGATCTTATGTGTTGTCTGTGTCCAATGAAGGCCGTCTTCCGGGGTTATCGCATTAGGAAGACATTCCTTGAACGCAAGAAGCTACTGATGAAACACGAACAGCTGAGGAAAGATGCTGCAAAGTAAGTCTCCGTGTACCTGAGCCGTGTACTTGTGACTTATGCCGACGTTGTAACGTACAAAACAACAGGGTTTAATTGCTGCCTGTGTATTGTGGGAATAACATGTTGGTGTTGGTTTAACTCTACGTCTGCAGAACTTCACCATTTGTTATACATATGCATATGCATATGAAAAGTCAAAATTAATGAACAATTTGTTTTCAAAACTAGTTATTAATTCTACACAGGATACATAAAAAGGCTATTTTATTGTAATACTTCAAGTGTGACACGGGTAAGGAATAATGTGTTTCTGACTTGTCACTTCTGTATAATATGCTTTGAGGATTTTTTTAAATGCATTTTGATTAAAAATATGTCATTCTGATTGTAGGCATGTGTACACATGTGTACACATGTGTACACATGTGTCCTTACTGGTGTACCGTAACTTCTACTAAGTTTATTTGTTATTTCTGCTTCGACGGATAGAAAGAAGGCAGAAGACGAGCACAGGAGGAAGGAAGACTGGCGGCACAAAAGGGAAGTGATGGAACGACGTCAGGACACGGCGTCGACACAGGGGGGCAGTAGTGCCGCTGACAACGAAATGCAGCTGCTCAGTAGTGACGCGTCGTGGCTGATATGTCAAGACACGAGACAGGGGTCAATGTCACAGCTGTCCTCCGCCGGGACACGAGAGTCCCAACCACAGGAGTTCTTCCTCACCTCCGTGCCATCCCAGGAGGAAGCAGCTGGGACAGGGCCACAGGCCAGTGCGGTGTTGTCAACTGCTGTCATAGGCGCAGCTGCGGCAACAGCGGCAACAACAGCAGCGGCAACAGCTACACCAGCTATGACAGCAGCGGCAACAGCAGCAGTGCCAGCGACGGCAGCAGTGCCAGCAGCTAGACCATACCGGAGAAGGTGGGTGGCCTACTCGAGACACACATTATAGTGACTTGTTAAAATTACCACCGTTAATAAAAACTTTATTGCATGGTAATTATAACTACAGAAATTAGGTAACAATTAAATAGTTATTAGTAATTATGTTATAAGATATCTGCTTTTATTCTTCTATAGTTGTATTAAGTTCTCAGCTGGTCATAGCTACCCTATCAAGATTTCAGTTTGTTCTCTCTGTCAACCTCCAACTTCTGTTTCCATGCTGACTTTGGCTGCACGTTGGCTAAACCAGAATTCACCATAACTTGCAGTCTGTAGCTTATGGAGAATGTCGTGTAAAGCTGATGAACAACCCTACTGTGTAACAACTACAGAGAATGTGTGAGGAAAGACCAATACAGGTGAAGTAAAGGTAAATTCTTATATAGTGTATTTACAGTATTCTGTTCTTGGGACTGCACAAAGCACTCCCTGGCTCCATCTATCCCTGCCTCCACGCCTGTCTCCCTGCCTCCCTCACTGCCTGCCTCCCTCCCTGCGACTCCCTGCAACCTTCCCTTCCTCCCTGCCTGCCTTCCGGCATCCCTCCCTGTCTCCCACCCTCCATCCTTCCCTCCCTTCCCCCTGCCTCACTTCCTCTCCCCATCCCTCCCTTCCTTCCCCCTCCCTCACTTCCTCTGTCCCCCATCCTTCCGTCCCTCCCACAAGACGTGACTTCCCCTACTGCCCATGTGTCACAGGAAGAGACTGCAGCAGGTGTCGCCGGAGGAACTGATCCTGTCAAAGAAACAGGAGAACCAGAAACTGGTGGCGGAGGAACGGAGTCGACTGTCGGAGCACCGGTGCAAGGACCATGCCGCCAGGGTCATACAGAGGTCATGGCATCAGTACGTATCCCATTTCTCTCTCTGTCTCTCCTCTCTCTCATTCCATTTATATGCGTCTCTCTCTCTCTCTCTCTCTCTCCCTCTCCCCCTCCCCCTCTCTCCCCACAACATATCCATAACTATGTCTTTGTCCTCAGAGATTTAGTGATGATACGGGGTACTGGAATATTGAGGGTTCAACATTATGTTCTAGGTTTTAATTCTGAAATATTTTCCATGAATAAAACTACAAATATGTCTGTTGTCAGAGTGCAAAAAAAACTTGTGCATGACATTCAATTGTAATATCTGCATAATCCCAAATTAGTAGTAACAGGAACGGTACATTCTGGAAATGGGGGATGCTTGAGAGCAGAGTAACCCAAATGTGTTTGGAATAGTGTGTAATTATATCTTAGCCCCAATGTTTGCTTTAAAAGTTATGTGATGTGAAGTTGTGGAAGAATGAAATAGGAATTGGATGCATTCATTAACTACCAAAAAATACCACTGTTGATGATTTGAATATGGAGTTGTTTCTATTTGGTTAGCCTGATTTTGAAGTGTAGTTGAAGTTTTACATTGTTTGAATCTCAAGGGGTGCATTTATAGGTTTTGAAGATTACAATTTAGAGGTTATTGACAACCTTCCAGAAGGGTAATTTGGAAGTTTCATGTCATAGAATTAATTTTTGCCCATTGTGAAATTTTACCTGTATTTACATGTACCAAAGTTTTGCTGAGAATCCGTTAGAATGTTTGTTACTTGAATGTCGTGCAGAGGTTTGGTTTGTCCTACGATGTGATGTTTCCATTGTTACAGCTATCTGGCCTCAAAAGTAGCAGGTAAATTTATAAATACTGCGAGAGAAGTGATCACAGAGAAAAGGCTGGAGCTTGGCGAGGCAGAGTGGCAGAAACAGATTGCTGCCCTCACAATACAGCTCGCCTGGAGGAAGTACTTCAGGTGACCTCACTGGTGTATCATTTGTAATTAGTGTCCCTCTTATTTATTCATTTGTTATGTGGTTAGATTTTAGCATTATGTCTCCTGTTGTGTTTCACGGGAAGTCTCTTCCTTTTTGTGTTTCTTGCTTTGAATTGATGTTCTCTCATTAACTATCATATCTGGTAATTATCTTTTCTAATTATAAATGGTTTGTTTACCGCATTAAAATAGCCATTGTTTATAAAAAAAATTAAATGATGTCTTTATTTTGACATTTGCTATTGTTGGCATTTCTCGTTATTTCCCAAATGTTCTTAATCACAGGAATACATATAATAACTTATATAATTGCACAAGCTTGCTAAAACACACGTGAAATGTAGTTCTCCAAATGTATGGGTGTTCTTAGCTGTTTTTCTGAAGTTAAGGTTTTGCAAACTTTTTGTTTTGCAGGAAAAAACTTCTTCGGTGTCTAACACCAAAGAACCGCAAGATTCTTCATGCATGGCATCCTGGTGTAGTTGCTGCTAAACAGAGGGCGCTAGTGGAGCAGATCTACAGTACGTGTGAAGTAGTGGACGCTATAGGGAATATGGCAGTTATGTCAGTAGTATTTAACTACGAGTTTCTCATAGGGTGGTAAAAATCAGGTGAACATTTGTAATGTAGAAAGGCTGAAATACAGCAACAAGAATTGTAGATAGACTTGTCTGTCTGTCTGCCTGTCTTCTGTCTGTCTGCCTGACTGCGTGCATGCGTGTGTGCATACATGCATTCGTGTGTTTCTGTGGTGTGTGTGTTTGTGGTGTGTGTCTTGTGTGTGTGTTTGTGGTGTGTGTGTCTGTGTGTGTGTGTGTGTTTGTGTGTGTGTGTGTGTGTCTATGTGTGTGTTTGTGGTGTGTGTGTCTGTGTGTGTGGGTCTGTGTCTATGTGTGTGTTTGTGGTGTGTGTGTTTGTGTGTGTGTGTGTGTGTGTCTATGTGTGTGTTTGTGGTGTGTGTGTTTGTGTTTGTGTGTGTGTGTGTGTGTGTGTGTGTGTCTATGTGTGTGTTTGTGGTGTGTGTGTCTGTGTGTGTGTGTGTGTGTGTGTGTGTGTATCGTATCTGTATGACTATCTACATGTTCAACCCAGCAGATATACCTGGGTGTCTTTATTAGTAATGCCCACACCATTTCGTCATATTTTGTAATCCAGTAATATCCAAGAAAACCAAATTCATACACTATAACTATTGAGAAAACAAACCATACATATCATGACAAGAAGACAGTGATTTCATAATTAAATGCCTCCATTTTCTCAGTTGTAAGCCGTGTTTTGATGTTGCCCTTCCAGAGAGTGGCTATGTCAACGTTCCTGGGTGGCACCCCAAGCTACACGCCCCTAGCCGCCCTGCCTGGTTCCAGTATGTGCCGTCCCCTGCAGGTGAGTTTAATCATATTCCATATTGTCACAGTTGATGCATCTATGACAGGGGTAGAACTTTGACATTTATTTTACTAGACAGCAGGACTAGTAAAGACAAAAGGTTACTAGTCTGCCAAAAGGGTTACTAGTCCGGCAAAAGATAAAAACAATCTAATTTTAGGTTGTTACAAATTTTTTTTAACCTAAAAACTGTGTATTTTTGCAACCACAGTTAAAAAAACAATACAGTGTTCACAATGAAATAGTAATAAAGAAATAATAAAAGTAATTAATGAAGAACTGACGATATAATTTGTACTTAAAAACTGCACAATTGAAAAAGGATACCAATTGCACTCATTGACCAATAGTACCACCCTACCAGACACAGGGCAGCCTACCATTATGAATTTTCCATAATCATTCCAGAAATTGACCTCATATTACAGTGTTATGAAAACTGCTTTGCTGGACTGTATTAATAGAAATAACAAATAAGACACTATAGAACATTATAGACATCTAGAACAGTTAATCTTACAATTAATGCCTTCCCGGAGGTAGACAAGTTCATAGCTGATGGCTATGCTTAAGAAAATGTCATCATTTATTAATTAAAGCTCCCAATCATTTCGTTTTGCCCATCACCAATCCTTTTCTTTCATGTCCAGTCACGTTCTATATAAATAGGTCAAGTAATAAGCGCAGTTTGCTTAATAAAAGAACCATTAATTATTTTTTATCGTATAAAAAAACAATCAACCGGGTAGCAGACGAAAACCGATCGCGTTGGCTACAGCTGGCACCATTTGTTTAAACTGGGCGGTCACGTGCAGAATCCGAGATCAGCCATCCAGGCACACATCGATCGATCAGGCGAGATTTTCAAGCTACAGTCTTTTCCAGATGTCATGATAACTCAGATGTGTGGTTCACCAACTCACTAACGAAGCTTTTTATTTTTTTCTGAGTTTTCTGTTATTTCATAAAAAAGAAGGCACATATATGCATAAACGAATTAGCATGTCACAGGGGATACTTCGTAGGTTTGCTTTTTCGTGAAATTAGTCTCAAATTTTTAAGTTAAATGAAGTTGTCACTACTGTAGCACGTTGTTCACTGGTAGCAATTTATCAATGTTTTAATGACTTGGGATTCAGTTACAAGTTAGTGAATGGGTTAAGACTAGCGTCACTGTGACTACAAATACTTCATTGACTACTGTAGGGTGGGGTGGATTACACACCGACCTTCACTGGATAACCAGACTAGTTATTAGGCAGGTTTACTAACGGTAGTCCGCCCTTATCTTTACTAGTGTACAGACTAGCAGACTAATGGGTAGTTCTACCTTTGCATGATACCATGTGTTGCTTAGCGACCAAGTCAGCAAGCTTACAAAAAAATTGACGCCATAAGTGTGGAACTGTCAGACTTCCTGTTTCACTCTGATGTGAAATTCTTACGCAGTTTTATTCTTTGGGAAAAAATTTATATAAAGTTGTCTATGCAAGAACATTTGAGAAAGGTCATATCGTGATGTATGTCGCCTTGGTTATATATATATATATATGTATGTAATAATTATGTTAGTTAACCAGTTACTAAGTTTTATTCCTCATTGATACCTACAATACATGTTACTGCAATATTTATTTATTATTACTTTAAGTCAGTATTTATTTATTTATATTATAAATGACTGTAAATTGTTTAACCTCTGTCATCTCCACCATAACCAATATATGTGTGGGGGGTTGAATATGTGGAATACGAGCGATATTTATTTCACAATGACTGCCTGTGTAATTACTGTTTTATGTTTTTTATGTACAGACCACAAGAAAATGTTCTTTTCTTTGAATGTTGTATCTTGTACGTTGTCAAACATATATCATTGGTTGCTGTTGACGTCTCTTCTGACAGCGCTGTCGTTCAACTTCGCCATTGACCAGTACCTACCAGTGAAGGCAGAGAGTCGACCTGGCAGTCGGACACGGTATTCCTGGTCCCACTACGAGTTCCTTGATGTCGCAGGTACACGTGTGTGTGTGTTGGTGTGTATGGATCTGTGAACTATCTCAATGGCCCCACCAGATCACATGCAAAATCACAGCCCGATACATGCAAAAACTAACTGAAATCTGGGGACATCAATAAACAGAACGACCGCTTGACACTGTCAGAGGCATGGACCCAGGTCCAGTGGGAATCAGAACTTAAAAATTAATTACCAAGTTAAAAAGTAGTATAATATTACCCAAGGTTTAACCGATACACTGTATGTATTAATAATTGTATGCACGATACAGTTCATACAGGTATGATATGATAGGTAAAAAGCTATCTGAATACCTGCCTGAAACAGAAATATTGCCATTGTTACATGTATAATTGTATTTCTCAAGTTTTAAGCAGAAGGATAGTATGTTTTAGTTAACACATGATTCTATGTAGCTATGTGTTTGCTTTGTTTTCATAACATCCTCATCTAACTACACAGAATGAGTTCTTTTTCCTGGGTGAAGTTGTGTGTATATTTAGAACACTGCTTTAGATTTTGGAGATGTTACATTGGACAGGTATTGTGTAATATTTAGCGGTGACTTCTATCGATTTACGTCGAATCAAGTGCCAGTACACACAATGACAGAACCTTTTATCTATGCTTACAGCTAATAATACTAAAAACACAGTATGCACTCACCACATGAATGAACACATACGAACATACACATACAGATACAACCACATGCTCACACACGCACACACAACGCATGCACGCACGCACGCACGCACGCACGCACGCACGACGCACGACACACACACACACACACACACACACACACACGCAATTCAGTTAATCATAACTAGCACAATTTCAAGCAGTCTTGTTTCACCAGTTATAATGTCAGCAGATTCATACACACTTTGTTGTTCACTGTCATGTTGCAGACGAGTTTGGTGACGTCACTGGATGCACATATACACTTTGTTTACTGTTATCTATCATTTTGCAGATGAGTTTGGAGACATGAAGTTGTCTGACAGCTTCCTGCCTCACCATTATTCCTACAACATGCAGGACTAGCGCGTCACAACGTCATCTTCTGTCACTCCATTCACGTCACCGTCATCGTGGCGACTCAAGACGTCATCCTGGCAACTCAAGACTTAAGCGGTTGTCATGCTAGTGATACTGGTGCTGTGAATCTGGCAACTATTTCTCAGGTAGAGGTGGGATGGATGCTGCTCTATGTGATAACAACCAGTATATGTTTTCTCATGTCCTATTCTCATTATTATATGCTGGCTTTCCAGGACGCCAAAACAACAAGAAAAATCGGGTTTCTTTTAAATATAAATTGTGTGACTGTGTCCATAGCATGTCAGTTAACGAACATAGGGTGAAGCCATCTTCAATTTGTAACCAATCAAGCATATTAGGGTGTTAAGGGATACAATGATGTGGGTTTCTCCAGGCACATTTTAAGGATGTGTATTTTATGGGTTAATGTGAGTCTGCTTGTTACAAGAGTTGTCCATGACTATTTATTGTCAGAAATTATCTGAATACGAGCAGTAATGATGCTTTCTCATCCCCGTAGTTCATCACTTGGTGAGGGCTAAGGCTTGACAAACAGTTTTGTTTTTACAGTTGTAGATACAATGTAATCACCTCCATCGATAAGACAAGACTTATGCATTGTACTAATAAAGTGTCTAAAACAGCTAAATATAGAAATATTTTGGCAGTGTCAAACCCAATAAAGTATGTACAGAAGTTGTATTAAATGTAACTTTGTATGGGCTGCATATGTAGTGCTGTACAATGTGTGTTAGTGTCTGTACATAATCTCGTGTGTCATTAGAGTATGATTACTTTTGAGGTACAACCATTGACCTAATGATACCGTTGTTTCTGCTATACACAGTAATCAACAAACTTGTCAATTATAACGTATATTTAAAATACATGTTTTAGTTAGGAAAATTGTACATAAATCAGATATATCAATTTGTTACTAAAAAGTGAAACTGTGAAAACATTAACCACTTTTGTGTAATAAAACTAAAGTACCTGGTTACTTTAAACCAGGTTGTAAATATGATATTGTTAGTCGGTTAGTCTGATATTTAACATTGTAAATAAAATGTTTTATACAATGTGCCTGTATGTGTTATTCGTTTGTACTTAAGATGCTAGTGGTTAGTAATGCATTACATGCCCAGTGTTGTTTGTAAACATGTAACACTAATGGATTATCTTGTGACTGGGAAAATATAGTTAGCATATGTCCTCTCTTTAAATGCTGAGTCATAAATGTGTAACAGCAACTGTCATATATGTAAAATTAGTGATCTTATCCTGACAAAATAATATGCAGTGTATAATGTTTACTAGAGTAGATGTGTAATGGTGGATATCCAGGCAGGGTAAGATGGGAAAGTTATACAAACATCTCCCAATATTATATTGTGTACCTGCAAGTGTCACATAGCTCACAAACACACCAGATGAGAGCATGATAAATATTTGCTTGTTTAATGAGTAATGTCTTTAGGAAATGCATCCATAGGAAGTTCTGTGGAACATACCAAACATGTCATTCATTTTGAAAATTTTATTCCGGAATAACACATCCATCTAAACTATGATGAATAAGTTATACAAACATAAAGCTATTTTCTAAAGAAATAAGAGTGGTAATGTATATAATGTATCTACAACCATAAAACCGTATTACAGTATTATAAAACGTGGTAAAGCTATAAACCTTTGGTAAGTGGACCCATCATTCCTATGATATAAATAATATATATATATAATAATAACAACACCATTTTAGGATTTATTACATAATATTCTTAGCAATTGTGATTGACCACTGAATCAAATGAAATTAATTAACAGTATATCTATTATACAATAAGCATTTACCTAGTTTCAATTTTATTAAGACAAAATGAAAACCCAAAAAGGAGCAGAAAGAGTCTCCATGGCCAACAGAAAACAGCTAGTCACAATATTCCTCCACCGTACGTACATTTTTAATAGCAATTCAAAACTAAAGTTGTTGACTACAAATTGACAATGTATAGTCAAATATGATAATAGTAAATCCCCTAATAAACTAGCTTACACATTAGCATGTTAGTATTATGCCAATGTCAACGTCATAGCAATATTTAATATACCACCATCATTGTTTAATAAAATATATAGACAACAAGATTTTTTAGCTCATTCCATCTTGTTTAAATAATTCGGAACATTAGTTTAGAAAATACTAGTCACAGAAGATACAGCCAGATGTAGAACTACTTTATTCAGTATTGACTATATTGTTCATGGCTCCAAGAATGGTTTATTGTAGTATATACATAGGTGAAACCAAGGGAACACTCAACCAGAGATTCAAAGAACATATAAACCAACAGGAGTAGGAGGTCATTGCCGGGCCACAGGACACACAGTGTCCACGAAGAACACTAAAGTACTGACTCGTGAATCCAACTGCCACAAGAGAAAAGTGAAGGAGGCTATATATATATTAAACAGAGAGCCCCTACCATGAACAGAGAAGTACAAGAACAATGCCCGTAGCTGACGGGTCGAAACGTTGTACTCGTCATCGACAATTATGCTCCAAAGTAAGTTAAATCATACTTTATTCAGGCCAACATAAAGCAAGGTTGTCAGTTCCACTATCCAGAATCACCAGGGTGTAATTATTAGCAGGAAGTTGATTGAATCAGTTGTCTTGAATTAAAGGTTATTGGTTCCACTATCCAGAATCAACGGTGTAATTATTAGCAGGAACTTGATTGAATCAGTTGTCTTGAATTAAAGGTTGTTGGTTCCATTATCCAGAATATCAACAGGGTGTAATTATTAGCAGGAAGTTGATTGAAGCAGTTGTCTTGAATTAAAGGTTGTTGGTTCCATTATCCAGAATATCAACAGGGTGTAATTATTAGCAGGAAGTTGATTGAAGCAGTTGTCTTGAATTAAAGGTTGTTGGTTCCATTATCCAGAATATCAACAGGGTGTAATTATTAGCAGGAAGTTGATTGAATCCATTGTCTTGAATTAAAGGTCATCAGTTCCACTATTCAGAAACAACAGGGTGTAATTATTAGCAGGAAGTTGATTGAATCAGTTGTCTTGAATTAAAGGTTGTTGGTTCCACTATCCAGAATATCAACAGGGTGTAATTATTAGCAGGAAGTTGATTGAATCCGTTGTCTTGAATTAAAGGTCGTCAGTTCCACTATCCAGAATATCAACAGGGTGTAATTATTAGCAGGAAGTTAATTGAATCTGTTGTCTTGAATTAAAGGTCGTCAGTTCCACTATTCAGAATCAACAGGGTGTAATTATTAGCAGGAATTTGATTGAATCAGTTGTCTTGAATTAAAGGTTGTTGGTTCCACTATTCAGAATCAACAGGGTGTAATTATTAGCAGGAAGTTGATTGAATCAGTTGTCTTGAATTAAAGGTTGTTGGTTCCATTATCCAGAATATCAACAGGGTGTAATTATTAGCAGGAAGTTGATTGAATCCGTTGTCTTGAATTAAAGGTCGTCAGTTCCACTATTCAGAAACAACAGGGTGTAATTATTAGCAGGAAGTTAATTGAATCAGTTGTCTTGAATTAAAGGTCGTTGGTTCCTCTATTCAGAATCAACAGGGTGTAATTATTAGCAGGAAATTGGTTGAACCAGTTGTCTTGAATTAAAGGTTGTCAGTTCCACTATTCAGAATCAACAGGGTGTAATTATTAGCAGGAAGTTGATTGAATAAGTTGTCTTGAATTAAAGATTGTTGGTTCCACTATCCATAATCAACAGGGTGTAATTATTAGCAGGAAGTTGATTGAAGCAGTTGTCTTGAACATGGAGCCCAAATGAACATGCCAAACATGAAATGACCATTTTGTTGGTGCAACATAAAATTGCAAACAACATTTCATCATAAACATAATTATTAATTGTAGTATTTGTTATATAGCTGTATGTATGAGACAACTTTCTTTTTAAAATAGGCTGTCAACCGCAAAAAGGCATGTGACAGAAATAACAGCAATAGCACTAACCAAAACTTCTTGTGCTTTGCTTTCACTTCTCATGTTTCGGACTGCAGTGCCTGCTGTGAACTCTGATTCTGCGACGTGCAGAAAACAAAGTCAGCCTCTGCTTTACTAATGGCCCAAGCAAACTTGTCACGTAATGACTTGGAGTAAATCTTGTCGACTGGCACCTCCCACTTCATACACCTGGAACAACAACGGCATTCAATAAGTGACAATAAATCCTCAAAAATATTCTCATTAAATTATTATTGCAATTTTCAAGTAATATCCAGTACCTGCCAATTTGTATGCTTGTATACATATTATAAAAAGCATGCACTCATAAGAAACGTTTGCAAAAAGGTGTACAGTCTACATGTAATATCAGAACAAGACTGATAAATAAAACTATTAAAACTTACCAAGTACATTTAAATATAATAAATTAAATATATAATAAATGCCCATGTTCAGGTTTCAGCATCTTATGAATTTATACCCCTCAGCAGCAGTGTACTATTTAACTATAGATGTTGAATGGGCACATTGGGATGTTTCCACGCTGGGTGGGCCCTAATGTTTCCACCCGGGGTGGGCCCTAATGTTTCCACCCGGGGTGGGCCCTAATGTTTCCACCCTGGGTGGGCCCTAATGTTTCCACCCTGGGTGGGCCCTAATGTTTCCACCCGGGGTGGGCCCTAATGTTTCCACCCTGGGTGGGCCCTAATGTTTCCACCCGGGGTGGGCCCTAATGTTTCCACCCGGGGTGGGCCCTAATGTTTCCACCCGGGGTGGGCCCTAATGTTTCCACCCGGGGTGGGCCCTAATGTTTCCACCCGGGGTGGGCCCTAATGTTTCCACCCTGGGTGGGCCCTAATGTTTCCACCCGGGGTGGGCCCTAATGTTTCCACCCTGGGTGGGCCCTAATGTTTCCACCCTGGGTGGGCCCTAATGTTTCCACCCGGGGTGGGCCCTAATGTTTCCACCCTGGGTGGGCCCTAATGTTTCCACCCGGGGTGGGCCCTAATGTTTCCACCCTGGGTGGGCCCTAATGTTTCCACCCTGGGTGGGCCCTAATGTTTCCACCCGGGGTGGGCCCTAATGTTTCCACCCTGGGTGGGCCCTAATGTTTCCACCCGGGGTGGGCCCTAATGTTTCCACCCGGGGTGGGCCCTAATGTTTCCACCCTGGGTGGGCCCTAATGTTTCCACCCTGGGTGGGCCCTAATGTTTCCACCCGGGGTGGGCCCTAATGTTTCCACCCTGGGTGGGCCCTAATGTTTCCACCTGGGGTGAGCCCTAATGTTTCCACCCTGGGTGGGCTCTTTGGGGAAGTGTCTAGGGCTCTAGCAGGCTCAGAGACCCCTAGGCCTAGCACATTCACCTGTGGACACTAGGCAGTAGGCACCCAGTATCCACAACGTACCATGTGGAAGTCGTACTGGTCTTGTCTGTTGAGAGGCTATGGACCAGCATGGCAGACTTACGTGGTCTGCTCCATTTTCACATCAAGGACCTGCCTGGTACCTGATGGCTATAGCTGAGAGAGAACAAAGCAAGCACTACAAAGAACACACAAAGCAAGACTATGACGCAAGCATTAGGGAGGTGCATACGTTTGTAAAGTGAGTCATCATCACATATCACACACAAAAATTATTAATAATTTTATGACACCACCTAACAAATTGAAGATTCACTAATGCACACTGAGGCAGCTTTGAATATTTTTCATTATTATTATTACTAGCATTTCTAGAGCGCCGTATCTCCGGGATCAGCCCATTCATAGGCGTGTACATACATTACAATAAAACGTACATACAGTAAACATTTCATGTTATACACTTAATGTTAAAAAGGTATAACATGGTAATTTTTTATTATTAAAATAAGACAATAAGTAATTCAAATATAGTCTGTAAAATATTACGATGATTACGTAAATATCAACAAGGTATATTAAACAGTAAAACATTAGAATTAATAAATAATAAATAAAATAATTTAAAATAAAATAATTTATAAAATACATGTTATACAGAACAATTCCTCAGTGGAAGTAAGCCAGTTTAAATAAATAAATGCGTCTTAAGGACAGTCTTGAATTTAGCTAGTGTCTGACTGACAAATGTTTTCAGGCAAACGGTTCCAAAGTGATGGTTAATGCGAGGACGGTAATGTTTTGTTAGACGTGTCGCACCAGTCTGTGGCCTTGAGAGTCATCCTGGATTGATCATGTCTTGTCTAAAGAAGTTGGTGGCGTGGGTGGTGGTTGAAGACAAATACAACACATTATGTTTTTCTCACCTTCACAAACTCATGAGACTGCACCATACAAACTGTACATAAAGCGTGAATATGAAGCAACTATTATGCACGACAGATTAAGTGAGATTCGCATGAGAGTATAAAGCAAATATTACAAGTTACCCATCAGGATGGGAGCAAGGAATACAAACTACACGCGCAAAGCAGGAGTGTGAAGCAAATATTACAAACTGCACGTGAAGTGAGGATGTAATGCAAGTATTGACAAACTATACACTGTGCTTTTGGTAAACTTAAGGTAAACGACACCTGAATGAGAGTATGTAGCAAACATCACAAACTACATGTCAGTAAAAGTGAACAAATATTCACAAAACTGAAATATACTAACCACGCAACAGTGATTCGAGGATCGATGTAATATGACTTGGATGTAGCAAGGTTGGCGTCCTGAAAACGTCAAAAAGTCAGTGATTCTCACAAGTTTGCCACACAGATCCAATTCCAGATGGCAGGTGGACAAGTAAGCCTTTGTCTTGTGTTTACGTTTTACATGTCCTTTCAAGATATTTGTACATTTTGTTTTGATACATTATCATTCTGCTGGCATTTACTCAATCTACAAATAACTGTATTCCTGTCAAAGGTGTGGTGTACCTGCACCGACATGCTTATTGCACACATATGCACGCACAAACGCATGCACACACGTGCACACACACATGCACGCACACACACACACGACAGGTGATTATTATCACGACCTTTCCAGTTGCTTGAATCAGCTGCAGGTCCTTCAGTTGCCTCTCTAACTGCTCCACTTTCTTCTCAAGATCAGCATCGTTTTCACTGGAACAACATTAACAATTTCTCAGACCACACCACCAAGTTGGATAACTGATTGGACAAAAACATTTCAACATGTGGGAATGTTAATGTTCCAGTACACAGTTCATGGTGAACATTTTACTTATTTCCTCTTAGGCCATCATTTAAAAAAATAGTGTGGTAGGCCAGCGTTATTGTAAATTATATAATTATATTATGTCAATGAATGTGTTGCGAAATTGTTATTCAAATGTATTGGGAGTCTTTAAAAGAAGTGGGAAGTGGGAAGTGGGAAGTGTGACTGGCCTTAAGACATCATAAGGAGGGAAGAATGTGGTAGGCCAGGACCCACTCATGGTAGCAGGATAGTTGCAGCTTAGCTAGTTGGGGCAACTTGTTAGGTATTTAAGGGATGCAAACATTGTACACTGTGCTGTTACTGTGAATAAAGACTTGAAAAAAGCGTTTGACACAGTAGATCATGAGTTGCTCTGTAAAAAATGTATTTCTATGGTATCAGAGGTGTGGCACACAATTGGATAAGCAGTTACTTATCAAACAGGTCCCAATTTGTTTGCTACAATGAATTCCACTCAGACCTGTTAAATATATCATGTGGTATCCCACAGGGCTCCATTTTAGGGCCGAAACTGTTTATACTGTATATTAATGATTTAAAGTAACATATCTAGGCTTGTGAAATATATACTGTTTGCTGACGACACAAATTTATTTTGTGCAGACAAAAACATCAACCAACTTGTTACAACAGTATCGACAATTCTTGACAAATTGTGTATATGGTTTGCTGTAAATAAGCTTTTCTTTAAATGTTTGAAAACAAACTACATGTTATTTGGAATTTGAATGCACAGTTTGACATAACTATCAATGGTATAAGTATTAGCAGAGTGCATGTGGCTAAATTTATTGGAATATTAATTGATGAGAAATTGAATTGGAAAGAATCATTTTAGCAAATGTTAAATCAAAGCTCTCTAAGAGTACAGCTACATTATATAATGTAGCTATGTAATAGACTCACAGTCTATGCATATCTGTACAGCTCATTATTCTTACCATACATTATTATTGTTCTGAAATATGGAAAAACACATATCCTTCTAATGTCAATTGCCTTGTTGTACTTCAAAAGAGAGCAATTAGACTTCTGTTTGGCAGGTCGTCTTGACACACAACTCCTCTTTTCTACAGGTCGCACACATTAAAATTTCCAGATCTAGTTTAAATTCAAAACAGCTATGTTTATGTATAAACATACTACTGCAGGTTACCAGCTAATTTACAACAGCATTGTGAAAAAATATATCTCTGAATAACACGTCTCAAAAATCAATTAGTAAGGCCTGTGCACCTTGAATGTTAGAGCCATGTCTCTTCCTATGTATGGCCCTAGTCTTTGGAATTCCTTGCATGTTGAACTAACTGATTATAAAAACAACAAGATCTTTTAGACAGAGGTACAAGTCAATACTCATAAATGAATATATATAATTGCAACTTCATTGAAACTGATTCAGATGACTAATGATCTGAATTCTAAGATAATTCTTGCATGCATCCATATATTTTGAAAAAGTGGTAGTAATGTGTAATAACTTTTGATGTTGTTTTCACTTTTTCTATTTATGTTATATCTTTTAGCTTTAGTCATGTATTTTAGATGTGTGCAATATTTAATATAAAATTTTTGTTAAAAATTATGTATGACACCAATAAAATGTTAAAACAAGTTAATTTTCAGTTATTCCTCTTCAAAAACTTATGTTTTGAAATCTATGTTTGTATTGTCTTAAATTATAATGTCTACTGAATGTTGTTTGAATAAATCATATTGAATTGAATTGAATTGAAAGACCTATGATGCAACGTCCAATCGTCCATACTAGGCCGTCACAGTAGCAGTCATTCCGATGGCGATGTAACATGTGTGTGGGGCAAGTAAGACGACAACAAACTGCAAGTATATCACACTTACTTATAGTTGTGTTGTCGTCACCAGGACGCCAAACACCGTTTACAACAATAGTTTTTTTTTATATATAACACAGTATATATCAACCAGTCCTTAAGCCTTTCAAAAGTATTTTTCACTTGTTTCCTGATAGGCTTGTTCAATCGAACACCATTCTGATGTCTCTTGGAAGCATTCTTGCTGCAGTGACTGTTTGTACAGAAATAACCACCACGTCTGTAGCAATCCCATAGCAAGAAGATTCAAACCAGGACTCTCCAGATTAAAGTCCAGCATTCTAAAAATAACAACTCCACAATACACATAAATTTTTTACTGCACCTGGCTGTTTCAATGGTTTTCTCAGCTCTCTGGATTTCTTTCTGCTTTGCACCAATCTGTTTAAATGACAACAAGCAATCAGTGTAAGAATCAATCAAACAAATAATATAGAACGACAAACCAAGTACTACACACAATACTTAAAAAAACATAGTCTGATATAAATAAGACATTATAAATTGAAAAGTATTTACCTGAAATCTTCCGAAATCATTCGTACAGTGTGCTTCCATACTTAAATGAATTCTTACTGTTTTTCTTACTATCATGGCAATATGCAACAAAGGTACACACATTTTCACATGCTTACATTACATACATGTATATAATCTTAAGATATATAAGTATACATATATATGTGTGTGTGTGTTTGAATTGATATATTAATTATAATATATATATATTATATATATATATATTGTATATATATATATATTGTATACAATGTATATATATATATATATATATATATATATAATATATATATATATATATATTTATACAATGTATATATATATATATATATATATATATATATATATTATATATATATATATATATATATATATATATATATATATATATATATATATATATATATAAACAGGGTGCGAAATATTGCAATAATCAAAATAATAAATGTAATTTCAACACACCAAATATTGGTATTGGCAGCAGTGCTATCGTTCAAGGTTTGATAATTCCAAATAAATGCCAGATCTTTCTTATTCATAACTGTTCATAATTCAAATGCAATGCTAGGTGCAGATATACTGGATACTATTATCTCCTCATTGCGAATCAGGCACAGATCAAATTTACAACTGAATAACCATTAAGTGCAATCCTGATCATGTTCGGCCCTGCCGATAGATATACCTTTGCCTGTATGGTTTCCATTTGCTTCTTGGGCACTGTCCGTTGATGGTTACACAAGGTAGCCACTGCTCGGTTGGCCATTTTATATGTCAGAACTTTGGCAGGAACCTCATCATCCACTGCAAGGCATCATGGGTAAGTTACTTCAGAGATTGTAATATATAATTAACTCAACACAGATGGTAACAAACGTTGAACATCTCAGTAAGCAGTCAAACTACTCTACTCAGAAGACACATATTGAAAGCATTGGTAGTTCACTCAAAGGTTCTTATGGGCTACGTATGTGTATACTTTTAGCTATGTATGTCTATCAATACTTTTAGCTATGTATGTCTATCAATACTTTTAGCTATGTATGTCTATCAATACTTTTAGCTATGTATGTCTATCAATACTTTTAGCTATGTATGTGTATCAATAGTTTTAATGAAAATGGGGTTCTTGGTCAATAAAGTTTAGTAAATGAAAACACCCATGAGTATAAAATGTTAAGAACAAGTATGACATTTTCCAGACTCATCCAATTACACATCAGATTTAATAAACTTGAATAAGTTTTGAAATACTCATCTGTAGTAACTGTCATGTCTGTATCCACATGTATGAATCTGGCAAAATATCTGGTGGACAGATGTGATGCCAGTGTGCAATGTTACTTTGTTTGGTCAAAGTTCTAAAATACTGACTGAGCCTACTCACGTGATTCACAATACTTACAGGTAGAGAATTTCATTCTTTTATTGCTGATAGGAAATAACCATTTCTAAATTGTGATGGCAAATTTGGGTCAATACATTTAGAAAAGATTCCAGGAAACTTGTTCAGTTGAAATAACTACGAAAACTGTGTGTCTTAATATACATCAGCTCTGCCTATTAGTTGTTGCTGACAATTCACACATACAGATCATGCCGCTTAAAGTTTGAATGACCCTGAACAAACAGATAAATATCACCTTACTGACCTTCGGTCAAGAGATTCAACTGTTTCTCCAACATCTTTGAAGAGTTGTAGGTTCGAAAAACCTTTGCAGTCAGACCATCCATGAAAGTGTAGAGATGTTTATTCAATTTGTCCGGCTGAAATGAAGCGTCACAGTTTTAATGGGTTTTGTCAATTCATTGTTTTATAAAATCGTCATATATAATATATATAAAAAAATGTTTTATATCATAATTGCCACCCTATGATGTCTGACATAGACATGTTCATTTCATTATTACGACATAGATGAATGGCAAATTGAATAACTTTGTACACAGAAATGTAAATAATTTGAAACTCATTTTATTTTCAAAATAAAAAAATGGAAGTCAAAGACTTCAAGTCTCAAAGTAAGTAGGTAATTGTGAATGAAATATGTTTTGGTGAATTATAGTCACTGCCTAGTCTCTTCACCACAATCAACTATTTGACATTTTCTGTGGATATTCGTAAGAGATGATGAGAAACACAAGCCACATTTTATGAAAAGAGCAGACAATATAAATAAAGTGCATGATTTTTCACTTTATAGTTGTCTTACAAGTGACAATATATATTTAACCAGTAGACACAAAAATCACATCCTTCTAAAGATAATTACATCAATATCACAATAAACACAACTTGCATATAATATCAGTAGTCTAAATGACAATATAGCTTGTTCTCTAAAGAAATGCAGGACTGACAAATTCCGTATGTTGAAGGTTAAGTGTTGGCTTAACTGTTGGCTTTGGCATGTTACCAAACGTAACGACTTAAGCCAATTATTTGAACAATTATTAACAAATGGCTACTATTTTTTTTCATGCATTATGGGAACAACCAGACATATTGATGATGGATTAAACCAGTCATTGAGGCGGAACTAACAGTCCTTCAACAGTGCAGATGCATTCGTGTGATTCTGTCAGTCAGTGCACTAGAGCAACATTAACATGTGCTAAATAGTTAAGAATATCTCCAAAAACATTCACTTTTATCAAGATAGCACAAATCAATGTAAAACTGAAGTCAAGATAATTAATTGTTTATGTTCCAAGAAAGTCATGAAATCACAACTCACTGTCACTTTGTCAAACACTTGTTCTGTGTCTTCTTTGTCTTCAACAAAGCCCTGTAGGTTTTCGAAGACATCTTTCTCCACTGTGACTTTGTACTGGTAGCTCACTGAGTGCTTTCCACAAAAATCAAACTCAACAACAAAGTCCTCAATGTCGAGTTCCTCGTACAGCGTCATGTGTTCAACTCGTAGGGAGCAGCAGCCAACTGTGTCTGTTTGGTCCGGACGCTTCTCATTGCCCACCCTCAGAGACAACTACAACAACACACTCACTCATTGCCCACCCTCAGAGACAACTATAACAACAACACACTCACTCATTGCCAACCCTCAAAGACAATTATAACAACAACACATTCACTCATTGCCCACCCTCACAGGCTACTACAATAACAACACACTCACTCATTACCCACCCTCACAGGCTACTACAATAACAACACACTCACTCATTGCTCACCCTCACAGGCTACTACAATAACAACACACTCACTCATTACCCACCCTCAGAGACAATTATAACAACAACACATTCACTCATTGCCCACCCTCAGAGACAACTATAACAACAACACACTCACTCATTGTCCACCCTCAGAGACAACTATAATAAGAACACACTCACTCATTACACACCCACAGAGACAATTATAACAACAACACATTCACTCATTGCCCACCCTCAGAGACAACTATAACAACAACACACTCACTCATTGTCCACCCTCAGAGACAACTACAATAACAACACACTCACTCATTACCCACCCTCAGAGACAATTATAACAACAACACATTCACTCATTGCCCACCCTCAGAGACAACTATAACAACACACTCACTCATTACCCACCCTCAGAGACAACTATAACAACAACACACTCACTCATTACCCACCCTCAGAGACAACTACAATAACAACACACTCACTCATTGCCAACCCTCAGAGACAACTACAATAACAACACACTCACTCATTACCCACCCTCAGAGACAACTACAATAACAACACACTCACTCATTGCCCACCATCAGAGACATCTACAATAACAACACATTCACTCATTGCCCACCCTCAGAGACAACTACAGCAACAACACACTCACCCATTGGCCACCCTCAGAGACAACTACAACAACAACACACTCACTCATTGCCCACCCTCAGAGACAACTATAACAACACACTCACTCATTGCCCACCCTCAGAGACAACTATAACAACAACACACTCACTCATTGCAAACCCTCAGAGACGACTATAACAACAACACAATCACTCATTGCCCACCCTCAGAGACAACTACAACAACACACTCACTCATTACCCACCATCAGAGCCAACTACACAACAACACACTCACTCATTGCCCACCATCAGAGCCAACTACAGCAACAACACACTCACTCATTGCCCACCATCAGAGCCAACTACAGCAACAACAACACTCACTCATTGCCCACCATCAGAGCCAACTACAGAAACAACACACTCACTCATTGCCCACCATCAGAGCCAACTACAACAACAACACACTCACTCATTGCCCACCATCAGAGCCAACTACAGCAACAACACACTCACTCATTGCCCACCATCAGAGCCAACTACAGCAACAACACACTCACTCATTACCCACCCTCAGAGACAACTACAATAACAACACACTCACTCATTACCCACCATCAGAGCCAACTACAGCAACAACACACTCACTCATTACCCACCATCAGAGACAACTACAACAACAACACACTCACTCATTGCCCACCATCAGAGACAACTACAGCAACAACACACTCACTCATTACCCACCATCAGAGACAACTACAATAACAACACACTCACTCATTGCCCACCATCAGAGCCAACTACAGCAACAACACACTCACTCATTGCCCACCATCAGAGCCAACTACAACAACAACACACTCACTCATTGCCCACCATCAGAGCCAACTACAGCAACAACACACTGGCTCTCGTTGCAAATGCACTACATACATAACAGTACAGTTCCTGTTCATATTTTGAAGGAAGGCGGAGTTTTGAAAGAAAAGAGTTTTTCGAAGGACCACTGGGTGTTGTGTCTGTATGTCAGTGATGCCAGACCTGGTCAATGAAGTAGAGTGCAACACCGAATTGTCGAACTGCCGTATCTGGTGACCCCCACATCTTGCGGTAATCTACACGGATCTGATCAATATGTTTATGAAGCTTCCTTGCAGTGTCATACTTTTCTTCATCACTCCTGCCCTAAAATAGAGAGCACACGAAGCCTCAGACTAGTGACCACAACAACCCTTGGTTGGTCAACAGGAGGAACTCAGTACAGTAACTGTACTGTACTGTACTGTACTGTACTGTACTGTACTATACTATACTATACTGTACATACTTTATGTACTATGTGGTATGTACTATATGTACTGTATGTACTGTACTGTACTGTACATAATACTGTACTGTACTGTATGTAGTACTGTAGTGTACTGTAGTGTACTGTAGTGTACTGTAGTGTACTGTAGTGTACTGTAGTGTACTGTAGTGTACTGTAGTGTACTGTAGTGTACTGTACTGTACTGTACTGTAGTGTACTGTACTGTACTGTACTGTACTGTACTGTACGTAGTACTGTACTGTATTACTTTTAACACCCCTACCTGAGAGGAAAATTCCAAGCAGTCACTTTAATGCATTAATCGCACATTACTGAATATACCAAGCTGTCAATGTAACAGCGAAACAATTTCTTAGCCATTTTCCAGCACAATGATTTTTATACTCAACATACCACTTTTGTGCCATTCTTTTAATCATTGTGAACATCCATCTAAACACAATGTCTTACGTTGTCTGCCGTCGTTGTCAGTAATGTTAACAAGATGTTTTGTCACACAATAGAAAAAGCAACTTGGTAACATGAGGTGACTAAAGATGAGTATATTCTAAAATCAAATGTTTAAACCACACCCTGGTCAAAATATCCACCTTGCCACCACTAGCACACTGTGTCTGTTCCAAGAACAAGAACAAGATGTTTATTTTTGACCCCAACAAGTACAGGACTTAATAACCATGAGGTGTATATAAACAAACGTCATCATAAGTAATAACAAAAACAGAAATGAGGGCAGTGACTCCTGTTAAGACTGAAAAGTCACTATCACAGGAGCCACTCGTAGTAATTACACATTTAATTAACCTCTCTACATGTGAATGCATAGTATTTGTTTTATATCAATACAATTGTTATCTCTTTATAGGTGAAACTATCTCTGACACATGTGTAGAGCCATGCTTGTCTGTAGTACAAGTATAAATAATTAAGTGACAATCCATAAATACATATAACATTTCTTTGCATCTATCCATATACAGGCTGTATACGTATATTAAAATGTTTACGTTGAAGAAATAACTGACACATGATATTGTACATGTGTTTTAATATTTTTGTAAGAGATAACAGATAGAGAGACAAAGAGTAATACGCAAACCCATGTAAACTGTGAGTAACACTTTTTTTCAGAACTAATTGTGGAGTATTGTTTATAATGTGAGGCAAAGTGTATTTAATAAGGCTTTTTTTGCAAATTGGTGTCTCGCCAAAGATATGTATATATATTTGTAGCTTTGCAAGTATTATGACCGTGAATATTTTAATTGGGGATAACATTCCAATTTAATAAATAAACAAATTACAAGGTATACATATATAGACAAATTTAAGTTCTTGCAATTTTAATTGTCCATAAATGATCTGTATAACCCGTAGATATAATCTAGAGAAATCTAAATCATGTTGAAGTTCATCTATACGTCTCCTACCTTGAGCATGGATGCAGCACTCAGCTCCATGTACCGTGTCTTGCCCTCAATGTTCTCTTTCCATTTTGCCAGCCAATTCACCTAAACCAGAGTAAACCACGTCACAACCACATCACCGCAACAAGAGAGCAGAGTGACAGACACACACCAGTGGATGAATCTGTCCTCGCAAGCCAGGGATGGTAGATTACACCACCTCTAGCAGACTTCCTATGAAATGTCTGAAAATTTGCTGAATGACGCAGTTGCATATTTCCATCCGACTCCAGGTAATACCTGTTCGACCATTCTTGTGAGTGGTTGAGGTAAGTTTTGACATTACAGAAGACGGTACAAATTCAGAACACTTAATATCGACCCACACCATATAGAACAAGAAACATGGTGGAAGAACAAAAGAAACCAAGGTCTCCTTCATATAATATATAAGGTTGTGACATGTGTGGTACCTCTTTGGCCGAATGTCCTCATCTTGTTGTTATGAACAACTTCCTTCCACTGATGCCCTTTTGGTGGCACAGGAACCCTTGAACCCCTACAATGTCCTCATCTTGTTGTTATGAACAACTTCCTTCCACTGATGCCCTTTTGGTGGCACAGGAACCCTTGAACCTCTACAATGTGCTCACCTTGTTGTTATGAAAAATGCCTTCCACTGATGCCCTTTTGGTGGCACAGGAACCCTTGAACCTCTACAATGTCCTCACCTTGTTGTTATGAAAAATGCCTTCCACTGATGCCCTTTTGGTGGCACAGGAACCCTTGAACCCCTACAATGTGCTCATCTTGTTGTTATGAACAACTTCCTTCCACTGATGTCCTTTTGGTGGCACAGGAACCCTTGAACCCCTACAATGTCCTCACCTTGTTGTTATGAACAACTTCCTTCCACTGACGCCCTTTTGGTGACACAGGAACCGTTGAACCCCTACAATGTGCTCACCTTGTTGTTATGAACAACTTCCTTCCACTGACATCCTTTTGGTGGCACAGGAACCCTTGAACCCCTACAATGTGCTCACCTTGTTGTTATGAACAACTTCCTTCCACTGACGTCCTTTTGGTGGCACAGGAACCCTTGAACCCCTACAATGTCCTCACCTTGTTGTTATGAACAACTTCCTTCCACTGACGTCCTTTTGGTGGCACAGGAACCCTTGAACCCCTACAATGTCCTCACCTTGTTGTTATGAACAACTTCCTTCCACTGACGTCCTTTTGGTGGCACAGGAACCCTTGAACCCCTACAATGTCCTCACCTTGTTGTTATGAACAACTTCCTTCCACTGACGTCCATTTGGTGGCACAGGAACCCTTGAACCCCTACAATGTCCTCACCTTGTTGTTATGAACAACTTCCTTCCACTGACGTCCTTTTGGTGGCACAGTAACCCTTGAACCCCTACAATGTCCTCACCTTGTTGTTATGAACAACTTCCTTCCACTGATGTCCTTTTGGTGGCACAGGAACCCTTGAACCCCTACAATGTGCTCACCTTGTTGTTATGAACAACTTCCTTCCACTGACGTCCTTTTGGTGGCACAGGAACCCTTGAACCCCTACAATGTCCTCACCTTGTTGTTATGAACAACTTCCTTCCACTGACGTCCTTTTGGTGGCACAGGAACCCTTGAACCCCTACAATGTCCTCACCTTGTTGTTATGAACAACTTCCTTCCACTGATGTCCATTTGGTGGCACAGGAACCCTTGAACCCCTACAATGTCCTCACCTTGTTGTTATGAACAACTTCCTTCCACTGACGTCCTTTTGGTGGCACAGGAACCCTTGAACCCCTACAATGTCCTCACCTTGTTGTTATGAACAACTTCCTTCCACTGACGTCCTTTTGGTGGCACAGGAACCCTTGAACCCCTACAATGTGCTCACCTTGTTGTTATGAACAACTTCCTTCCACTGACGTCCTTTTGGTGGCACAGGAACCCTTGAACCCCTACAATGTCCTCACCTTGTTGTTATGAACAACTTCCTTCCACTGACGTCCTTTTGGTGGCACAGGAACCCTTGAACCCCTACAATGTCCTCACCTTGTTGTTATGAACAACTTCCTTCCACTGACGTCCTTTTGGTGGCACAGGAACCCTTGAACCCCTACAATGTCCTCACCTTGTTGTTATGAAAAATGCCTTCCACTGATGCCCTTTTGGTGGCACAGGAACCCTTGAACCCCTACAATGTGCTCATCTTGTTGTTATGAACAACTTCCTTCCACTGATGTCCTTTTGGTGGCACAGGAACCCTTGAACCCCTACAATGTCCTCACCTTGTTGTTATGAACAACTTCCTTCCACTGACGCCCTTTTGGTGACACAGGAACCGTTGAACCCCTACAATGTGCTCACCTTGTTGTTATGAACAACTTCCTTCCACTGACATCCTTTTGGTGGCACAGGAACCCTTGAACCCCTACAATGTGCTCACCTTGTTGTTATGAACAACTTCCTTCCACTGACGTCCTTTTGGTGGCACAGGAACCCTTGAACCCCTACAATGTCCTCACCTTGTTGTTATGAACAACTTCCTTCCACTGACGTCCTTTTGGTGGCACAGGAACCCTTGAACCCCTACAATGTCCTCACCTTGTTGTTATGAACAACTTCCTTCCACTGACGTCCTTTTGGTGGCACAGGAACCCTTGAACCCCTACAATGTCCTCACCTTGTTGTTATGAACAACTTCCTTCCACTGACGTCCATTTGGTGGCACAGGAACCCTTGAACCCCTACAATGTCCTCACCTTGTTGTTATGAACAACTTCCTTCCACTGACGTCCTTTTGGTGGCACAGTAACCCTTGAACCCCTACAATGTCCTCACCTTGTTGTTATGAACAACTTCCTTCCACTGATGTCCTTTTGGTGGCACAGGAACCCTTGAACCCCTACAATGTGCTCACCTTGTTGTTATGAACAACTTCCTTCCACTGACGTCCTTTTGGTGGCACAGGAACCCTTGAACCCCTACAATGTCCTCACCTTGTTGTTATGAACAAACTTCCTTCCAAATGAAAGTCCCTTTTGGTAGCACATGTGAACCCTTTGAACACTAAATGTCCTCACCTTGTTGTTATGAACAACTTCCTTCCACTGACGTCCTTTTGGTGGCACAGGAACCCTTGAACCCTACAATGTCCTCACCTTGTTGTTATGAACAACTTCCTTCCACTGACGTCCTTTTGGTGGCACAGGAACCCTTGAACCCCTACAATGTCCTCACCTTGTTGTTATGAACAACTTCCTTCCACTGACGTCCTTTTGGTGCACAGGAACCCTTGAACCCCTACAATGTCTCACCTTGTTGTTATGAACAACTTCCTTCCACTGACGTCCTTTTGGTGGCACAGGAACCCTTGAACCCCTACAATGTCTCACCTTGTTGTTATGAACAACTTCCTTCCACTGACGTCCTTTTGGTGACACAGGAACCCTTGAACCCCTACAATGTGCTCACCTTGTTGTTATGAACAACTTCCTTCCACTGACGTCCTTTTGGTGGCACAGGAACCCTTGAACCCCTACAATGTGCTCACCTTGTTGTTATGAACACTTCCTTCCACTGACGTCCTTTTGGTGACACAGGAACCCTTGAACCCCTACAATGTGCTCACCTTGTTGTTATGAACAACTTCCTTCCACTGACGTCCTTTTGGTGGCACAGGAACCCTTGAGCCCCTACAATGCAGATATACATCTCACTAGTCCTCTTGAAGTATTCATCCATTTTATATGCCACAAACCTTACACTGTCAGCAACGTGAATGATACACTTGTATGGTAACAACATGAATTACACACCTGTATGGTAACAACATGAATTACACACCTGTATGGTAGCAACATAAATTATACACCTGTGTGGTAGCAACATGAATGAAACACCTGTATGGTAACAACATGAATTACACACCTGTATGGTAACAACATGAATTACACACCTGTATGGTAGCAACATAAATTATACACCTGTGTGGTAGCAACATGAATGATAAACCTGTATGGTAGCAACATGAATGATACACCTGTGTGGTAGCAACATGAATTATACACCTGTGTGGTAGCAACATGAATGAAACACCTGTATGGTAGCAACATGAATGATACACATGTGTGGTAGCAACATGAATGATACACCTGTGTGGTAGCAACATGAATGAAACACCTGTATGGTAGCAACATGAATGATACACCTGTGTGGTAGCAACATTAATGATACACTTGTATGGTAACAACATGAATTACACACCTGTGTGGTAGCAATATGAATGATACACCTGTGTGTTAGCAACATGAATGATACACCTGTGTGGTAGCAACATTAATGATACACCTGTGTGGTAGCAACATGAATGAAGCACCTGTATGGTAGCAACATGAATGATACACATGTGTGGTAGCAACATGAATGATACACATGTGTGGTAGCAACATGAATGATACACCCGTGTGGTAGCAACATGAATGATACACTTGTATTGTAACAACATGAATTATACACCTGTGTGGTAGCAACATGAATGATACACCTGTGTGGTAGCAACATGAATGATACACATGTGTGGTAGCAACATGAATGATACACCTGTATGGCAGCAACATGAATGATACACCTGCATGGTAGCAACATGAATGATACACCTGTGTGGTAGTAGCATGAATGATACACTATACATGTGGCAGCAAAGAACTGTATGGAACTATACATATTTAAAAGACTTCCTAATTGACAGGCAAATTAAAAATCATTTAAGTCATCAAATTATAAAATCTACACATCATAATTATTATACCCTTGCATTATGCATCTAGAAAATGCATGGCTTGAAATTTGCAATTGTTCATTAGTAAATAATAGATGTATTAATTTGTTGTTCATTCACATAGCCTAAACAGAAATACTATTCAAGCGTGTTTAATAAAAAAAATGGAGATTTAATGAATGATTATCCTGTTGGATTGTAATCACAAATATTTAATTAGACTTGTTTGTATGTTAAAGCATTAAAAACAAAATGTTAATACGAGATGTATATGGAACTCTGCCCCCCCCCTCATATACCAACATTATTCAAGGTTTCTGTCAAAATTTAAGCAAGCCAGATTTGGTATGTTTCGAAAGTTCTTCATTCAGTGACTACCGGTAACTGTACAGATAAGTGAACACTTGATTCTACTTGTTCATTAGGCAAGTAGACGATCCGACAAATGTAAAGTCCTAGTAAAACAATAATGTTATTTCACTTACTTGCTGCAATTTATGGTCACATCTTCTGGTAATATTCGCTTTCTTAGCTTGCCCTTCTTTGGGTTGTCTCCAACACCTTGAAAAATCCCTGGTGGTGTTATACGGAACTTTTCTATCTTCTCAGTATGTCTATCTTCTCCGTACGACTTGATTGTAACAATGCCATGCATCTCCTCCTCCTCTTCTTGTTCTTTTTTCAGCAGCTAACAAATCACAAAAACCCACGATTTTAGATTTTCTGTATCTTTAACTATTCAAGTAAAGCCCAACTAAAGACAATTATCACCATACAATGCTATATTGGCATTACATTTTCTTTTTTTAAATGTCTAGTAAATCTGCCTATCTTACAGAAGGGATTTTACAGTTAGTAGGTAACAATAGTCAAGCGAGCAATGTTAGCTTGGAGAATGGCAGTGATGTATGGAAGCAACTAATGAGCAATGTTAGCATGGACACTGACAGTGATGTATGGAAGCAACTAATGAGCAATGTTAGCATAGAGACTGATAGTGACGTATGGAAGCAACTAATGAGCAATGTTAGCATGAGACTGACAGTGACGTATGGAAGCAACTAATGAGCAATGTTAGCATGGAGACTGACAGTGATGTATAGAAGCAACTAATGAGCAATGTTAGCATGGAGACTGACAGTGACGTATGGAAGCAAGTAATGAGCAATGTTAGCATGGAGACTGACAGTGACGTATGGAAGCAAGTAATGAGCAATGTTAGCATGGAGACTGACAGTGATGTATGGAAGCAACTAATGAGCAATGTTAGCATGGATATGACAGTGATGTATGGAAGCAACTAATGAGCAATGTTAGCATGGAGATGACAGTGATGTATTGACACAACTAATGAGCAATTTTAGCATGGAGACTGACAGTGACGTATGGAAGCAAGTAATGAGCAATGTTAGCATGGAGACTGACAGTGATGTATGGAAGCAACTAATGAGCAATGTTAGCATGGAGATGACAGTGATGTATGGAAGCAACTAATGAGCAATGTTAGCATGGAGATGACAGTGATGTATTGACACAACTAATGAGCAATGTTAGCATGGAGACTGACAGTGACGTATAGAAGCAACTAATGCTCAATGTTAGCATGGAGATGACAGTGATGTATGGAAGCAACTAATGCTCAATGTTAGCATGGAGATGACAGTGATGTATGGAAGCAACTAATGAGCAATGTTAGCATGGAGACTGACAGTGATGTATGGAAGCAACTAATGAGCAATGTTAGCATGGAGATGACAGTGATGTATTGACACAACTAATGAGCAATGTTAGCATGGAGACTGACAGTGACGTATAGAAGCAACTAATGCTCAATGTTAGCATGGAGATGACAGTGATGTATGGAAGCAACTAATGCTCAATGTTAGCATGGAGATGACAGTGATGTATGGAAGCAACTAATGAGCAATGTTAGCATGGAGACTGACAGTGATGTATGGAAGCAACTAATGAGCAATGTTAGCATGGAGACTGACAGTGACGTATAGAAGCAACTAATGCTCAATGTTAGCATGGAGATGACAGTGATGTATGGAAGCAACTAATGAGCAATGTTAGCATGGAGACTGACAGTGACGTATGGAAGCAACTAATGAGCAATGTTAGCATGGAGAGTGATGGGGCATGATATTGGTAGCTCCACAATGACAAACAGTTGGATGGTCATACATCTTTCTCCTCCTTTGTACGGTTCTTATGCTCCTCTTCCAGCCGAGTGAAGTGTTCAGAAATATCAGAGAAGTCACACTTTGTCAAGTCTTCGATGGTTTCCTTTTCTTCAGCAGTCATTGTCCTGTGCCAGTCCTATAAAAAACATACACGTCATTGTCAACTGTCACCCATTCTGTGTTCGTCAAACCTGTTGTAAGGCTATATGTGATATGTAACAATGTTCGCAGTTTGAAAGTTACCACCCACAACGACATGTTCAAAGTTGAAAGAATACATCTGGTTTCAAAAAAGTTATATCGGCAAAACTGTCTTCATAGTTAAGGTAACCAATATCTTTTAAATTTAATGGTTTCCCATTTTCTCACATTCACCACAGCCAATTCACCAGACTTCCTTTTAAAGATGGATTTGGATTTATTTAATATATAATTTAAAAATATTGTACAGATATATATAAACTATAAATACAAACTTACAACGTACATTAAATAAAAGGATGACGCACTTATTTCCATTGTGGTCCCAATATTGGATTCGTCCAGGTTGGTGGGGATTTCCATATAGAGAAAAAGACCAGCTCCATTTAACAAGGCAGTGATTGTTTAGGAGCAATGATAAGTAGATTGAGACATGCCTATCCTGAGTCAAAAACAAGAGTCATTTTTAATAAAGGCCATGCAGCGCAAATAATTTACAAAAGTGCTTTGGTAATTACTTATTTTTAGCTTATCTTAGCTGCTATTAACTTTAGCAAACCTCCAAGAAGTTCTTGTTGAAGTTGTCGTCCTTCACACAGGGTTTTTGCAGCAGACGAGCGTAGAAAGTAGCCGCTTCCTCTGCCTCCTCACTCAGCTTCATCTCCGTGCCATCGTACCTAAACTTTACATCACCAGGCAGTGGTTCGTAGGGTGGAGCAAACAATGGGCCTTTGTGCTCCAGAAATGTCCATTTGGTGCCGTCATCCATCTTATCTTCTTTCCTAAGAGGTTACAGCGAGAAGATGACATGTGAAGGCAGTTCATGTTGAGTTGCAGCAGCTGATTATGTTATTGTTCTCTTAACATGGATACCATCTTGAAAATGTGGTAATGAGGGAGCCTCCCCAGTAGTGCTGGTTCGATACCAGGTTTTGTTCGATACCGATCGATACCTGAATTTTGTTCGATACTCGATACTGACGTTGTATGTTTAATATTCACATAAAACACAGTTCACAGTAGAAGCACAGTATGCAACAGAAGTAGTGCTGGTTCGATACCAGAATTCTTCGATATCGATCGATATATTGCTGGCTAGATACCAGAATTCTTCGATATCAATTGATACCAGATTTTTATTCGATACTCGAAATTTACCTTGTAAGTCTAATTCAGTACAGTAGAGATCTCCAAAGAAACACATTATCCACTTAGAGTAATGCCACAGAAACACACACAATGTTCTACTTGTATGGAAATATATGATAATATTAGTCATGCAAACAATGATTAATATGCAATTTTCATTTTATTTAAGTAAACAAACAACAGTTTCAATATAAGTGATTACTGTTGTAAAACTAAAAGGTAATTGTAATATAATATTAAAACAATAAAGATAACTGCAATAAAATACCTAGTGACAAATACTTTAATTAATTGCACTGAATTATTTAAAATTAATAACAGTATTTCACCCCAGTTGTTTGCAAATACACTATAACGCAGCGTAATTTCAAGTTAACGTGTCCTCTAAAGTTACCATCAACAATTAAGTACAGCTGAAACATAACATACAAATAATATGTTATTGCTAAACACACATGGTCTATCACTTATAATAGTGCAAGCAGAGTTGCACATTCACAGTTATAACTGTTTTTTATTAAGTGTATCGTAAAGATAATTATGATTTAGCATCAAAACTGTATAGACGATTACAATAAAATAACACTAATTAATAATAGAAAACATATTAATTAAAATTACAATAATTTTGTACTTCCCAGTTTAATATAAAACTAAAATTATCACGTTATCAAGTACACATAACAAGCCCCATAATGATTTCGCAACTGTTTTCAAGAACAAGTCGGTTTCTTCCTCTACCTCTGCCTCTGCCATTAGTGAACCTGTTTGGCCAGTGCCAATAACAGTAGATGCAGAAAGCGTATCGTCATCGTGTATGTCACTTCTTGACGCTGTGGCCGCAGTAGTAGATTCGCAAACCGATGGCGATTCGCTTCAACTGTAACTAGATGTACACTGCATGCTCATTGTCGAATATTTCAATAGAACACGTTTCGAGTCGTTGCGACGTTGTCCACGACGTCGACGTGTCCTTCGATGAAAGTTGATCTTCACGTTTTAATAGTTTCTTGAATGATGGACAGTGACTTGTTTCGTCAAATTCGAGGTATTTCCCCCGCAATCTTTGGGGCGCTTTTGGCATAGCAGACACTCTTTGTTGGAAAACTGCCAAATTAGCGAGACGAACGTTGCGACTTGTTGTTGTTCGTCTTGGTTGAGGGAGTCGAATACGGCAAACGGTGGCGCCACCAAACAGCAAAACAGCGCCACCAAAAGGAACCCGGATAAACAAAGCTTGCACATCGCGCTTGAATAATTATTTATATTAATAATACTATTATTAAATTAGTTTCATAAATACTATTTCGACTGGACTCGATGTTGAAGTATCGAAGGTATCGAAGGTATCGAAGGTATCGAAGGTATCGAAGGTATCGAAGGTATCGAAGGTATCGAAGGTATCGAAGGTATCGAAGGTATCGAAGGTATCGAAGGTATCGAAAGTATCGAAGGTATCGAAGGTATCGAAGGTATCGTAGGATTCGAAGATATCGAAAGTATCGAACAGTGGGCATTCAATACCAAAAATATCGAAGTATCGCGATACCACTAGGTATCGGTATCGAACTTTCGCAAGTATCGCGATACTTCGATATATCGAATATCGAACCAGCACTACTCCCCAGTACATTAGTTTCACAGGATCACTATGGTAAATTCTGGGATTTTATATATAGCATATATATTTTAAAATCCCAGATGAAGTTGCTTATTTACTTTGTCATTATAATTGTTGGAGTTTACTTCAAGACCTGAAACATAATTTATTGCAACACATAAATTTTAATAACACATTTGATTCACACAATCATTCCATGTACTAGTGCTGGTTCGATACCAGGTTTTGTTCGATACCGATCGATACCTGAATTTTTTTCGATACTCGATACTCGATACTTACGTTGTAATTGAGTCTAATTTTCACATAGAACACAGTTCCCAGTAGAAGCACAGTATGCAACAGAAGTAGTGCTGGTTCGATATCAATCGATATATTACTGGTTTGATACCAGAATTCTTCGATACCAATCAATATATTACTGGTTCGATATCAGAATTCTTCGATATCAATCGATACTAGATTTTTAGTCGATACTCGAAATTTACCTTATAAGTGTAATTCAGTACAGTAGAGATCTTCAAAGAAACACTACTATCCACTTAGACTAATGCCACAGAAACACAAAATGTTTCACTTGTAGGGAAATATGTGACAATTTTATAGTCATGCAAACAATGATTAATATGCAATTTTCAATTTATGTAAGTACACAAACAAGTTTCAATATAATTGATTACTGTTGTAAAACTAAAAGGTAACTGTAATATAATATTAAAACAATAAAGACAACTGCAATAAAATACCTAGTAACAAATTAATTAATTAATTGCACTGAATTATTTTAAATTAATAACAGTACTTCACCCCAGCTGTTTGTAAATACACTTTAATATAGCAGCTTAATTTCAAATCAATGTGTCTCCTAAAATGACCATCAACAAATACAGCTGAAACAAATGAAACATACAAATAATATGTTATTATTATATAAAAACACCTATCACTTATAATAGTGTCACTGCCAGCACAGCTGAACCCTCACTGTTATAACTTTTTTATTATTAATTCTATCATAAAGATAATTGTGATTTAGCATCAAAACTGTATAGATGATTACAATAAAATAACACTAATTAATAATTGAAAAAATATTAATTTAAATTACAATTGTACTTCCCAGTTCACACCAATATTTTTTAAATATAAAACTTAAATTACCACGTTATCAAGTACACATAACAAGCCCCATTATGTTTTTGCAACTGTTTTCAAGAACAGGTCAGTTTCTTCCTCTACCTCTGGCTCTGGCAGTGGTGAACCTGTTTGGCCAGTGCCAGTGTCACAGTGGCAGTAGATGCAGTAAGCGAATCGTCATCGTTAATCAGTCACGTCGTATATGTCACTTCTTGACGCTGTGGCCGCAGTTACTTAGTAGATTCGGCAATCGATGGCGATTCGCTTCGACTGTAACTTGATTTCCACTGCTTGCTCATTGTCAAATATTTCGAAAGAACACGTTCTCAAGTCAACGGCAATGCGACGTTGTCCACGACGTCGACATCACATGCCGTACGATGAAAGTTGATCATCACGTTTTGATAGCTTCTTGATTGGTGACATGTTTCATCAAATTCGATGTATTTCCCTCACTATCTTTGAGACGTTTCTAGCATAGCGATCAGTCTTTGTTGGAAAAGTGCCAAATTAGCGATGAACGTTCGACATGTTGTCGTTCGTCTTGGTTGTGGGCGTCGTGTACGGCAAATGGTGGCGCCACCAAACAACAAAACAGCGCCACCAAACGGAACCCGGATAAACAAAGCCTCCGCATCGCGCTCGAATAATTATTTATATTAACAATATTATTATTAAACTAGTTTCATAAATACTAGTGTGTGCAATAAACACTCTAAAAATGCTATTGGATGTGTGTTTTTGTACGCGTAACCGTAAGTAAAGTAGGGAGAAAGATGACATGGTAGTGCCACCAAGCGAGAGCGTCACGTACGATCCTTGGTTTGGATAACGAGGCTAAGCGAAGTCTGACCTAGGCTAAGATCGCTCACAGAAAACAGTTATTATACAAACTAACTCTACAACAAAGTTTTAGAAAACAATTCACATTTTATGTTATATTATTTTTAAACAAACACGCCTAAGTCAATTTAGGCTGCGAAGCGCTGTAGTGATAGCTCCCGTAAACAACGTCGTCATCAACAACGATGTTGCGTCTTCGCATCAACATCGTCGAATGGACTCGATGTCAAGTATCGAAGGTATCGAAGGTATCGAAGGTATCGAAGGTATCGAAGGTATCAAAGGTATCGAAGGTATCAAAGGTATCGAAGGTATCGTAGGTATCGTAGGTATCGAAGGTATCGAACAGTGGGCGTTCGATACCAAAAGTATCGAAGTATCGCGATACCACTAAATATCGGTATCAAACTTTCGCAAGTATCGCGATACTTCGATATATCGAATATCGAACCAGCACTACCATGTACCATGCAATTAATTTCATATATTTTCATGCATCGGGTGTCAAATTTTAATGCAAGCAACATGCAACGTAATTCACAGCTGGCTGCCATCTTAAAATGTCTGCCCACAGCAGGATGTAAAATAAGAAGGCTGTCTACCCAGTAGAGTTAAAAAAGAATTGGAGTTGATCAATTCAATTCTGGAATTGGAGCGAGATTTGGAACAAAATTTATTTAATTGGAATTGAAAGATTTTGAAATTAATTGGAATTGAAAGATTTTGAATTGACTTGGAATTGAATGAAAAAGAATTGAGCAGATGATATTTTCCTGATGTTGTGAAGGATATTTTACAGACAGTTATCATCATACTTAAAGATAACAACACTGATTAAGCTACTGCTAAATACTGACACATGGTTTCTCTACCACTACTTATCTCATCTCTGGTATAAACACCTACTCACTAATTAATTCATAACTTAATAATTTATAATAAGCCGTATACCATAGAAGGATGCACCAACTCAATAATGACAATAGGTACACTGTATAGTCACTCTCTATATGCACTAGCAACACAGATGGGGAAAGCGCAACGCCCTAAATCTCCATCATGTACATATATAGCATGTTGACAATGTTGGATCAAACATAATTGTAACTAATTCCCATTACAATATGTAATAATGGTAGCAAATTGTGTAATAGGGAGTAGGAGGGAGGGAAAACACAATGATAAAACTAATAGCATAAAAATTCTACCTTCTCGAGTAGTACGCAAACGAAAAAGAGGCTGAAAGTTATAGTTGGACACACTAGTCACGTGGTAAGGTTGGTTTACCGTACAGTATAAAAATAGGTTGCAGCATTGCCCACATAAATAAAATTTTAACTTTGTTCAAATGGGGGTTTTAATGTGCTGCTCTACTGTTTCAAAAAATACAATAACATACTGTAATGCACATCACCCCCCCTCCCTGCATGCACATTAATGATTTTTAATTGTATAGTTTCATGGTTAACCCTTATTATGTGAATTGGAGCGGGAATTTGAATTTGAATGATTATAAATGGAAATGGAATTGAAAGAAACTGAATTGGAATTGAATAAAAGGAATTGCAACGAACTGGAGCAGGAATTGAAATTGATTGAATGGTATTGACCCCAGCCCTTAGTAGACCAGACTAATCGAAAACAGTGATGCCATCTGGTGGATTATCTGACAGTGAAATAACATATTTTTGTTGTTGGTGAATTTTTGGGCTTGCTTTCGTCGAGGCGCGGCCACTGGGCTTGGCATTTTTCGTTGTCTTTGATCTGACAACACTCGCTATAGTGCACAAGGTCCATCACCGGTGGGCGGTGGCGGGCAGAAGCCTGACATTGGCGGCTGAGCCCTAAGTGACGACTGTCGCTGACGCTGTTTCAGTGTTTGACAGCGTACCGTGTCTGTAAGAAATCTAACGAGACTAATGAGGGAGTTAAATGACATTACTTGTACTTACTCCTTTGCATGTGTATCTTTCTTGATGTTATTATATAACACTTGCTACTTGGCTCTGTTGTGTATTTGTACACAATATATTATGGTAAATAAGACGCAGACAGAAATAAGCTCCACTCACGCGTGTGACGTCACCACTTTTGCGGTCTGCCAGCTATGAGTACCCCGATATCCAAGTACAAGCGCTGTGGAGTACAACCGCCCCAACACCCGTACATCGTTTCTTATTCATCGTTGCACGGTTATTCGCGAAGCATGGTCTGTCAACCTTTGCGGAGTATTTGGTTGCAGCAAACAAGCTGACAGAGACAATCATTGTCATTCTACACTCAGACTGCCCACAGTTCGCAACGCACAGCCCCAGGGCAGGGGAATAAACTCGGCAACTTTCGGAGGAACGACAGCCAGTGGCATAGCCAGGATTTTGCATTGGAGGGGGCCACCCGATAACCAAGCAAACTCTGTATATATATATATATATGTGTGTGTGTGTGTGTGTGTGTGTGTGCGTGCGTGCGTGCGTGCGTGCGTGCGTGCGTGTGTGTGAAGGACGAGAAACTCACTAAATCACAGTGAGCACAGGCATCATTACATACAGTACAATATACAACAATGTAATGAAAAAAAGATTCAACTCAGCAATTTATGAAATGAAAGTGGAGGTTGGAATGAAGGAAAGTTCTAAGAAGAAATTGGCGAGGAGTACTTGGGCTGGTCATGTGGGAAAAAATGGGAGATGAAAACTGGCAAAGTGACCAGATGCCCAGAAAATGGAGGGGAAATGAAGACGAGAAAGACCGAAATTGCGATGGGGAATTGCATTAAAAGTGACATAGAACGAGTGGGAGAAAAAGTGGGAAAAAATTATAGAAGCAATTGGAGACGGCTGACAGAGAACATAGTAAGAGAAAAGTGAGAGGTAGAAAAAAGACAATGGAAAAGGAAATCATGGTCATATCACCCCTGACGACAGTGATGCCAAGAATATATTTACAAAAAAATGCAATAGTCTAGTAACCGGCCAACTATTATTTAGAATCTTTAATAGTTATTAGCCATCACGCACATTGAGAATAATGACATTGTCAATACTCTGTCAACTCTTACGCTGCAGCCAGCGAAAGAAGTGGAGAATTCCTAACTTAATCCTATTTGAATAATGACAATGTTTGCGAAATGGTAGTGCTGGGAAGGAAAATCATACACAGGCATCCTGAAACCCACTGTACTTTGTGACTCTATGAATCAGGCAGCCAGTTATTGGTCCTCCGTTCATCACCATGTCATGGCACCCCCCCCCCCCGGCCACGCCACTGACGACAGCGTGTCTAGTTTTCCAACATAGGCCGTTCAGACATACAACAAAATGCCCAACTACCCATACACTCGTGTATGCTCGTTGCATTTTGTGACTGGTAGGTAAAAGTATATTATGGCCGTATGCATGATTACTTAAGCCTACCCTTAAAAAACAGCCAATGGTATACCACTGATTACCATTGAATACCATTCAGTATCAATGATATTTCAGCAGGACTCAGTGGTACTCTTAACGGTAGTTTAAAATACCATTCAATACTACTGAACGGTACAAAGAATCCAAAATACCATTCAAAATATCATTCAAAAAACCATTCAAATACCCTTGCCTATAATACCCCCTAGGACCATTCAAGTACCATTCAAAAAAGCAATTTGTGTAAGGGTAGCCGGCTAAGGCCTAACTATAGTCTATAGTATAATAGGTCCAGGCCAAGGCTAGCATAGGCCTAGATTATGTACGTTACTTTCAGACTTATGATTTACAATCTGAAGACTATGTCTATGTATGACTGTGTTTTGCAGTAACTCCCATAACAACCATAACATGTAACCACGTGATGTAACTGACTGCCAAGCAAATTCATAAACATATTTATACAGAGTTTTTAATACAGTACAGTTCGTACAATTAATACTAAATTATAATTAATTATTACATAATGAAAATTATAACACTGAGTGACACAAATACTGTAAAATAACTGTTAACAGTGAATGAATTCATATTTATGAATGCATTTGTCTTTATTTAAGTATATATTAAAAATGACAAACAAGGCCATACTCGAAAGGACAGGGCTACCATCTATGGATGATCTTCTGATCAAAAAGAATCTTTGGTGGACTGGACACTCATGAGGATGTCACCAGACAGGCTACCAAAGCAGATTCTCTACTCTCAACTGCCTTCTGGTCACAGAAAGAGAGTACCATACCAGCGTAGTCTCATTTCTCTTACTTTCTCTTGTATACTAGTCACTCCTAGCTGCTTTCTGATGTCCACACTCTTTACTTTGTCTCTCAGTGTTACTCCTTTAATTCTTCGCAACATCCTCATCTCTGTTTTCTCGAGAATCTGTTCCTTTTTTCTTTCTAACTGTCCAACATTCTGCTCCATACAGAAGTACTGGTCTAATGACAGTCATGTAGGCATGAGAAAATTAATTGTGACTGTCCATGCAGACTTCCTTACTGGAAGACCGAGCCGAGCACATGACGTGATACCAAAAAACCAGTGTCCGACTGATATCAGTGGTGACGTGCTGCGTGGAATGGAAGAGGAGATCACGAAGGTGACACTAGAAAATAGTAGCTTAAAGACGTAGTTGGCATCGGCAAAGATGACCGAGTGCAGGTGGGGAGCGGTGGTCGCGAGGTAGAGCGCCAGACTGTCAATCGAGGGGACGTTGGTTCAATCCCATCTACCCGCCATTTCGAAACTTAGGCAGTTTCGTTCACCCCACATTTGCCTGTGTCTTTCGGAAGAGACACTAAGAGCTGGTGGTCCCTTCTATCTGGAGTCTATGCCAGGGGAAGTAAAAGATCCCACACAGGGGGTAAATGTGTAACCTGTAGTGGACTCACACATTCTCGTTGGACTTTAAACGCCCTGCGAAGAGCCCGTCCAGTGTCTGAGAGAAGAGAGAAGAAGAGGTGATATTTGATATTACAGCATTTAAATGAAAGTGTGGACCTGCGTACCGCCGCTGCATACTAAGGTTCTTGTAAAACCTGTTTTGATTGGTTCCAACGTTTACGCAGGCGATCACCCTTCTAGGTCATTCGCATACATGTCATATGTATGAAAAGGTAATTTACCATAGGAAAAGTGGGAGATTATTGTTTTTGGTCATAGTTTCTCTTGGTAAAAGCTGTCCAACGATATCAACCTGGAAACCTGATGCACAGTTTATTTTAACAATTAATTACATGCTAGTTTGGATGTAACAAATTTGAATTCTAATTAGTTTCTGTTTTAATATTCCATGCATGCAAACAACACTGACAACATGTATTTAAAGTAGAATTCCCAGATTTCAGACCCTCGCACTTCAAACAACTACTGGAGCTATAGGATGCTCACATTTTGTACAAAGCATGTCATATGATGCAACCAAAACAAATTATACCGTTTGCATTGTTTTGATGTATTACAATTTTACATGTTTGTTATGTGTTAGTCACACTTTCAGCTACAGACGCCAGACAGCGCTTTGGTGCGAACAGGAAGCCGAGTGCGTAAGTGGCATTAGAACTGAGGTTTGAACGCAACTTCTCTCCACTGCGGGACAACCAGCTAGACTTCCAGTCGTCGCACATAGTGTTCCATTGGATTAAAGTCTTCCTGGCCCAGAGGGTGTTGATGCTGATGCGCGACAACCTTGGCACCTAAAGCATTAGCGCAAGCCCTAGTGTAGGGCAAGTCCTACGGCGATGGGGTGAAAGCCACGATGGCAGGTTTGAGTAACTGGAAGCTGTTCGCTGAAGCTCTACACATAGGCGACTTGGGTATGATGGTCGTGTGTAGCTGAAGAACAACAGCAATACAAGGCAGCAATCCAGGTGACCAGGCAGCCTTATCTAGGGATGCACTGCCTGCCCCAACCCGGGGACGCCCCAAGAAAAGGTGGGATAAACAAAGCTTGTTCACTTTGACTCCTGATCAGCACACCGCGGCTGGTGGGACTCCAATACCAGCGGTGCGAAACAAACGAAGAAGAAGCTATCATTAGCCACATGGAATGTGAGAACGTTACTGAATATGAAGGATGCAGAAAGGACACAAAGGCAAACAGCGCTAGTTGCCCGGGAACTTGATCGCTATAACATAGACATAGCTGCCTTCCAAGAAACTCGTCTCGAAGGACAAGGTTCGCTACAAGAAAAAAACTACACTTTGTTCTGGATATGGAAAGAGCCGGGGCCAAGGAGAGAAGCTGGAGTAGGATTTACGATTGCCAATAAGCTAACTACCTATGCTACCAACTGGTATATCAGAACGTCTCATCACCCTTAGAATACCTATAGGGAAAACCCGCTGTGCAACCATTATCAGTGCCTATGCACCAACTATGACGAATTCGGATCATTCAAAGGAAGAATTCTATGAACTACTCGGTCAAACTCTCCAAAAGATTCCACCTATTGATAAAATAATTATATTTGGAGATTTCAATGCAGTAGTTAGTGATGACTTCACATCTTGGCCAATTGCCGTGGGAAAATGTGGAAGGGACAACTCAAACTCAAATGGTGAACAACTGCTTTCTATATGCACACAGTTCAAATTAGCGATCACAAACACCTTTTCAAAATGCCTGATCACTGGTACTACTATTGGCAACAGCCCCGTTCCAAACGCTGTCACGTGCTAGACTATGTAATAACAAGAAGAGTAGACTTAGCTGACGTACGAAGTACACGTGCTATGCATGGTGCTGACTGTTCAACCGATCACTACCTAATTCAACCATTGTGCAACTTACATATCATGCCACCTCGAAGGAAAATCGGACTAACTCCTGTGAAGAAACTCAATTTCAGTAAAATAGCAGATTCTGAGATGCAGAAAGTGTATATACCAATATGATGAACGTTTCATACAATGGCACGATTAATAATCAGTGGGAGACTCTTTGTGAGAAAGTGTACGAAATATCTGTTGACACTCTGGGGCACACAACCAGGAAACACCAGGATTGGTTTGATGACAATGATGATGAGATGTTATCACTACTAGACGAAAGGTGTAGGACACGTGACGCATTATTGTCCCAACAGACAAGAAACCGAAAACAGCGCCATTCGCAAGCTAAATCTAAATTGTAAAAAAGTTACGAGTAAAGCAAAATGCCAGGTGGGACAAGAAAGCTGATGAACTACAACAGCCAGCTGATAAAAATTCTTCAAAAGGATTCTTCGCTGCAATCAAATACGGCTATGCTGTTGCGCCAATTAGAGATGCGGAAAGGTCACACATTCTCACAGAGACACCAGCAATTGTGTCTAGGTGGAGGGAATATTTCAGCGACCTACTCATCTGCCCAGCAACTGCTAGAGAAGAAGCACTTGCGTTAGTAAATCAATACCTAGTCTAGGAAGACATGGCAATATTTAAACCCACCAACATTAGAGGAAATCTTAGCTGCCATCAAATCAATGAAATCAGGAAAAACACCAGGACTAGATGGTATACCTGCTTAAATCTATCAATATGGAGGTGCAGCTCTTCATCCTCAACTGCTGAAATTCTACCGCATTTGATGGACAGCTAAAGAACTACAACGACAGTTTATTTGTTTTTATAATTACAATATACAACAAGAAGGGTGACTGTGCAAATTATCGAGGTATTTCGCCACTCTCAACTCCGGGGACAATTCTGGCAAAAATCCTACTGAAACGACTACAGACCATTGCAGAGGTGATCCTCCCAGAAAACCAACGTGGATTTCGTCGCTCACGCTCTACAATCGACATGATATTCACCTTGCGACAACTACAGGAAAAAGCAGTTAAACAACAACAAAGCCTCTACATGGTCTTCCTTGATTTGTCCAAAGCTTTTGACACAGTGGACAGATCAACCTTGTGGATCTTATTAAGGAGATATGGATGTCCCGAGACTTTTGTCAAGATAATTCAAGAATTTCATGATTGTATGGCTGGAGCAGTGTCTATTGGTGGATCAACTATTGATCCATTTGAAATTAGCCATGGAGGTGCCAAGACATATCCTTGCTTTAGCAAGGCTGTGTCTTGGCACTTCCTTGTTCACTCTTTTTTCTTGCAGCAATACTGTCTACAGTGTCCGAACACCTTAGTGCATGAGTTTTCATCCGCACTAGACCTGATGGAAAATTATTTCAATTGGCTAGACTAAAGGCAAGCACAACAATTCGAGAACTCTGCATTCGTGAACTATTATTTGCATATGACGTTGCTATTGTTGCACATACACTAGAAGACACCAGAGAGATATGCAAACAGTTTGAACAAGCTGCAACCCTGTTTGGACATACAATCAATACAAAGAAATTTGTGACGCTCTACCAACCACTACCCGGTCAAACCTCAATCGATCCACATGTTGAAATATATGGCACGCCACTAAAATCAGTTAAGAACTTCACATACCCGGGCAGCACTGTTGCATCTGATAACACCATTGATGTGGAAATTAACAACCGTATCCATGCTGCCACCATAGTCACAACTTGGTATTACAGTCTCCATAAAGTGCAAGGTGTACCAGGCAATTGTGCTTCCAACACTACTGTACTCAGCGGAGACATACACTCTCTACCGTCGCCACTTTAGAATATAATATTTTCTCAAGTGCATCTCCAACATCTACGACAAATCCTGCGGATCTCATGGAAAGACCACATTTCAAATGTTGAAGTCTTGAGACGGGCTAATATGTCCAGCATAGAAGCCACTCTAATGGCTTCCCAGCTCCGCTGGACTGGACATATCACCCGTATGAATGACAGCAGACTCCCAAAGGCTGTGTTCTATGGAGAATGAACTAAAGGGAAACGTCTTCATGGTGTACAACGGCTGCGATACAAATATGTAGTTAAACGATACCTAAAGGCTACACACATCGCAGTAGACACATGGGATGCTCTTGCACAAGACCGACAACAGTGGAGACATGCCCTTCACAAAGGAAAGATTCATATTGAAGAAAATATATCACAAAACTATTAACATGATCACAATCTCCGCCATGGCTTTCCTGATGCTTCTGCCCCTATCATCTTCGGTGTCAACTGCGAGAGAGGCTTTTCAGCTTGAATTGGACTTATATCTCACCGACGAACAAAGCACATGGACAATACCCTACGATGATGTCATCATCGGGCGCGATGGACAGCAGATATATATATATATATATATATATATATATATATATATATATATATATATATATATATATAATATATATATAGATAGATAAGATAGAGAAGAAGATAGAGACAGAGAGAGAGAGAGAGAGAGATAGATAGATAGATAGATAGATAGATGAGAGAGAGAGAGAGAGAGAGAGAGAGAGAGAGAGAGAGAGAGAGAGAGAGAGAGAGAGAGAGAGAGAGTCACACTGTATGGTAAAATGTTGTTAACATATAAGTATTGTTGTGATTGTTTTGGCATTATCATGTTGTGCTCTATTCACGTTGGGCATGCCTTCACGTTGCGTATTCTTGATTTTCAATGAGACTGTCTCCCCATGAGCTGCCCGGTGATCCTAGTGTCGAGAGCATTGGGACTGGGGGTAATACCACAGTCTCCGATATTAATAGTGAGGTTAAGACGATGGCGACCGTTTTTGTTATCGTTACCTTTGAGCAGGTTGGCGTTCATCCAAGCTCAGGCGTCGTTGAAGCAATACTCAATTATACGCAGCGATGAACGTCTGTCATTCCCATCGACGATGTCGAGTTGTGTATCGTCTGCGTACATGTAATAATTCAGATGATGTCGCAGATTGGGGCTTTGTAGATGTCAAAGAACAGTGGTCTAAGTGCAATCGCGTAACCAAAGGGGGGCAGGGGGCCATGGTCCCCCCAATCCCGGAAAATTAGGATGGTGGGAACGGAGGATCAATAACTGGCTGCTTGATTCACAAAGTACAGATGGTATAAGGATGCCTGTGTAAGACTTTCCTTCCCAGTCCAACCCTTTCGCAAAGACATGTTCGTCATGCAAATAGGATAAAGTTGAGGTGACAGGGCAACGAATGTTTTATTTTAATAATTTCCAATGTGCGCGATGACTAACGGTTATTAAGGTTATAATAATAATATTTATATTATTGGTATATTAGCGCGCAGTGGCTCAGGGGTACAGTTTCGGATTCTCGACTAAGAGGACCCGGGTTCGAATCCTGTGCTGCGGTGTTAACACTTTGAGCAAGTTTTTTTAACTCTACAATGCTCCAATTCAATCAGTTGTATAAATCACCTGGCTATAGACAAGTGATGGATATGTGTACGAACAGTCTTCGCGCATTAATTGCAGCATATGGCGGCTGGATGCTTCCCAGAGAAGTTGAGATGGTCTGATTGAACAGGTCTGCCAGGGAAGTAAAGTGTAAAGCGCTTTGAGCAATGCTGAGGATTGGACACTGCGCTATATAAGAACCTATTTTTACCTTTTACCTTTTAATGGTTATTCAAATTAATACTCGCCCGGTTACTAGACTAGGGCTAAATTGCATGTTGTTGTAATCCTTTTTGGCACCGCTGTCATCAAGGTGAGTTGACTATGATTTCCGTTTCCATTTTCTTCCTCTCACCTTTCTGATATCACATTCTCTGCCAATAGTTTCCAATTCCCCCTGTCTATTGCCCTTTTTCTCCATTATTCTCTCACTCTTTCTGTGTCTCTTTATGCAATCCTCCATCGCAATGTCAGATTTCCTCACCTCTTTTCCCCCTCCACTTTTTGGGCAGCTGCTCTCTTTGCCAATTTTCATCTCCCATTCTTTCCACATGACCATTTCAATCTATTACTCACCAATTTCTTCTTAAAACTTAATTTTACTCCAACATTCACTCTCAGTTCATCCATTCTTCTCAGTTTTATTAACTCCAGAGATTCTTCTTAAAAGGTTGTTATTGCAAACCGGGACCTTCTGTTGTTTTCATGTTGGTGCCAACGTCTCTAATGCGTTCATGTATGCCGTGGTTACACAAGAGCAGAGCACATGTCCTTTAAGTTTACCTGATATATATGCGTCTATCTCCCATCACCCGTTCCACATTCCTCCAAACGTTTACCCTGCTGTACAGTTGTCTTAATGACCAGGAAGCTTTGTTCAGTTGTCTTAATGATCAGGAAGCCAGCTCATTTATTTATTATTAATCATAATTGATGACGTAATTTTACTTTTATTATTTATTAGATTTATTTATGATTTAAAAAAATAAATAACAAGGTTTTACAAAGTGTTTCTAATCAGGAGATATTTCCATACTTTTTTATATTGTAATTATCAATGTCTTTTACATATATTAGTAATTATTTATATCATTTATTTATTATGGTTGTTTTAGTATGTTATAGTTGTCATTTTTGTCAATGTCTGTCATGTGTATGTCAAGGACCACAATGGAAATAAGTGCGTGCACTTTTTGTGTTATCCGAATATTTAAATATACGTTGTATTTATATATTATGCATATGTGTACAATATTTTACATTTTATATTAAATAAATAAATCAATCAATCAATCGTTATAACCAAAGCAAATTAGCTAGTCGATTTTGCACACGGCATAGTGAATTTATCAATTGTAATAAGCAGCAAGCAACGTTTCATGTTGTGACGTTACTGGTTGACCGCCAACGCATCACCATCTGGGTTAGGAATGTTTAATTATTGTTTCATCAGAGTAAGTGACTACATGCTGGTATTTGCCATGGTTTTGTCAGTAGGTTTGGGAGATGTAGCGTGAGAAATATGGTGACCGGCTATAGGCGGATATTATGTAAGGACTATGGGTTCATGTCACTTACTTTCTAACTTTGATGCCTTCAGTGATTCGTTTTGCTGAACTGCCAGCTGTATTGGTTAGAAGACTTGGTTGCCATGTCGGTATTAATTTTAGGCGAGTTGGGTTTGAATTGGGTCCGATAGATAGGAACGAAGCCACATTATCGCAGAACCAGTCATAGGCCTACCGGTGCGTTTCTCTAGTCTAGTGACCAGTGTGTCATGATCAACGGTGTCGAACACTGAGGATATATCGAGTAGGACATCACGCTGTGTCTTCGGTCTAAAGCCTAAAGTATGTCTCTCTGCATAGACACTAGCGCAGGTTCCGTTGAGTGGTATACGATTTACACGCGGCTTGTTTCAGGTCGAGCAAGTCTTTAGCGGTTGCGTGTTCGAATAGGCACCGTGCGACATGACATGTCTCTCGGGTAGCTTGGAGCAAGGACATATTCGAGATGGATCTGTAATGTGCAAGTTGTTGGCATCTAAATTCGGCCTCTTAAAGCGACATGGTCCGTTCGTGGCTTTTTATATGTATTGCAAAATCATGTTATACGGTATAACTTATACTTATTATAGCGTAAAGACAGTCAAAATATGTTTTCATGTACCATTTAGGGGTTGAAAATAGACGCAGTAAGGGCGCTTAACTCTGTATACACATCGACCACGAGGCATTTTCGAAACCGTTGTAGGCGTGGCTAAAAGCCCAGAAGGAAATGTATGATCACCCGATGCAGTATTACGTGAACACAAATTGACGCCACTAACGCTACACCCAGCCAGGTGCACGGCTCCCAGTTGGTAAAGGTCAAAGGGTGGGTGTCACTCGCGGCGATTTGAGTAACAGCGTCGGGATTCTTATAAACATTCGACGTTTAACATTACGAAGTCAGTTCTGTTTCGATAAAACATTTGTTGGCGGTCAAGACGCTACAATAGTTATAACTTATACTGATTAACATGATTTTGCAATAAAAATAAAAAGCCACGAACTGATCATGTCGCTTTAAGTGACGAAGTGACGAGTGCTTGTTTCAGACAACGTGAGACAACGCCACGTGTGGTGCAATCGTTGACCAGTTACGTCAGGATTAACGCCAATCCATCCGACACGTCTTTCGAGCGCGCAAGATATCGTTGGCGACCTGGTGAATATATCAGATATGAATGCTGCTGCAAGCGTGCGTAAACGTGGCACACCGGACGTCTGCTGCTTATCGACTTCAAGCAGAGTGATCACCTGACACCTATCCTCTCCCGCCAGAGGTCAAGAAAATAGCGAAGCGTTCAAGCGTGGGGCAATTAAGTTCATGCGTGTTGACTATTGTCGTTTTATGGAAGGTGAGCGGATTTATGTCGCTTTTGGAGCCCGGTATAGTCGTTTAGAATTGCCCCCGCACTGATCTAGTTCGTTGCAAAGTAGTCCGACTTTACGGTGTTCTGAGTTTCTTCACGTATCCACATTTTACCTTGTATTGTATATATATCACGATGTACAGTAAGTGATGACAACTGTACATCGCCATTTTCGTTGACGTATCTTCTATGATGTGACACTATAGCGTAAAAACATTAGGTCCAAATCTAGCATGTAATTAATTGTTAAAAGAGACTATGCATCAAATTTCCTTGTTGATGTGGTTGCACAGCTTTTACCAAGAGAAATCATAACTAAAACAATTAGGTCTGTGTTCCCCCTTTTTCCTATGGTAAACCACCGTTAAATACATATGAAGGACACGTGACGTAAGCGACTGACCTAGTTTCCCTTAACCGACTCGGTCGGCTGCGTAATTTCTCCGACAAAATGTGAGGGGGCTCAAAAGTGCTGCCACGTCACGGAGACTGGGTAATCGAGACTAGCTACTGACCGTAAACAGAGCTATTGGAAAGGGAGCTGGTACAGTGTAGGATATAAACATGGCGAAACCATTTTGCAAAGTGATCAGCGCCCACAGAGGGGTGGAATCAATATCGCTCAATCTCGGTTGATTTAGCGCCAACCGGAAAACAATTACAGCATGAACAATCTTGCAAATTTTACAACAGTAAAGTTTTGTATATATTTTTTCTAGGACATGCTGTGTCGCAATAGTAATGTAAAATTGTCACACATTTAACCGTTATCAACATATTTAGCAAAGTGAAAGCTTGACGCATAATTTTGACTGTGACGTAGCCTATCCGTGAAAGAATTTTTATATTCTACTGATGTTCCTTAACAATTAGTAGTACTTTTCGTAACAAAGGACGTAAGGAAAACAAATAATTATTGGTCCCTCCCTGTGAGGGCGCTGTCAGTATACAAGATGGCGCGAGTGCGAATAGAGATAGCTCTACTAGCTCTGCTCTGACTAAGCGATGCTGTTGCCGCGTATTCTGTCTGTGACGTCATCTGTGAAATGGAAATAGCCAAAACGTTCAACAAAACACCCAGAAATTTATCTTCATATCATAACATTTGATCAGATTTCGGTACTGCGCACCAGTACTGTATAATACTGAACAATATTTCTTTAATTTCTTTGAGAAAATACACGCATTAGTTCTGATTGATTCGTCAGGTGGCTCGACGTCACGATCACGCAATCGCACCCTATTTGAACGATTGTTTCTACCTGAAAAAGTGACAAATTACAAAACCAGTACAGTTGTTTCCCACAAGCATGAGTTCTTAATGGTGGTTATTACAACAGGACATTTTGCATTGCCTAACACTATCCAGCATTTTCTCTAGTTGATTATCGTCTGTACGTCTAATGACATCCCAAATATGAATAGGGTATGTGTCATTTAATACATATTAGTTTTTATGTGGGGTATGTGTGTGTAAAAAATAGTTATGACATTGCGTTATTGACTAATACATTGTAATTTTATAATAAGACTGACGTAGACTTGTTCAAATTAGTGTCTTCGCAAGAGTGACACTGTTGGTGGCATTGCAGTCAAGTAACAATTCTTATTTACTCTGCTCATTTCTCCTGTTCAAGGTTTCTGTTTGTGGCCATATTCTCCTGGTCTGGCCTCGTCATACCCTTTTTTCTTGTTCAGTGTCTCTGTGCCAGGTGGCCTTCTAAATATAAATAATAAAAATCCATCAATACATATATGTATTTTAAAGCCTACATGAAAGTCCTCCAAGATATAGTTAATCAGTAACTACTATTTATTACAGGTTCAAGCATTTTTATATCTTTCAATAATATATTTTTCCACAAACAAAATGTAGAACGAATTAATTAAAGTTTATCGTGAAAACAGAAATGTTTAAAGATAAAATCATGTAATTTATAATATCTATATAATATAAAAAGAGGGTATCCGGAAGTGGGAGAGACTGGGAACATTCTGCCTATAGTACACCAGTACATAGTACAGTATCTAATGTATCTACTTGGGCTCGGGACTCCGCTTTGGTTGCTCCTTACAACGTTCCCCTGGCGAGAAATGTCACGACCTTCAACACTCACAACTGACCACTGTGCTACGAGAAAGGGAGGGTAGTATCTGTCCCTAAGCCCGGCGTTCCATTGCCGGATGTGACCCTCCATATTGCGAGCATCACGTGATACACCCTTTGCCACGAGGCATCGAATACACATCAGTTACAATTATAGTAGCAATTTCCTTTCCTTATATACCATATAGTGTTTGACTGGCGAGATTGTGGTGTCAACTTGTCTTAACTTAAACTGATATAACTATTTCCAGTGAAGTTATTTGTATTGTAGAATGGCGTTAAAACATCGTTTATATGTTATATTATATCATATGATACATTAAACATACTAACATGTTAAACTATAATTATTCATCCATGCACAGTTATGGATAGGTATGTTTAACAATAGGCGACGTAAAACTAAGATGGCGCACACATCGTCGCCATTTTGTCCTTCATAAAATGTAACAAGGAATTACTTTAAAATGTTGATACATAATTCGTATAATTCCATATAACTCAAATTTGTAAACAAGAATACATAACATAAAATAATAAACATATAATTAACATATGAAGACTAAGACAACTTTAGTTATTTTATTAGATATTATCGACACCAATCAGCATAGTGATCGTAATTTTGTTTTCCATATGCGGGTTGGCTTAAACAGGCAAAACGTCGTTTATGTTATATTATATCATATGATACACTAAACATGTTAACATGTGTACCTATAATTATTCATCCATTCAGATTTATGGATAGGTATGTTTTATAACAGGCGACGTGAAACCAAGATGGCGCACACATCGTCGCCATTTTGTCCTTCATAAAATGTAACAAGGAATTACTTTAAAATGTTGATACATAATTCGTATAATTCCATATAACTCAAATTGGTAAACAAGAATACATAACATAACATAATAAACATATAACAGATGTAGACTAAGACAAATTTAGTTATTTTATTTAAGATATTATCGACACCAATCAGCATAGTGATCATAATTTTGTTTTCCACATACGTGTTAGCTTAAACAGGCAAAAGCACTTGTCCCGACAATGGTATTGACTTTAGGGACAAAAACTAGAAATGATCGAAGCTAGGCAACCTTTCTCATCGGAGTACGCAATGAATTTAAAGATCTTAAAGATAATACGATATCGGACAGGGAGACAATGCAATGACTTTAGAAGCCGCATATAACGAATAAAACATGGAGACCTAGTCTCAATCCTTGCTAAGCAATTCTGAACACATTGTAATTGTGTGATGCTGTTAAAGGTAAAACTATGGTAGAGGGGATTACAACAGAAACATGCATTGAATCACGAATATGATGATATAACAATAATGGAACGTACGAGGATTAGTTGTCTTTCCACCACAAACCATAAACGTTCATACCTTCGAGTAATTGCATCGTCGAATCTGTGCCCGTCGTCGTTGTGTTTCGGCATCTGTTAATATCCTAGTGTCTGCTGACATCTTAAACTGCACCATGTGTACAGCTTAGTTGAGAACAACTGTCACACTACATTGAGCGTCAAACGTGCATCGTGTGCTGCACTCGTCCCCAATCGAACACACAAAGAAACAGACGAAGTTGGCCTTGCACTGTTAACCTGGAAAACAACATTTTGACACAAACGATTCCATGCTATTGGTCGTTGCACCCTTCAATCATTTGTTAATAGAAATAAATGTCACTTGCAACTGTGCAAGTCACCGATATGGTGAAGTTACATGTTGTCAACCCCTTCGTTGTGGCGTAGCAGCAAAACCATTATAGGAGGCCGCAAGCTGTGCCAAGAATGTTCCACACCAATTAACGGATTGCATTGTCTGTGTTAAACTGTGATAATGTCAATGAAGCATGGCAGGTATTACACAATTGCTTTGTATGGCATAAATAGCTTCGACGTTCGTGTGCATATGTGCAAATAGCCATGACCGAATCCATGTGCGAATTAATGAGAATGAGAGAATGGGTAAAAAAAACGAGTGGCGGGCGAAAACGTGGAGGAAGAGGGGTGTAGACGAGCAGAGAAGAGTGGGAAAGAATAAGGAAAATGGGATAGATATAGTGTGACGCAGAGACAGAGGAGGGAGGATCGGAGGAAGAGGGTGGGAAGGAAGGAGGGAGGTAAGGAGGCAGGGAGGTAGGAAGGGATAGAGGTAGGAAGAGAGGGACGGGTGAGGGAGAGAGATAGGAAGGGAGGGGTGGAAGGAAGGAGAGAGAGCGAGAGAGAGAGCGAGAGAGAGCTAGAGAGAGTGCGAGAGAGAGAGTGCGAGGGAGCGAGAGAGAGAGCGAGTGAAAGAGAGCGAGAGTCAGAGAGCGAGAGAGAAAGTGAGAGACAGAGAGCGAGAGACAGAGAACGAGAGTCAGATAGCGAGAGACAGAGAACAAGAGTCAGAGAGCAAGATACAGAGAGCGAGAGAGAGCGAGAGAGAGAGAGAGTGAGAGAGAGCGAGAGACAGAGAGCGAGAGACAGAGAGCGAGAGAGAGCGAGAGAGAGAGAGAGCGAGAGAGCGAGAGAGCGAGAGAGCGAGAGAGCGAGAGAGAGAGACAGATAGAGAGCGAGAGACCGAGAGCGAGAGACAGAGACCGACAGACAGAGACAGAGACCGAGAGACAGATAGACAGAGAGCGAGAGACAGAGAGCGAGAGACAGAGAACGAGAATCAGAGAGCGAGAGACAGAGATCGAGAGTCAGAGAGCGAGAGACAGAGAGCGTGAGAGAGCGAGAGACAGCGAGAGAGAGCTATAGAGAGTGCGAGAGAGAGAGAGTGCGATGGAGCGAGAGAGCGAGAGAGAGACAGCGAGAGAGAGCTATAGAGAGTGCGAGGGAGCGAGAGAGAGAGAGAGAGCGAGTGAGAGAGCGAGAGTCAGAGAGCGAGAGAGAGAGCGAGAGACAGAGAGCGAGACACAGAGAGCGAGACACAGAGAGCGAGAGACAGAGAGCGAGAGACAGAGACCGAGAGTCAGAGAGCGAGAGATAGAGAGCGAGAGACAGAGAGCGAGAGAGAGAGACAGCGAGAGCGAGCGAGAGAGAGAGAGACAGCAAGAGAGAGAGCTAGAGAGAGTGCGAGAGAGAGAGTGCGAGGGAGCGAGAGAGAGAGAGAGAGCGAGTGAGACGGAGAGGGAGAGGGAGAGGGAGAGGGAGAGGGAGAGGGAGAGGGAGGGGGAGGGGGAGAGGGAGAGGGAGAGGGAGAGGGAGAGGGAGAGGGAGAGGGGAGAGGGAGAGGGAGAGGGAGAGGGAGAGGGAGAGGGAGAGAGAGAGAGAGAGAGGAGAGAGTGTGTGTGTGTGTTGTTCGGTGCACAATTAATGACGTGGAGGGAGTAATAATTTAATGTTCAAGTTTTATTTAGTTTATATCTTAATGGATGTAGCATTATTGGAAAAGTAAACTATATTTTGTTCCGTAACATGCAGCACTGACATAATTGTTTTGGCGTACAATGTTTATTGAAATATTACAGATATTGATAGTTGGCCGGGATTTTATCGAATCACAAATTTTGATTAACCCGAATACAACTGAGTCTTTTGGCAAAGTAAACCGGTAGACCAGAGTTACACACACACGCACCCACAACACCCCTACCCCCCCCCCCCCCCCCCACACACACACACACACACACACACTAAAATGATAATTAAGAACTTATTAAATGCCCTATCCAAAATAACGTAGAATGTCTGGTGTTGATCAAACATGAAGAACTTGAAGATAACTGTCGTTGTAGTACAACCACGTAACTATTATTGACATACATTGGTTGTTCAATTACATGCTCGCATCTTCAGCACTGAACTGCCACGCCCTATAAGCTATATACATTCACTTGCCACGCCAGTCTTCCCAACATATAAAGTATGACATTTAGTTATATGTGTAGCTTGATGACATATCCGAATATAATAACATGCAATATCATCTAGTACAAAAGAAACTTCATACATAAAACTTATGATGTAAATGCAACAAATAAATTATCTTACCAGGCCGCTGGTGATAATTTACTACTGGGTCCCGATACCGTGTTGACAGGACATACATGTGCCTAACAGGTTGTCCACTTTGTCCGGCTGGGGGTGATTTTACACACTAGTGCCCTCTGGTGACTATAAGTATCCACCAGGGTTACATGACAACGATATATTATAGATGACTAGCTCTGTGGTGCAGAACTGCAGATTAGGCGACTAGCAAAACAATTAAGCAACACCTATATATTTATTTATTATATACACATATTATAATATATTATTATATATTTTTATATCATACATACATACATGTATATATAAATCCCCCGTTCCCCCACTTTTAAAATCGGATCGACGTCCATGACCAGGCAGAGTTGAGGGGCGGAAAAGTGCTGCCACCTCACGGAGTCTGGTTAATCGACTCTACATACATATATTTTCTAAAAACTATTTTGTTTGGTCCCAACATTTACGGTCAGTTCTGTTGATAACAATCAGTTTAACAGGGATCTGCATAATTATACGATGTTATTGACACATCCCCCGTCACTGCTGCCAGGGAGCAATTAGTCAAGGGCACCTTGACTAATAGCTCCCTGGCAGCAGTTTTCATGGCTCCCTGGACATTTCCTGCAACAAAGGTAGGAAATGTCCACCTTTACAGATGGGGTAGTGGAGAGCCGGGCCTCTGGTAGAGGAATACACTAGTCTAATGACTAGTGAAACAGGCAAAATCTGAACATTTTGATTTTGGCGGAGACGTTCAGATGCCCTTACAAGAGCAGTCAACTACAGATTGCTTGTGTACAGTGACAATACTCTATTAAAATGTACCAGTTTGGGGGCCCTGGAGGCTTTAACATGAGTTGATAGACTTTAAATTTTGTGTGCATAGTACCCTAAGAAACATCTATGCAAAATCAGAAAAAAAGATCTTCAGCGGTTTTTGAGATACAAGAGCTAATGGCGTATGCAGAGCGATGGCGTAACTCCATTGGACCTGTGGGCTAAGACTAAATAGCAGGAAGCAACACAATAGAACCTTAAATTCAAACTTTATTTCCTGAAAAAAGATGCCTATTCGCTGGACCATTTGTAGTGTATATATGCTAAAACCGTCTTGACTGTACATAAACAACCTAGGTGTAATTCCTATCCAGTTGTAAGGACCGCGGCGAGGATACGACACTTCTTACATACTATAATAACACAACTCTTAAAATATCGTTAGACTACTAAAAAGGTAACTTATCAACAAGTAATAAAACGTGCAGGAACGAAACAAGATGGCCGACTTTCCATTTCAGCTAGTAACTCGCACATTTAGTGACCTTGTTACAATGCAATGTTCGCTCGTACAAGCGTTTGATGGCACAGTGACAACTGACAAGAAATTCATCCTGCTCTCCACGAGTTCTTTAAATGCAGGACCATTCAATAGATCAGGGCAGAATACGGTGTTAACTGGCGTGATAAGTGAAAGATACCTCTGGTATTGTGTGGCTGTCAACAAAACACGTCGTACATCAACTTCTATTTGAACAGAAATAACATAAAATTGTAATAATGGCCTGCAATTGCAGCGGAATTTGGCGACAGCCATTTTCCACAATGCCCTAGTAACAGGCCTTTGATTTTTGACAATTAAACAATGATTCTCTGACAAATCGGCTGTGCCTTATAATAGCACCCTTCTCCCAATCTATCAAGGTCAAAGGAAAGTCACCAAATTCAAGGTAACTGGATAAAATACCTTATTATTTCTCTACGGAATAGACCTGACCTATCGTGTCTAGAGATCTTCCTAACACCTTGCAGCATCGTCTCACAATGCAAATAGGTTATTTCTTTTCCATAATTACAATTTATAAACTGCTTTAAACTGTTTTTTAAACAATTCTATCAATAATATAAATGTCATTATATGTGAGCCAACATTCCAATCTGATGACATTAATTTTAACAATTAATGTGTCATTATCATATAAACCAAATTGCAAGCATAATGTTACAATCAGTCTTTAAGTTGTGAGCAAACATAGATTCCAACAGAAACCATGTTTCATCAACACATAAAACCCTAGTGAAATACGGCCTTGATCTGTTCACATAAAGAACCCCAATGATTAAAAACAATAAACACATAATTTTATATTCATCAGATGTCTAAGAAATGAAAAATGTACACAAAATGCTCCTAACTCTAAAAATGTGCACTACCTCTGTATACCAACAGCAGAGCTATGTACGAGACGAATGTCACGACACATACAAATATAAATAGTCCAACAAGATATATATATTTATGTATATAAATATCTTATCTATTCACAACAATAGCACGCTCTAGATCGGTGCTAGATTGAGACAATCACGTCACCAACCGGAGTCCATTGGTCCTGTGGTTCTTGGGTTGACAGGCATGACTACCCATATGTCTATCCGTATAATGTGGTATCAATTTTTCACTTGTAAACATCAGATGTGTGAGAGCACATTCCGACTAACTCCAGTAGTTCCGGTGTAGACCATGAGGATGTCTATGATAACTTGTCCCCAGTAGAGGACCCTTCTGCAGTTGCTTCAAGTACCTCAACATATAGGACACATGGGCTGTTATGTGACGTAGGCAGGCATGCAGTGTCCGTGCACACAGATAACGTCCTCAGGTCTTCTATAAGTCTCCAAACAGGACCATATCGACACAAGCTACAAACTGTGGTCCAGTGACTAGTTTCACACAAAACCTGTATCCCATGGCAACTGTATCCCGTGGCAACGAGCCAGTAGGCTACGCCCTGTCATTGCACCGAACGTGCACCACTGCCTGTTCATCTGAACTCCGTCAGTTCACGGAGCCACACAGCCATTCTAATGGACAGTCTGCAGTTGTGATCAGCACACCAGATAGCAGAGATGCGACCGATCACAAAGTTTTGCTATTTCCGCACCGCAACAACCACCACTGGCACCGCTACACCACATAGTCACTGTCCTCGCTGTCGTCTTCCTCGTCATCATCCTCACTATAATGCCGCCATCGTTTCTTCTTCTAGTGTTTGTGAGGTTTGCTGCTGTGGGAGGATGACTTTGACGTGCGACCTCGGCGATGATGTGAACTCATCGAACGCTTGTGGTATGCCATCAGTGACGATGGTGCTTTCGCTATCACCACCTGCACATAATCATCACAGTTTATCATTTTGGCGGCAATCACAACTCTGTGTATGCAATATTAGGTCATTTCAGATCAATGTAAGTAAGTTACATAAATGTATTTTAGTTAACAGATGGCATGGACCGCCACGACGCTATCATATTGTATGTATTTTGTGTATTTATTTGGTTCAGTAATCGGTGACTCCACCTGGTGATTACTGTTTAGTGTTAATTAGCAGAGACAATAGGTGTCACTGCAGTTTGATCGGCGGGATGATAGTGGGATTTGGGGCAGAGTGGAGAGCAAGCAATGGATATGAACCGAACCACGAGGCTGTGTTTTCAGTGGGAAGTTGCTTTGGTGAGTTTAATTACTGCAATTGTATAATAACATTTGACCCATGAGTGCTGTAACATGTGACCCATTATTGCACCTTGATAATTGTGGACAGTTAATACTTACGTAGTTACGCAGTTATTGCAGTAGTTTAATTTCCCTTCGTATTCCCACATGTAAAATCCTCTGATATGGGCTGGTAACTACCGGGTAATGATGCCACAGCTAACCATTATGATTGTCATGTATACTGAACCGTATTTTTCTGTCCGTGACGGAGGGGGAGACTGACAGAATGTGATTGGTGAGTTGATCGCACTGTCCGTGACGGAGGGGGAGACTGACAGAATGTGATTGGTGAGTTGATCGCACTGTCCGTGACGGAGGGGGAGACTGACAGAATGTGATTGGTGAGTTGATCGCACTGTCCGTGACGGAGGGGGAGACTGACAGAATGTGATTGGTGAGTTGATCGCACTGTCCGTGACGGAGGGGGAGACTGACAGAATGTGATTGGTGAGTTGATCGCACTGTCCGTGACGGAGGGGGAGACTGACAGAATGTGATTGGTGAGTTGATCGCACTGTCCGTGACGGAGGGGGAGACTGATAGAATGTGATTGGTGAGTTGATCGCACTGTCCGTGACGGAGGGGGAGACTGACAGAATGTGATTGGTGAGTTGATCGCACTGTCCGTGACGGAGGGGGAGACTGATAGAATGTGATTGGTGAGTTGATCGCACTGTCCGTGACGGAGGGGGAGACTGATAGAATGTGATTGGTGAGTTGATCGCACTGTCCGTGACGGAGGGGGAGACTGATAGAATGTGATTGGTGAGTTGATCGCACTGTCCGTGACGGAGGGGGAGACTGATAGAATGTGATTGGTGAGTTGATCGCACTGTCCGTGACGGAGGGGGAGACTGACAGAATGTGATTGGTGAGTTGATCGCACTGATCGTGACGGAGGGGGAGACTGACAGAATGTGATTGGTGAGTTGATCGCACTGTCCGTGACGGAGGGGGAGACTGACAGAATGTAATTGGTGAGTTGATCGCACTGACCGTGACGGAGGGGGAGACTGACAGAATGTGATTGGTGAGTTGATCGCACTGTCCGTGACGGAGGGGGAGACTGACAGAATGTGATTGGTGAGTTGTTCGCACTGACCGTGACGGAGGGGGAGACTGACAGAATGTGATTGGTGAGTTGATCGCACTGATCGTGACGGAGGGGAGACTGAAGAATGTGATTGGTGAGTTGATCGCACTGACCGTGACGGAGGGGAGACTGACAGAATGTGATTGGTGAGTTGATCGCACTGATCGTGACGGAGGGAGACTGACAGAATGTAATTGGTGAGTTGTCGCACTGACCGTGACGGAGGGGGAGACTGACAGAATGTGATTGGTGAGTTGATCGCACTGATCGTGACGGAGGGAGACTGCAGAATGTGATTGGTGAGTTGTCGCACTGATCGTGAGGAGGGAGACTGAAGAATGTGATTGGTGAGTTGATCGCACTGATCGTGACGGAGGGGAGACTGACAGAATGTGATTGGTGAGTTGATCGCACTGACCGTGACGGAGGGGGAGACTGACAGAATGTGATTGGTGAGTTGATCGCACTGACCGTGACGGAAGGGGAGACAGACAGAATGTGATTGGTGAGTTGATCGCACGGACCGTGACGGAGGGGGAGACTGACATAATGTGATTGGTGAGTTGATCGCACTGTCCGTGACGGAGGGGGAGACTGATAGAATGTGATTGGTGAGTTGATCGCACTGTCCGTGACGGAGGGGGAGACTGACAGAATGTGATTGGTGAGTTGATCGCACTGTCCGTGACGGAGGGGGAGACTGATAGAATGTGATTGGTGAGTTGATCGCACTGTCCGTGACGGAGGGGGAGACTGATAGAATGTGATTGGTGAGTTGATCGCACTGTCCGTGACGGAGGGGGAGACTGATAGAATGTGATTGGTGAGTTGATCGCACTGTCCGTGACGGAGGGGGAGACTGATAGAATGTGATTGGTGAGTTGATCGCACTGACCGTGACGGAGGGGAGACTGACAGAATGTGATTGGTGAGTTGATCGCACTGACCGTGACGGAGGGGGAGACTGACAGAATGTGATTGGTGAGTTGATCGCACTGTCCGTGACGGAGGGGAGACTGACAGAATGTGATTGGTGAGTTGATCGCACTGACCGTGACGGAGGGGGAGACTGACAGAATGTGATTGGTGAGTTGATCGCACTGTCCGTGACGGAGGGGGAGACTGACAGAATGTGATTGGTGAGTTGATCGCACTGACCGTGACGGAGGGGGAGACTGACAGAATGTGATTGGTGAGTTGATCGCACTGATCGTGACGGAGGGGGAGACTGACAGAATGTGATTGGTGAGTTGATCGCACTGACCGTGACGGAGGGGGAGACTGACAGAATGTGATTGGTGAGTTGATCGCACTGATCGTGACGGAGGGGGAGACTGACAGAATGTGATTGGTGAGTTGATCGCACTGACCGTGACGGAGGGGGAGACTGACAGAATGTGATTGGTGAGTTGATCGCACTGATCGTGACGGAGGGGGAGACTGACAGAATGTGATTGGTGAGTTGATCGCACTGATCCGTGACGGAGGGGGAGACTGACAGAATGTGATTGGTGAGTTGATCGCACTGATCGTGACGGAGGGGGAGACTGACAGAATGTGATTGGTGAGTTGATCGCACTGACCGTGACGGAGGGGGAGACTGACAGAATGTGATTGGTGAGTTGATCGCACTGACCGTGACGGAGGGGGAGACTGACAGAATGTGATTGGTTAGTTGATCGCACTGTCCGTGACGGAGGGGGAGACTGATAGAATGTGATTGGTGAGTTGATCGCACTGTCCGTGACGGAGGGGGAGACTGACAGAATGTGATTGGTGAGTTGATCGCACTGATCGTGACGGAGGGGGAGACTGACAGAATGTGATTGGTGAGTTGATCGCACTGTCCGTGACGGAGGGGGAGACTGATAGAATGTGATTGGTGAGTTGATCGCACTGTCCGTGACGGAGGGGGAGACTGACAGAATGTGATTGGTGAGTTGATCGCACTGATCGTGACGGAGGGGGAGACTGACAGAATGTGATTGGTGAGTTGATCGCACTGACCGTGACGGAAGGGGAGACTGACAGAATGTGATTGGTGAGTTGATCGCACTGACCGTGACGGAGGGGGAGACTGACAGAATGTGATTGGTGAGTTGATCGCACTGTCCGTGACGGAGGGGGAGACTGATAGAATGTGATTGGTGAGTTGATCGCACTGTCCGTGACGGAGGGGGAGACTGACAGAATGTGATTGGTGAGTTGATCGCACTGTCCGTGACGGAGGGGAGACTGACAGAATGTGATTGGTGAGTTGATCGCACTGTCCGTGACGGAGGGGGAGACTGACAGAATGTGATTGGTGAGTTGATCGCACTGTCCGTGACGGAGGGGGAGACTGACAGAATGTGATTGGTGAGTTGATCGCACTGACGTGACGGAGGGGGAGACTGATAGAATGTGATTGGTGAGTTGATCGCACTGACCGTGACGGAGACTGACAGAATGTGATTGGTGTGTTGATCGCACTGACTGTGACGGAGGGGGAGACTGACAGAATGTGATTGGTGAGTTGATCGCACGGACCGTGACGGAGGGGAGACTGACAGAATGTGATTGGTGAGTTGATCGCACTGACCGTGACGGAGGGGGAGACTGATAGAATGTGATTGGTGAGTTGATCGCACTGACCGTGACGGAGACTGACAGAATGTGATTGGTGTGTTGATCGCACTGACTGTGACGGAGGGGAGACTGACAGAATGTGATTGGTGAGTTGATCGCACTGACCGTGACGGAGGGGGAGACTGACAGAATGTGATTGGTGAGTTGATCGCACTGACCGTGACGGAGGGGAGACTGACAGAATGTGATTGGTGAGTTGATCGCACTGACCGTGACGGAGGGGGAGACTGACAGAATGTGATTGGTGAGTTGATCGCACTGACCGTGACGGAGGGGGAGACTGACAGAATGTGATTGGTGAGTTGATCGCACTGATCGTGACGGAGGGGGAGACTGACAGAATGTGATTGGTGAGTTGATCGCACTGACCGTGACGGAGGGGAGACTGACAGAATGTGATTGGTGAGTTGATCGCACTGATCGTGACGGAGGGGGAGACTGACAGAATGTGACTGTCCCCAGTGACGCGTCTTCTTCAGCGGTGTCACCAGTGTCACCAGTTGCCCCCAGTGGCAGCGTCACTGCGTCACCATCTAGGGACGAGCCATACGATCTTGTTTATACATAATTTGCGAGTAGGCCCATTAAAGGTTATAATTCTTATTATTTGAACTGAAATGCAAATTCGCATGCGCTCGTGTGAGTGTGTGTGCGTGCGTGCGTGCGTGCGTGCGTGCGTGCGTGCGTGCGTGCGTGCGTGCGTGCGTGCGTGCGTGCGTGCGTGCGTGTGTTCACGGTGATAGACTAGAACGTATAATTTCAGAGAAAAGTATTATTATGTTAATAAAATTAGCCAGTAGCTACACTACAGTAAACCTATTACACGTTAGTTACAGGTTAAAGGAGCACATATTTAAGAATGGAAACTAAATACTGCATAAAGTGTGCACATTATTGTCGGAGTACCTCTGTCTCTATTGATTAATGTCATGCGCAGTGAGCTTTTTCCGGCTAAATAATTACGCCACGCGTGTTGCAATATATTGTAAGATCTGTATGAGTTCATATAAAACGCGCTTGCGTACAATTATTCACCTGTAGCCTAGCTCTAGGCGTACGGTATACATAATACAGGGCGCACCAGTCTCTTATCAGAACTGTAATATATGTTGTTATCTGGAGTACAACACTAATATCAACAAACTGATAAGTGTGTGTATTTACTCACCGTCGGTCGCATAGTTGCCTCATACTGTAATTTGTACGCGTTACGAGTCTTTTCTGCATGGGCTATCGCGACTATGAACGTCCGATACTTCAACCAGGCTTTCGTCAACATTGACACGGCTCCATTAATTGTAACTAACGCTGTTTTATCGACTTTGTGCAAATCACTTAATAATAATAATAGCTTTATTGTTACATAATGCCATGTACATATAATAATCAGCAACACTAAAGTAATAATTACATGTCTAAGGACATTATACAATGTAACAATTGGAATTAAGCAACAGTGCTTATTTTCCTTATTAATATATTTTAACAATTTCGAAGCAAATTATAATTCGTGAACACCATCTAGGACGAGCAACGATCTGTTTATAATAATTTGCGAGTAGGCCCTTAAGGTATAATTATTATGAACTAGTGATACATCGTGTGTGACGTGAAGTGTGTCGAAGTGTACACATCAAGATTAAATATATCGTATGTCATAACGTTGTAACAAGTAAGGTTATATTTAAATAAAAGTTTAATGTAATTAAGAAAAGCAAGTATATAACAGTACATTCAGTTAACAGGTACAGATACGATTTTTAGAAGCAATATTTACTTGTTTTAAAGTGTGCACAATATTGAGAAGTTGTCTAGATAATGTTCCATGTTTTTCCGATGCAAAATAATTCTGCCACGGTGTTGCAATAAACGTGTATATCTGTATGAGTTCATATAAAACGCCTTGGTACAATTATTCACTGAGTGCCATAGCATACGGTATACATAATACAGGGCGCACAGTCTCTTATCAGAACTGTAGTATATGTTGTTATCTGGAGTACAACACTAATATCAACAAACTGATAAGTGTGTGTATTTACTCACTGTCGGTCGCATAGTTGCCTCATACTTAATTTGTACGCATTGCGAGTCTTTTCTGCATGGGCTATCGCTACTATGAACGTCCGATATTTCAACCACGCTTTCGTCAACATTGACACGGCTCCATTAATTGTAACTAACGCTGTTTTATCGACTTTGTGCAAATCACTTCCGATGAACCGAAACGCCGAATGTTTCCATGAATGTTTCCTTGACGTCGTTAGTTGCCAAGTCACGTTCTGGTCTATGACGTCACTCAACGCCACTCACGTGACACTGTATTCGGTGCTCCGTTTTCAGAATTTCATGTTTCAAACCATGCTCATTCTCACGGAGGTCACAGAACTCAAGTCAAGAGTGTGCTCAACGCCGTTTCTCAGACAAACAATGTATAAAACAAAGATGGTAACTAACCGTAGAAATTTGTCGATTTCGTTTTTTTAGAGAAAACTTGGCTCAATTTCAGCGTACGAGTCGCTAATGAGGTTGTGTCGATCAATTTGAAGAGTTAGTATAACGCAAAAGTTCTGAAAGACACTGTTTGTGCTAAAACTGCACTGTTTACTGAACATTTGCTAGGTAAAGCGGGCACATGGAGGTGTGTTGATGAATTGACACGAGTAAATTTCGTTGGTTACTATGATTCTGTGTGGGTAACAAGGTGTTCGTCACAGTGGAAGTTACAAAACGCATCAGACTTTCGAGGAGTGGCGTAGAGGTGACGCCTCATCACGAAGTCTGGATAATTGTAGCCTCGGTTACCCAGGCTCCGCGAGGTGGCAGCACTTTTAAGCTCCTCAACTCTGCCTGTGGAAAGAAACGCTCAGCATTTATTACTGCCTTACCCTAGATTAAGGTAGAGACGCTGATTGGCTCTCAGGCCAACTATGAAATAAAAATTAATATAACGATATACTTTTACAAGATAATGATATCTTATGAAAAGTATTCAACATTGAAGTTATATTAACACAAAAATAAGTACATATTAAAATTTACAGTTTTTTTTAATAAAATAAGAATTACGGCACGATTAATCAGTATCCGTGAGGTGGCAGCATTGTTTAGCCCAACACGAATAACATACAAATTAAATAAGGATATCTTTTTATCAAATAATGTTGTATTATAAAAACTATTCAAAATTAAACTTATATTAACACAAAATAAATAGAAATACAAATTTGCAGTTGTTTATAAAATAGAAATTACGGCAGGATTAGCCAGTGTCCGTGAGGTGGCAGCATTGTATAGATCACACGGATAAACAAACAAAAACCGACTGAGTAACCAGACTGTCTTCTCGGCGTAGTTCCGCAGCCGACCGACAGTCGGTTAATCCGACGAACAAACTCCATAAGGCAAGGCAGACAATGAAAGTCGTTGGTTGAAGGCAAGAGTTCATCGACTATACGTCTACATACCGTTTATTACCATCATGGACAATTTGGGCCCGTGTTCCTGGCGGCCTCGACTCGACGGCAATAAATTGATTTAAAACACAATTTAAAAAAAATATATATCTAACTTATTTTACCGGAAGTGATGTTGAATGACATCCCGGACACATACTCATAGAAAATAGTAATAAAACAGATTTTAAAAGGCCCTTATACTTTAGGCCAGTTAACTGGAAGATTACCATTAATAAGGTTGTAAAATATTGTCTTGTACAAGTCGGGATGTTTGGCACTAGGGTTAGTCGCTAGGGGTCAGCGCTGGTGCGCCTAATATTGACACGGACGCGGTATATAATTGTGATTGATTCTTATATTTATGTATTCTATTTGGAGTGTGTGTATTATATTATAGTTGTCTTTGTGTTTTTATTATTGTCGTAAAGATGCCATAATGGATTCATGTTGTTGGATTATCATACCAGATGGTTGCACCAATATATAAATGATAGCTTTAGTTAATTCAATGGCTGTTTGTAGTAATTTGCTGTCATTGTTATTCATGCAAGTTGTTTGCGTTAAGGCTGTTCGTCTGCTAGATTGTGTATTTCCTACTTGCCTCCCCGTGAATCGGTCTCCAGCAAACTCCTCCCAGTTCTCAAACTCCATGTCTAGTACATGCAAGTCTCGTTTACATGTGTGCGCGAAGTGACAGACATTATAAATGTATTAGGCCCTTGTGCATAACTTACCATAACGGAATTACTGACTTATTTATTAATTGAACAGGGGTGAACAATGGTGATTATATTGAATGTATCGCTTAGTCTCTGTTGAGAATAAAATAAAATGGTGTGTGTATATATATATATATATATATATATATATATATATATATATATATATATATATATATATATAGGGGTGAACAATGGTGATTATATTGAATGTATCGCTTAGTCTCTGTTGAGAATAAAATAAAATGGTGTGTGTGTGTGTATATATATATATATATATATATATATATATATATATATATATATATATATATACACCATTTATTTTATTTCAAAAATATAGCGATACATTCAATATAATCACCATTGTTCACCCCTGTTCAATTCATAAATAAGTCAGTAATTCCGTTATATATATATATATATATATATATATATATATATATATATATATATATATATATATATAATATATAATATATATAATAATAATATATATATATATATATGTATTTATTTATTTATTTATATTAATCTAGAGATAGACCCTAGCCTGGGAGAGTTAATTCCGTCGTTGGAGATGGGGGCTTATAGCTGTAGTGGAGTAAATTTAAATTAAATAGAATATACCGAGACGCTTCGGTTGTGCACAACGGGGACGCAGTGAGCGATTTAGCTGCTGTGTTTATATAAACTGGTTCGCTATTCGGGCGTCAAACCTGAGCTAAGACGCAATATTTTTGTAACGTAAATATGTTTCGGGTGACGCTGAAAAATCAACATGATGATTAAGGCCGCCAAGTGGATTCGCCAAAAGTGCCAATAAACTTACGATGTTGCCGTAGTATGTTTCATTTAATGCCAATTTCTTTTATGCCGCCCGCTGCATTCTGCAGTTCGTAGTCCGGGTTAATCCAAAGTTATTCCATAATCGGTTTAATTTGCAATGGTCGGAGTACGTAAAATGGCGCGTAGCGACAGTTACGTCACTTCCGTGTTAAAAACGCGCCGCCAGGCTTTGCCTCTGCCTCTGCCTCTGCCTCTGCCTCTGCCTCTGCCTCTGCCTCTGCCTCTGCCTCTGCCTCTGCCTCTGCCTCTGCCTCTGCCTCTGCCTCTGCCTCTGGTATTCGTCCTTGTAACGGGCATTACCCGACTGAAGGCGCGGATCCAGGAGGGTTGTAAAGTCCTGAAAGACTCCAGCATACAGACTTCAGTACGAAGTTTATTCCAGCTCACTTTTGTTCTAGATAATACCCTGGTATATATATATATATATATATATATATATATATATATATATATATATATATATATATATATATATATATATATTATACCGTGTGTGCGTGCGTGCGTGCGTGCGTATGTAATTTGAATAGAGAGACGTTTGAAAAGAGATTTTAATATAAGTTGAGTATGTGAAACCGAGTCGTTTATTGAAGAATTGTGTTAGCAGTACCACAAATAGGCTGTGCCGACGAATCAAGTCCGTGTTCTGCTCCGTTTGCATCTAGGCGCACGGACATATCAGTGTCAGCGTAGCAGCATCAACAAGCAAACCTGTGCGTGATGTACACATGGCTTGTGATGAATAAACAAGATGATAAATTGCACTTCTTTGTTTACTTATTTATTTCATTTTGATGCGCGTTACGTGTGACGCCTGTTCCATAGCCGGCCAGTACCGGTGCGGCAGCGTCCAAGGCCGGGGCACTGAATGGCGAGGTCGCCGTAACCACTTGCGGAAGCCAGGGTGACTTACTAAATACCACGGGGTAAACACCCGAGCGCGATATCTTGTAACACTCCTTCCTGGTGTACCTCAATAGGCATAGCATGTCATCATTGTGTATGCCTAAAGGTACACACCGACTCACACCCAACCTAATACCTATGCGCGCACGTGTATGCGCGCGCACGCACAACAATCACAAGCGTACGCACAAACACATTTGCGCGCGTACGTGCACACACACACACACACACACACACTCTCTCTCTCTCTCTCTCTCTCTCTCTACTCTCTCTCTCTCTCTCTCTCTCTCTCTCTCTCTCTCTCTCTCTCTCTCTCTCTCTCTCTCTCTCTCAACTGAACATTCACATGTGAAAATGCACCGACAAGATTAAACTACCACTATTCATGACACAATGAAACAATAAAGGGGGGTGCCCGGACATCTGACCATAGGACCAGATAATCGAGTATCATACCCATTTCGCGTCACAGAATGTCGCAAACAGGGTCCGCTTTTGTAGCTAAACGAACGGAACACAAATTGTATACAGGCAGCGCTAACTAATAATTGATAATTCGTCCTTAGCGTCAACGGGCGAATCTTCGAACAAGGGGTTTAGATGAGAGGCCTCTGTGAAACTCTCTAGATCGACGCTGATGGAGCCCGATTGGATTAAGTGTATATCGATACTTGAACAAAGATTATAGTTTTAACCCAATGTGGTCATATTAACCCCGATCGCAGCGAGAAAGGGTGCGTTCGCGTTGTTTGCCCCTCAGACGTATACGCATGTCAGCTGCATGTGAGTGGGCTTTGCCTCCTGTAAGATACATCTGATACATCTTATCAAATACCACGCGGATGAATAATCCATGTTGGAGGTGCTTACCGACGTCTTGAAACAACGTAGAAGGAAAGAGCAGAGGGTATGTGACATTTCTATATCATAAAACAGTTCGTTCTTTCTCTGTGTGAGGACAACTCTGTCGGTTGTGCATGTATCGAGCTGACATTTCACATGTGATCTAGCAAGCCCACTCGGATGGTTCGTAGATTTAGACTTTTTTTAATTCGACCGGGTGGGGTGGAAAAACTTGGAGGGCTTTCAAAAGGGAGTAGGCCTACTTGGAATTCCAGCTGCGGGAGTTCATTTTTTTTATAATCATCGTAAAGATAATCATATGTCATCTACAACTGCTTGGTATCTCACTTGATATATAAGCAATTTTCTTTAATTGTATCTCATTATGTTTCAAAATCGCGAAAACGTAAGCATGCAAAATCTCTTCCTGCCACATGTTAACATTGTGGCAACGCACGACCTCTTCCTGGGGTATAGATGGATACAACGTAGGCCTAACACAATTTTCTAAAGTTTTAGCGCGTTTGAATGTGTTTCCCGCAAGCATCGCTGGGTAACTCGGCTTGTATTGGTTATATTTTGTAGGCCTACGACATGACGAGCCACAAATCATCCATGCGTAACTAACCATAATGTGATAGTGTCAAAGTTTTATTTTGCGCGAAACTGTAACATAACTCGGCGTGGTACTATTATAATGTGCGTGCCTAGATTGCTGGACAACTGACCGAGATCGCGGATGCTGCCATAACCGTCCGATTCCGACCGGCCGAGGTAAAAGCGCGAGTGGCACGGAGTAAACAAGTACACAGCGCATCAATACGGCAAGTAACTGGGTCACGATGTCCTTGCGTGAACTCACTGCAAACCGTGAGCGACCGAGAGCGCACCGCACAGCTGACCGTCAGCTGACCCGGCCTGACCGGGCTGGGGACAGTGAGTGGACAGGCGTCGCGTTGATAAAAAAACATACATTAACTCTTACCTGTTCAGGCATTTCTAACACGAGCTAAATGATAGCATCTCTGTTTTCAAAACGTATGCATGTAGTAGCGACGAATAGTCACTGATGGGACTCTACCCAAACATACGAATGCCTACAACCTACGCCCATAACTAAGAACATTAATTCAGTAGGTGTTTATATGATGTCACCGGCAACTTGTCAAATGGCCGGCAGTAAAACATACGTTGGTGAGGAATATACATTGAACACATTTATTCTAGTAAGAACAAAGAAACTGTCCAGATAAATGTTAATACATAATGAACGGATGTCGCCACTTTAATGTGTACAAACATAACCATAAATATGGCTTGTACCCTCGTGTATAGGGGAGACCTGGGTTAATTGCTACAATGTGTTTTCACTTTATATTTATATTAAATAACTGTATTTAATTGTTGTTGTTTTATTGCTGCAGTATTTACATGTGTGAAGTTTCCAAAGCGCGGTCGACTTGATTGCAGTTAAAATAATTTTGCATGATTAAACCAAAAAATTCATACCTCAACAATTGACTTTCGATTTCGTAACCACATTCCCGCTTACGGGTTAAAAAGCAAACTATTGTTGAATGTTACTTTTACAGTTTTTGTTACGTAATATGTATCTGTTGTAACGTCTCGCACACCTGATACACATTAGTCTGATAGAGTGGTGATTGTACATGATTCCTCAATATACTACCCACCATTTCAAGGGATATTTTGTGAACGCTTGCTGAACGCATCATTATTATAATGAATTAAGTTATAAAATAACACGTAACAAGCCACTATATACGTCCCAATTAGATATAGCAACATTCAGATAGAGGCCAGAATTAAGTCTATACAGGAGACACGAAAATAATCCCTTGCCCATGGTTCAAAATAATATATAGCGTCTGTTGAAGTAGGGTTGTTGTGTCGCCAGTGATTAATCAGTCCGTGGCCCAAACCAGTCCGTGGTCCCAACCAGTATTCATCCGCTTCTAGTAAATAAAGAGTACCTTGAAAAATGTGGACTGCGCGTTTGAAACGGGGTGACGGCAGTCCTTCGTTGATAAGAGCGGTCGGTTGGATGTTTTTGAGCATTAAAGACCCGTTGTGTTCAAATAACAACAATACCCATTGACAGACAATTTGAGTAAGCACACAGTGGTTGTTAGTCCGACTGCGCCAGCATTTCAAAGTTTGTCACCGAATTGGGCTAAGTAAATCAAGTAGAAACTGAACGCTCTCACGTGTGGGTGTAGTTTTGTCGTGTGAAACATTTTCGCGAGAATTACAGAAAGGTAAGTTTTTATTTGACGCACGGGGATTGGCGTGGAAGTTTAAAACAAACTCGCAAAGTAACTATTACATAAGGGTATAAACGCAACGTGTAAAAAGTGCAAAATAATTACAATTAATCCCAAATGTTCGTTTTGTCCAATAGGCCATTGCCGACCTAAACGCCTATCACATGAAACACACATATGTTATCTATAGACCCATTTGTTAGCCCAATCTTCGAAGGCCTAACAGTGAGATCTATTATGCATGTATTTAATGTCATTGCAATGCCCTACTTTCACAACTATAGAAACAGAAAGTTATTTTAGAAGTAACGTCAGCAGTATATTAATATTGCTTTCATTTGTTTTCTCTCTTCCCCCGTCGTCCGGCTGTGGAAAAGTATCGACTGTGTCTAACATTCGGGACAGTCAAACACAGATGTGTTCAACTTGGGTCTTTGTCACAACACAAGTGACTCGCCGTACTTTGGAGATCGGCACAAAGCTGGTGCATGGCACGAATATGGCTTGGTTTTGTTCAGGGTCTGCTCATATATTGTCTGTAGGGTACACGAGCAAAAAGCCGTTTGAGATGTTTGTGTGCTGAACTTTGCAACATGAACAACAGGAAACATGGACACAGTTTAGCAGAGTTGCCATTGTCACAGTATCCACCCGAGTCACACGTGATCAACCGCGAACTGGTGGTGACTGCACAACAGGACCACCATATTAACAACGTTAATCTGATGGCTCGGCTCTAGCGTGACAGGGTGCCGCCCGGAACTTTGCCGGGACGCACTAAATTGTAATACATGCCATTAGATGTGGTACGTTCTGGTTGTAGTTGTATCATTATTATCTGAAACACAACACAACATATGTGGTACGTTCTGGTTGTAGCTGTATCATTATTATCTGAAACACAACACATCGCTGTTGACGATGTACACCAGAATCAATGACTTGGCGCAGTAAAAATATACAACAGCCACGGTAGGACTCGCTCTCTCAGATTTACGTCGTCCTTGTGAAAGCAAGACAACTCCCATTTCAACTCTCTCATCAGTGACCGTGTTGACAACAGGGCGTAGGTCCTACTGCCCTGTGTACATTTGGTGACCTCGACACCGAGCCGGAAGATACTGGCTACATCGACGCTGCTGTTTTCTGAGAGCGTCAGCAAGCTTTGTTGTGGGACAAAGTCCTCCGTCATGTCGTCACCTGGCAGTGTGTGTACATTGTCCTACCAACGGGAAAGATATGTCGCACAAGTGGACAGTGAATGATGTCACTGCCACGTGGGTAAACCACAGTAGAGCAGGCCAAGGCCGATCTACCCGAATGTAAACAATATTGCAATTATTATGCAACCACAGATCACTCATTTCAACAGTTAGTCTATACTACTTATATTTTAGCATAATGGATCGCATTGCGTGCGCAAGTACGTGTGTATGTGTATGTGTGTGTGTGTGTGTGTGTGTGTGTGTGTGTGTGTGTGTGTGTGTGTGTGTGTGTGTGTGTGTGTGTGTGTGTGTGGTGTGTGTGTGGGGGGGGGGTGCGTGTGTGTGTGTTCATGTGTTTTCGTGCGAGTACTAAATAAAGAGTAGTTGTCATTCATTCATTACGTTCTCTTACCGTAATAAATATGATCCAAGTGAGAATGACCTTATCCGCTCAATTATGCCACTCCGTTGCACTCATTTATGACTTCATTTCCCACACAGCGGTGCTAGCAGCAAATCCGCTTGATGCTCGCCAAGTTCCCATATTCAAGACTTCAGATTCAGTGAAGGTTGTACTGTTAAATTGACACCTGTAATTCCACGTAACAACAGATCATTTCGCAGCCTACAGTGACGTTCGTGGAAGCTAAAACAATGACAAATTCGTAGTAGCCATATCCAAACAGGTGACAGGAGAATACGGCCTATAAACACGTTGACAGGTACACCATAACGTCAAATGTACCGTTGTAACTCACGTTGTAATAATGTAAAACAAATGAAAACTCGGCACGCATTTGATTAATTGTGATTGACATGACTGATGCGAAATAATACCCAAGCGTGGTCAGACAAACTCCCATTAAAGTATTTATATTGATATATTACCAGTTTATTTCTAGCCATTTAGGCCCCTATAATTATACTTATTGTTCCACTTGAACTGTAAACATTTGAGAAACTTTATTGTCTAATTGAATATTGTTTGGTTACAGTTTCATATGTACAGGTATGAAAATACTAAATTTCACAGTAACTTACGGAGGTTCTTTAGACACGTTACTGGGGTTATTACGAGTCGATCACGATATTAATATACACACTATGAGGACAAACGATCGGTTTCTTTATCAGAACAAAACTATCAAATAGTTGAAACAATACAACATTGCGTAGGCCTATGTGCATGATACGTCACCCAGGAAATACAAGCCGACCACATATTTCTGGGAAAAACAGTTGAGTTTTTACTGACTGCAGAAAACGTATACGTTTTCTGCAGTCAGTAAAAACTCAACTGTAGGTGCATAACCATTTCTAATAACACGTATCTATAGGTGCATAACCATTTCTAATAACACGTATCATCGTGTAGAAGACCTATAGAGGGCGTGAGGACAAGCAATGATTATTCAGTAACAAACAACCATCATTACACCGCGCAAGTGACGCCTTCTACTTATGCTATGTTAAGCGAACTTCTTCAGGGTACTGCTGTGAGAAGAGCAAAACACGAGCTCAGAACCGTTCATAGCTCCAATATAAACAGTTACACCTCACCGAGGCCATAACTGACACAGAACATCGCGCGTTGACAACCGTTGTAAACACCTGACACGGACTGTTGATCGGCTTCGTGGCACAAGGTCAATGCTACCAACACTTCGGAACATTGTCCGCCTAATCCCATTCACAGTTCACGCACACGTGCCTTCAGAAATAGTGGCACAATCTTGGAGTATTTTAGTATTGTCTTCTTCTGGGGATTATCATTTCCAGAGAACGACACAAAGAAACCGAGTTCACACAACACTTTACAGTTACCGTTAACGCGTTGCGCCTGTTTACACACGTGTGCCAGTTTTACCCTGATTTAGTGACGCTCGCGAATGTTGATGTTGACTAAATCGGTCACCGCGCGCCTTGGTATAAATGATAGCGGGGGATTGCTCTGGATTCAGTACAAAGAAATGTTACACCAATAACGGAGACAACGGCGGATACGCCAAGGAAGGCATACGTATAACGAGGTACATGGTACAGAGAGCATTAAAGGACCACGGACTAGACTGTAGTGAACGACGCGGCTAGGATACAGCGTAGGAAACTACCCCGAGTGGAATACACTTCACGGGAACAGCTCGACGTCATAAACACATGTAAATACATTTTTTTAATTCAGCTTTACTCACAATGATGGTTTTGACTACACGTAGGGCCTACCTCTTTGACTGTATACAAATTTGCATAGATCAGAGTCAAGAGTCTAGATACATGATTTCTAAATAAAATGTTAGTGTATTTCAAGAAAATAATGCAACAGAGACTATTTCCCAGTCTTAATAATAATTATAGTGGTAGAATTAATCAGTGGTCGATCAGTTACTGTTGAACCGTCGGTTGGCGGGATTGGGGTTTGAATCCTTGTGCCGACGGGGCGGTGGTTAGGTACTGGTTCGGCCGCTGTTTCGAAACTTTGGGCAACTTCGTTTACCCTACGTTGCCTGTGTCTTTCGGAAGAGACGATTTCATATCGTTTTTATGCCAGTGGAAGTAAAAGATCCCACTCAGGGAAATGGAAAAAACTGTTGTGGACAAACTGACCGGAAGTTACGGAACATTCATTCTCAAACAACACTCATGGTCGTTTATTTGGAAGACGAATACATAAATATTTATGTTGAATGGATAGTATCAGCCACACACATCAGCATTCAATAAGCTTAAAACATTCTTAACAATGTGAACGTGTGGCCCTCGAAATGTTCAAAGATGTTAATCCAGATTGTAACCGAACCGTTCAGATTGTGTACGAAACATTTAGATTGTCAACAAAATATCCACATTGTCCACAAAAGATTAAGATTGTCAACAAAATACCCACATTGTCAACAAAACATTCAGATTGTCAACAAAAACACAGACTGTTAAACATTCAAATTGTAAACACCCGCTAGTCGCAGCTGAATGGAGGCAAGAGTTCGTTCAGCGTCTGCGTCTGAAGTTCGGCGGTTCCCAAACATGTGACCATAAATTTGGTACTACCTGCTAATAATCAGCAGCCATGGCTGAGTCCGGGTGACGTCACATTCTTTTGGCCACTCGCCTCACTTGCTGTTATGATGACGGACGTGTGACATTTTAAGAGATATATATGAGCACGCACGTCATTAATAAGTAAGCCATGTTTCTGCAATGACGCATACGGATATACGGATTGGTATATCTGCTAAAACAGTCTAGTTATATGGCAAACTTATTTTATATAAGTGTTGAGTATGTTTCAGCCCATGTTGCCTACTATCGGTATTCGCAATCACAAACACTTGATTTATTCACACTGTCCTGATCTTCCACATTGGTTGCACGCTACCGCAGGCTGCTAGGGTATTGTGCGCGGATCACGCATGCACGTTTCGACGAAAATGACCCCGTGTCGTCCTCACACGCACGTGTGGCTCGTCTAGCGTCACGTGTGCGCGTCACTGACATGCAGTCGGTGTACCTGCTGACGACGTTTGAATTATACATAGGTTCGTGTCCACGTGCGTGCACGACAGCGAACACGTGCCTCCGCAGTCAATTATCGCTGGCACTTCCGCCGCCAATAAGAAGCTGACAAAACAGCCGCGCTCGTAGGAGTTTCTCGGAATGTCGGCAGTTGACACTCAGCTGTGTCATTACAGACTGCCGAGTCGACAGTGCAAAATATTTAATGTTATGTCGGTGATAACAGTGAATACGTACGTAACGGATGTAAGTCAGTGCGTGCGTGGGTGCGTGCGTGCGTGCGTGGTGTGTGTGTGTGTGTGTGTGTGTGTGTGTGTGTGTGTGTGGCGCGCGCGTGTATGTGTGTGTGTGTGTGTGTGAGTGCGTGCGCGCGCGCGCGTGCGCGCGTGCGTGCGTGTGTGTGTGAGAGAGATAGACAGACAGACAGACAGACAGACAGACAGACAGACAGACAGACAGACAGACAGGCGGGCAGGCCGGCAGGCAAGCAGCCAGGCAGCCAGGCAGGCAGCCAGGCAGGCAGGCAGGCAGGCAGGCAGGCAGGCAGGCAGGCAGGCAGGCAGGCAGGCAGGCAGGCAGGCAGGCAGGCAGGCAGGCAGGCAGGCAGGCAGGCAGGCAGGCAGGCAGGCAGGCAGGCAGGCCGGCCGGCCGGCCGGCAGGCAGGCTGGCTGGCAGGCAGGCAGGCAGGCAGGCAGAGAGAGAGAGAGAGAGAGAGAGAGAGAGAGAGAGAGAGAGAGAGAGAGAGAGAGAGAGAGCGAGCGAGCGAGCGAGCGAGCGAGCGAGCGAGCGAGCGAGCGAAGCGAACGAACGAACGAACCAACGAACGCAACGAACCAACGAACCAACGAACCAACGAACCAACGAACCAACGGCATCATTGGCTCTTAGCTACTCAATATTCGTAAATAAGGGCTTAGAATCCGACTATTTACAAAAGGGGTGGACATTTCTATAGTGTACTTGCTGGTATCGTATCCGACAGCATGGACGAAAATGCTGAGTGACGGACGACGTAAAACGTCACGTGACCGCAACAATACCCCCACCCCACTGTCTCCCGATGTCACGACATAACAGCCGAGTGGTGCTGAAGCTTCTGCTCACCCCCTCCAATATTAATTTAGTTCCGACGGCAGTGCGTGTGTATGTTAACAAGTCCGCGCAAACCAGTCAGATCCCCACGAAACACCCCACACGGCTGTAGTCTGGGTAGATGGGCCTATCGATATTCCGTCTAATCCACTTCAGCCTATGTCGTAACTGACCCAATTCCGTCACATCGCTGCGTCGTCTAAGTATCGGCATGTGGGACAGCTGCCGACGTCATTGGCGTTGTGACAGCAAACACTGCCTTCAAATGGCAGCGTGATCGTGGCAGATGAAACGATTTGCAATGCGTAGACTACCTATAACGAATGTAGGAACTATTGAAAGACCTGTATGTGTTTTTCCACGGTAACTAATTAACATTAAGTTTTCATCATTTGGTATGCTGGTTAAGACTATAAATCGCAATACCAGTGTTGAAAACACAACTCCCCACTGGCCAGCGCGAATAATACTGTGGCCATTTAAAAACTGAAAAGAGCTCTGTCTGTTGCAGGGCCTAGTTGACGTAATCAGGTTATAATATACGTACTATAGACTACAGTAAATACACGAACAACTAGTTGGTCGATTAGTTCGCCAACTGTAGTTATTCATGTAAACGGGACTTAACATTTTCACCGCCCAATAACGTTGTAATGAAACACAGATTGTGACATTCACCAGTCTCATTTATCAGTTTCGTGTAATATCAACACAGAATCTGGACTCTTGGGCGTATTCAACGACTTCACTGCACGACCCTTCCGATGTCGTCATATAACCATCAAACATACACCTGCCGATCGGAGAGCATTGACATAAAGTGTATGCAATAACAACATGATAAAATAAATCAATACCTGCGGCCACCCACAGCCACGACAGCGAGCACGAGCTCGGCGAATGCACTCGGCGTGCCGCGGTCGTGTTGCCGCTTCCGCGAACGGTCCGGGCTTCGCAGCCGCAGCCACCACCGCCGCCGCCGCCGCCGCCGTCGCTGCTACGAACAACATAAGGGGCTGCGAGGCGCACGCGAGTCAGATCTAATAACTCACACGCGCGCTGCGGACGGCGAGCTACTTCGTACGGATACATGCAGTAGGGTCGCTCACACGTCCACACATACACACAAATGGGTGACAAAATGAAGTCGGCTGTTTTCAGAGGGTACTCGACGGAGTCTGTCGACTCGGACACGTCGAACATCGAGGCGGAGCTGGACAGCGTCAGGCCGAGACAGCGATACTGCAGCTGCGCGTCCAACATGAAGCGGATCAACCGGGAGAGCATCACGGACGAGTTCCAGATGCGAGCCGACGATCCGATCCCCGAGATGCCGACAGGAGGAGCCCGCATCAAGGTGAGAGTCGTGACAGGGTTAGTCGGTTGGCGAGGTAACGATTGTCGATGATGATTATGCGTGGAATCACAACTGTCGGTTGTAATGTTGATTAATTACCGTCATCGTTAAACAACGTAGGCCCTAGTTGTAATTTGTATAGTTGTGTGGTAGGGTAATGTTATAGCACTGATAAAAACAGTAGGTCGTCTGCATTGGCACCTACTAATGGTTACACGACAGCTCTACCTAGGCCGCGGGACGTAACTGCATTATTCACGGCTATTCGACGGCGTGATTAATACCACACAGCACGTCGATTAACGTTACGCCAGTCGGTTACATCCCCGACAACGACAACGCGATTGATTTTTCGCCAATCCTGGCAGCTCTGATTCGTCTACAGAGACTTCGATCGTCGTCCGCTGACCACAACGAGCGTATCGAGAAGAACATAAACCAATGAACCGTAACATGTCGGTCATTTATTTCATCAAGATTATGTTGCCACCGACATCGCATGCTTTACTGCAACGCCAAGGATTAGTCTTACAGTTGTAGTTGTGTCAAGGGCTCGACATGGGCGGATGTGCTAAGCACAACACTATCGTCACCATCCTGTACCAATAGAACATAATTTGACCCCGTCTCGTATTCAACCGCATCCGATGGTTGCGCTAATAACCCACTCCCAGTCACGGCACACAAAGACTGCGACAGGTCAAAAGTTCATCGTGTCTGGTTGTCAGCGACGCAATCACACGAGTGGCGACTGTCAACGGAATCATCGTATAACATGTGTGAAGTCAAACATTATATGCAACCAGATATATTCCAGATATCAACGATCTAAACAACTCAGGAATTACGTGACTTATTGTTGTTTTTTGTAAGGGAACAATTCATGCAACTTCACACCTTTGTGAGAACATGTGTACAACGATTCTTGAAAATATTATGATATTTGATCCCTCCAGAGTAGCAAACTACGCATACAACGCTGCGCTGAGGAATGTTACCAAGGGCCTTGAATGCGGGTATCAATCACGACGACACGTGCAGTGCTGTCGACAGAACAGCTGATTCCGGCACTCTCACGACCGTTTCCAAGCCCGTGGCCGACAGTATGTTGTTGAGTTTGTGCCCGGTGCAGCAGTGGCCATTTAACTCGTAAATGACCAGAAACTCGACGCTATGACGTTAACCTATTTCTCTGAACACAAATCAATAGTGGACTTCTACAAGACTAAGACGGCATACGGTTACTGCTTGTAGGCCCGTATCACGTAATTAAACCATTTGTATACCAGTTCCATGTATGATTAAATGTCCATCTGTCACTTCTTCGGTAAAGCACTGATGCTGATTGTGCCATTATTAGCGACAGGCATAAATAGCGGCGCTCGCTCGTTTCTCCGCAAACAAGCGCACGTGAAGAGCACGTGGTGGGTCAGAGGTCACGTGGAAGGTCAGAGGTGACGCGCGTAGCGTAAACGCCAACAGCGCCGCGGTCGTCGTAAACACTTATCTCCGCCGAGGTCGCCGAACCACACCGGTTAAGCGCCTCTCTCTTCAAAGCGTCGGCTTAGTCTAGCGGTTATTAATAACGTCCGGCGGAGGTCAATACACAGACATCAGCATTTAGGAAATTGTTGCTTTACCCATAGGCATAGATCGGAACGTCATATACCTATTATATACAAGGAAGTATTGCATTTTAGCTGGAGTTGTTTGATATGTATCCAATCTGCAGTCAGCGTTCCAGAGTCTTACTGTAAAGGTCACAGGATGTAAACAATATAAGTGATATCTGCGTTAATTCTTGCAGGTGTATTATGCGGGAGTATGCTACACAGACAGTCAGATGCGTCGAAGTGGACGACGAAGGCCAAACCTAAAGGGCATACTCGACACATCCCTCTTTCCTGGTAGGCATCGCTGTAGTTGATGTCTGTGTCTATCTGTCAGTGTGTGTGTGTGTGTGTGTGTGCGTGCGTGCGTGCGTGCGTGCGTGCGTGCGTGCGTTTTGCGTGCGTGCGTGCGTTCTTCTCAACTGCCGAGGCTTCTCTAATTTTTGCAGTGCGTATCACAACACTGCAGCTTTTCCTGTAACAAACAAATTAGCAAGTACCAATGTCTATATTTGACTAATATAACTGGTCTTTTATTTATTCACATTTATACAAAATGCAAAACATTACTTACTTGTGTGGTCACCATGCAGTGAATATTATTCAGAAATTGGTGTAGAAATGTTATGTTGCTAATGCCTTACCAATTTTCATTTGCCAGGCTATGAAGTGGCAGGATTTATCGATGACCTTTGCCCCACTGTTGGCGAAAACAAATTCTGCATTGGTGACAGAGGTGGTTGTCTACCCCGATTGTGATGAAATCTCAGATTCAGGGTATGTTTTCTCCTTGTCTGCAGTCTGTTGTAATGACTATTTCAGCTCTGTTGTACATAATATTATTTATAATATTATTTGTAGAAGTCTAATTTGCATTGCAACAGAGCAACCTTTACCCACATAACTTAATACAGATAATACCAATTCACTACTTATTGATGAGAACTAATAACTTCGGTATTCTAGGACACACACAAAGTCATTTTTTCCAGGTAATGAAACATGTACCATTTTATCACGCGATAACTTGTTAAGAATCTCGACAAGTATTTGAACATTTTGGATATGCCACTATGAATAATATTACCAGGTATGTTAATGCACTGTATGCAATATGTTACTGTGGACTAAGTCAGTCTCTGTGTCTGCAGTTATGCGGAATACATCACAGTACGGAATGCTCTACGCAATCTTGTCAAAGTGCCAGACAGTCTCTCCCTGGAGGTGGCCTGTCAACTGCCCTGTGGGGCTCTCAAGGCCTTCTCAGCCGTCAGGCGGGCAATGCCAATCGTGGAGGAGAAGAGCAGAGAAAACACAGGTAAGTCTGTGAAAACACATCACACATGATACAAAGTTCACAAGGTAAACAAATAGCTGTGTTATTGAGACATGGCACGTTAATATGGGTGCTATTTGATTTGGTAGGGTGAGTTTAATGTGGGGAAGTCATCCATAAAGTTGCCCCTACATGGCACCCCGGTTTAGCATGCTACAAAATTGCTTAAGGGTGGAGGTCTATTTAAAAGCAACACATCATAAAACAAAATTGTAATAAAATTAGCTCACTGAAATGTAAATGTCAATCTGAAAGTGCAAAACAGACTGTTTTTATAATGTTATAGATCTTAGCAGTGTTCCAATAAAAACAACAATGTGGTCCTGAGAGCATTGTTTTCATTGCATTTACTTATTTGTATTTTACGTGTGTACAATGAATCAATACATATATATAAGTAGTGTAATAATAATACTTTTATTATATGTATGTATTATTTAATTAGCAGTGTATTGTTGCCAAGTACAGTTGTAAGAGCAACTGTATATATGTGTAAATGTTTATGTCATGGTCTAGACGCAACCAGATGGCCAGTAAATGTGTCACACTAAACATTGTTTTCGTTCCCAGGTCCCATCAACCTGTTGATCGTGGGTGCAGGGGGCCTCGGCCTTTGGACCGTCAAACTGGCTCAACATTTCATTGGGTCTGACTGCAGCAAGGTTCACGTGACGGTGGCTGACACAAATGTGAGTGAATCGGTTCAGCCAGTCGCGCCCCAGTGTGTTACTTCATCATGGAAGTAGTGGCTATAAAATGGAAATACGTTTTCACAACAATCCTACCTTGTGACCAGTTGGAATTGTGCAATTTAAAAATCATACAAGAAAAAGCAATACAAGGCAAAATATCACTTGTATTTCTAGAAGGCAATGGTGTCACAATATATAAGCAACATTAAACAGTTTTTGCATAGTGTAAACCACAATGTGTACAGTGAATTTCCTTATGTGATTTTTTAATTACTTTTAGGGGTGCATGTGTATTTCACAAAATAGGGGCTTCTACATTGTTGTGGAATATTTATTCTAAATATTTTTGTTTCATTTGTTGACAGCTGAACAAGTTGCTGGTTGCGAAGGAATGCGGTTGCTCCGACGTAATTCACTGGAATGATGAAAGTAAGTTTTTTAAATTAACTTGTGTTTATGACAGCAGCTACTTGGAAAAGATGTTAATTAATTAATGTGAAGGTAGGACAAAGATGTCATTAAATGTATATGGTAAAAGGTTTAATGTTAGTTACTAATCACAGTGTACTAATTATTAATTGTGATGTCTGCATTGCAATGTCTGGTCAAAAGGCCTTAATGAAAGTACTAATGCTTTAATATTATAGATTTAAATATTATAATGAGGGGCGTAGAGCAGTTTGGTTGTAAACGATCGGTCAGAGCTACGTATTAATTTGGCACTGAAAACAGGTGGTAGATGGGAGATTGAGACACTGCTTCTTAATGGTTATATGTAGTATATAATAGTTGTGTACAATATGCTGTATAATATAATGTATCTGCAATTTATAAGTAATTCTGTATACAAAATAGTCTCTAAAGTTTCACACTTTTATGTATTTCTTTTTTAATATTCAGTTGTGTTTACTATTTACATTTTCTAGTTCGATTTGCTATTATTAAAAAGGGCTCTCATGTTAGCGACATGTTGTCGTAATGGGAGTCTCCTTGACCTGTACATATATATGTTAAATATATTAACATGTACATTTGTTGTAAAAAATAGATAATTCTGTTTGTCAAATCTGTCTGTCGACTGTGATCGTAGAGTTTATTGTGCACCTATTTCATGGAGGTTTGCCACGTTGTTGTTCAGTGTACGAGGAGCTGCTGCAAGAGAGGACCCTGGAGGTGTGTGAGGGAGGCGTGGACGTCATCATAGACTTTGTCAGCTCCCCCCGGACTGTGAAGAGAGACCTCAAGGTCCTGCGTGAGGTGAGTGTCATACGCCTCGTCTTCTTTGTCTCAAAAGGCTTTGAACTACAGGAAAAGTTATGTCAACTCATATCTATGGCCATCCTAGCACAGTCTGAATGTATTTCTGTAATAGAAAGGTATAGGAAGTGAGTATCCAGATAACTCTGTCCCTATTGCAGGGTGACTGGAATAGTGAGGTAACAGTGTTGCAAGGTTCTAATGTGCAGTATATTTTCTTCTAAGTTTAATCCTGTTACACATGTATATTGTAACATCATGCTGGCATCAAACTGGAAAATTAGAGTGGCAGCAATATGTGGAGCGGTTTAAAATGTGCACAACTGCCATGACATGTTATTTTCATTTTAAACAAAATACAACAAATAGCATCGACACATCTCTTTTCGAACTTCAATTTCATCAGATGCTAAAAAAGACTGTTTGATATAATATGCATGTTATATGTCACAGCACACAAGACATATCGTGTCGTGTCTTTGTTAGAACGGCGTACTGCTGGTGGGAGGCAACTCGTGGCACAAGGTTCCAATCTCCATCCACCGTCTGGCGGCCAACAATCTCAGTGTGATTGGAATCAAGAACGGCACAAAGGAACAACTGCAGGAACTTGTCAACATCATGTCACAGGGACCGGTGAGCATGGCATTCTGGGTAGACATTATTGGTATATACACAATTATTATTGTAAAGTTCAAATTTGCAATAACTTTGTGTCTTCTTGTCAATAAAACTTTAAAAAGAGTTACTAAGTATAAAGCCTGTTGTGTTGTATGACGAGAAAGTTCTCTAAAAATGTATTGCATCATACTTAGATCATTATAATGACAGGCAGAAAGTAACTATAAAAACAAATTTTGGGTGCAATAAACTAAATCAACTAAAACATGCAATTTGTACTGGAGCCTGAAATAATTAACCTGCCAATAATATGCAAGAGTTCGTCTATACTACATCACTACATCTAAAATCAGTTTTTCAGAAACTTAGTTTGTCAATTGGTCTGATGGGTGAAAATATTTGTTTTACCATAAGACGGTATATTAAAATTATGTTTACATCTTTTCAGTTGACAGCCCCCTGCTACCAAGTGTTTCCTCTCGACCAAGCGATGACTGTCTTTGATCTTCTCAACCAGTCACAGATAAACGGCCGAGCAATCCTCGAGGTGACATCAGATCTCGCACCGCTCACGGATCCATTTCCGAGCACAGCCGAACTGACATCGTGTTGATGCTACGAAAACTGGAAGTGTGATATGCCAAAGACAGTACTTTAATCGAACTTCAAGGTGAACCCAGTGAAGTCTGGGTGTGTTACTTTGATGTTGCTTGGTGTTGCAGCCAGCCACACCTAGAGGACTAAGTGTACAGCACACAGTGACATCTAGTGGACTAAGTGAACATTGACAGAGGTGCTTCCTACAGCCAAAGTTACACAGATGTTTATGTAAAATTTATGTTTACAAAACAATGCTTTGGTGGAAAGACGTTTTTCATGGAGAGACAGCCATTTGAGGCTAACGTGTGTAGAGATATTAGATACTAGTTATGTTGGTTAATATTAAACTTAATAATATACTGATATGACTGAAACAAGCTATACGCCTTCCATGCAAATCAATGGAGAGGCAAAACGTTGTAAATATAATAACATAAAATTGGGCACACACCATTTAGACTATTTATATCTACTGCAATTCTAACAAGATATACATAAATATGATGCAAGTGTTACATTGTAGTATACGTTTGTAATTTTCCTTACCAATGTAAACATAGCCGTGTACGTCAGATGCTTCAAAATGTAGCTTACTAAATTTACTGGGACAATCATTATATTAGAACATGGCTATGTGGGAACCTTGCTGTTCTGTACACCTGTCTATAAAGGACGTCTTCCCACTGTCTGCTATACATTGTACTGGGTGAATAGTGTATAAATGTGCTTAAGGTTAACGTGACCGCAAGCTGGACATAGTCGGTCTGTTATTATTGCATGTTTTAATGTACATAGTTGTTTCTTAATACAGTTGCTCTAGTTACATTGCTATGCCATGTTTTAAAGCTCATACAGTTTCAAACTAGTGAAATATTCTTGTTTTATCGCACAACATTATTTAAAATAAGACAAAATAAATAACAGCTGTGATATTCTTGATATTTGTATTACAACAAAACACTCTAAATCCTCTTACACAGACTGTATAGGGTTGTATTTTAAAAAAGATTTTGCAATAATTTATGGTTGATATGGACCAGTATTACTATAATCGAACAACCTGTTTCCATTCACTTATTTTGTTCTGGTAGCAAACTATGTTGGTTTGATAAATAAACTAATGAGAGAGTAGTCGAGTTGTGTTGTTAATTATCAAGGGACCTATTAGTGTTACCAGGATAAGTCGATCGAGGCAAACTTTACTGTTTCTCTGGTGAACTAATTGTGTATTTTAACAGACATTTCAACACACATTGGACCTGAAAACATCTCTTGGTTTAAAATAGCATCCATACATATCCTTGTATGATACTTATCATGCAGACACAATTTCACTGCAATTAAGACCACATCAATAAAGCATTATGTTTGACAATTCCATATAACATCTTCACTGGGCGACTCATTTGCCTGTTCTACATAACAAATAGAGTAACAAATAAAGACTAAAACAGGAATTATAAAACTGCTAACTTATGTGTACTCCAGTTGTATACAATTAAGCAAAGAAAACTGTCATGGGTGCCCTTTAAGAAACCATTACGGTGAAGGTCTCTGTCTTGCCTGGCTGGTTATATATACCATACATCAAATTGAGATAGAGGTGAGTATTGACAAAAAGGATGTCACCAGTCTTAACAGTCAAGAGACAAATGGACCTACTTCATTACTCTCTACCTGAGCCACATTAAACAATAACTGTATTGATCTTGCATGACAACGCTGCAAAGGCCAATCTCACAAAAAACATCTCGAACACAATAGGTAACATATAAACATTATTTATTTGATATGTTAACTATTTTACACAATTTCAACAGCCAACTGCTAGCCATTATATGTATACAATCATAGCATTTGGTTAACTCACACAGTCCACATCTAGAGGTGAGTACAGAGTTAACTCACACAGTCCACATCTAGAGGTGAGTACAGAGTTAACTCACACAGTCCACATCTAGAGGTGAGTACAGAGTTAACTCACACAGTCCACATCTAGAGGCGAGTACAGAGTTAACTCGCACAGTCCACATCTAGAGGTGAGTACAGAGTTAACTCACACAGTCCACATCTAGAGGCGAGTACAGAGTTAACTCACACAGTCCACATCTAGAGGCGAGTACAGAGTTAACTCACACAGTCCACATCTAGAGGCGAGTACAGAGTTAACTCACACAGTCCACATCTAGAGGCGAGTACAGAGTTAACTCACAGTCCACATCTAGAGGCGAGTACAGAGTTAACTCACACAGTCCACATCTAGAGGCGAGTACAGAGTTAACTCACACAGTCCACATCTAGAGGCGAGTACAGAGTTAACTCACACAGTCCACATCTAGAGGCAAGTACAGAGTTAACTCACACAGTCCACATCTAGAGGCGAGTACAGAGTTAACTCACACAGTCCACATCTAGAGGCGAGTACAGAGTTAACTCACACAGTCCACATCTAGACGTGAGTACAGAGTTAACTCACACAGTCCACATCTAGAGCCGAGTACAGAGTTAACTCACACAGTCCACATTTAGAGGTGAGTACAGAGTTACCTCACAGTCCACATCTAGAGGTGAGTACAGAGTTAACTCACACAGCCCACATCTAGAGGTGAGTACAGAGTTAACTCACACAGTCCACATCTAGACGTGAGTACAGATTATTCAGTACAGCCCAGCTGTTCAATAGTTAGCACATATATAATCTCTCTAAAGTTATTCACTGTACAGAGGTTTTAAACTTTAGTCATTATGTATGACGAGTATTAAATTGACTCACACCGTTTAGTAATATATCACATACAGTAGGATTTACTGTATTATTGCACCAATCCACATTAAAAGTAAACTTATATGAACATTTTGAACCTAAATTGTGTGACGAACTATCAGTACATGATGTAAATCTATAAAAAAAATCAATACAAAACCACAAAGTATGGTGCTGTAGTTGGTAGAAAACAGGACGCAATTTTGTTAATTCATATAACATGATGACACTACAAAAATACATGCTCCATAAGATGATACAATCTGCATACTGAGCATTACAGTAAGACACAAGACTGTGAAAGTAAACCACTAACCAGTCTATGGCAAACTTAACAAAATGCACTGGTAACAAATTGTTTGTGGAAGTAAAACTACACCATCTAAAAATATCCAATTGCATAAAATGCCTGCTTCAATTTTGGCACATAGTATTACCACATTATGTTCATGTGCCATGGGTCTGATCATTCATAAAATGGATAATTTTGACAATGTGGAATCGGAGAATTTCTTTAACAATAACAACAAATAGTGGTATATGTCCCATAGTGAAGACTACAACTCACAAACACACTTCGAATATAGCCACTCATTTTAGGAACCATATCAACACCCCAGTTAAAATAACAAAACTAATGTGTAAGTACCCATATACACACTTTCTGCATGCATGCACATACATGCGCGCACACACCCACCCATGCACACATGCCTGCATATTTATTTTTGGCTTTAATGCATAGTTTATGATAATAATATCAGTTAAATAAATATCACATCACACAGCATATCAGAACGTGGCTGAGATCTGTAAACTCACATGCGCTAGTATCAACATAATGTAATAGGATGCTAATCACGTTAAAAGGAGGTCATATAAAAGACTACTGATTTAACAAAAGCAAAACGTGACCAGAGTAACAATGCCCCCAGCCCAGAACTATCTGTAAATCAGAGAGCTAAACTCCCCTACAAATCATGCAATAAAATATGTCTATTCATAATCTAGGCCATATTAGATGCTATAGTGGCCAATACGTCGCCTGTGCAAGCCACAACTAATCTGGAGCGATGCGACCAAATACAAAGGTTTTATGAAAGACTTCCTGCAAAGAACTACCGGGTGTGGTGTAGGTTGGACACATTCTTTCAAACTCATTGGGGCGCAAGAAACCTAACACATTCAGACAGCACAAATATAACTACAGCAGAAGCAGTTTTAATTCCGGAAAGCGATCATGTTTTTACCGCGCAGTTTCCTCTCTCCTGGAGCCTCTCTTTGAGATCATAGTTCCTCGTGAGACTGAGCGGGGGCCGGTCCTTCGGCTCTATGCTTCAGCTCGTTGATGATGTTCCGTGCAAGGTCGTGACCTGCCTCGCTGTATCGGGGGTCCAAGGTGAACCAGAGGGCTATCGCACATCGTTGTCCGTTCAACACGGCCTTGACCCCGTGGAAGTGGCTGGCATTGAAGCCAACCAGACGACCAAGTGTGGGTTTTATCTCCGACTGTAAAACAGATTTTGGGGCAGTGAAATTCTGCCACAGTAATTTCAATTCTGGAATTGGTGTTACATTTAAAAAAGTAACTAAAAAGACTGGTGAAAATTCGCCTGATAAAATAATAGCTTTTTCACTAATGGTATCAATTACATAATTGTAACATTTTGCCTTATTAAAATTAAATAATTGGGATATCAGAAAATGTAGCAAATTAATTAAATAAGTTGACTGTTGATTAGAAAGAGTACAGTATGTCATAACAGCCAAACTGAATTGGACTCGATACACAAGCAGAAGCCAGTGCAACTGTTAAGTAGGGGTATTGGTGGTGAGAAATGGGGGCGAGGGATCTTCAGTACAATTCTGCATATGTTGGAGTTTAGATAAGTTATTTTTGGCAATGTTGTGTAGAAGTGAGTTACAATAGTCGAGTTGACTAGTAATTAATTTTACTGATATTATTTTAGCAACTGCTAAAGAGCATTGATGCCAAATTTGACAGAAATCATGAATATGACAGAAACATGATTTGTATATTTTAGCAATGCACTGGTGAAAGCAAAAATCACTGTCAAACACAACACCTAAAACTGAATAATAATAAATGTTTTAAGTTGATCAGTTGATCATCATATTTACATGGCATGAAAACTTGCTGCAATTACATACACTAAAACGTAGCTAACTCAAAGTTGGCCTGACATGGGAAACGCTAATTAAGTTATCCATAATTGATGTGTTTGTATTGTATTTACACAACACTGAGTCTTTTCAGGACAGGGGCTAATGGCTTCATTTACATGGTTATTCTGAGTTACTGAAGAAGTATGAGTAAACACCAGTGAACTAGTTATTGACAAGTGTATGAGGTTAACATTCCTCGTCACAAATGTTTCGTATTTGTTTTGGACATAAGTCACATAACCGAAGATATTTTTAACTGGCCTTAATACAACATGATAGCAGCTTTAGTTTGTTCACACAAAGTCATGTCACATGAGACATACAAGTGAGTTGGTTAGTCTTTCTCAACGCCAAGTTGTGAGTGCAGCTGTAAACATGTTTACTGGCATGGTTTGTCATCAGTTGAGCCCTTCACTGAAGGTTAGGCCGAACATCTTCATGTGATTGTTTAACAGAATTGTCTCACTCACTGGGAGTGTGAGTCACCTTGATAAACAGGATTTTAAAAGTTGACATCTTCTTGCATTTCCCTTCAACATTTTCTTATTGTTCTGTGCTTACCTACATCTTTCATTGTTCCACTGTTTATGGTGGATTAGCTTACATGTGTAAAAGTTTACATCTTATTTGAAATTACTTGTGCTAATTATATTAAATGTCAGTAATTCATTCACTTATTCACTAGTGCATTGGACACTTTGTATTATAGGAACTCATGATGGTGACCGACTTAAGTTGATCTAATGTGTATTAATTACTACATGTACTACTACATGTCCTCTACATGTACTCCACGTGTACTACTACATGTACTCTACATGTACTCTACATATACTATTACATGTACTCTACATGTACTACTACATGTACTCTACATGTACTCTACTAATGTACTCTACATGTACTACTACATGTACTCTACATGTACTACTACATGTACTCTACATGTACTACTACATGTACTCTACATGTACTCTACATGTACTCTACATGTACTCTAAATGTACTACTACGTGTACTCTACATGTACTATTACATGTACTCTACATGTACTACTACATGTATTACTACATGTACTCTACATGTACTACTACATGTACTCTACATGTACTACATGTACTATACATGTACTCTACATGTACTACTACATGTACTCTACATGTATCTACATGTACTACTACATGTACTACTACATGTACTACTACATGTACTACTACATGTACTACTACATGTACTACTACATGTACTACTACATGTACTACTACATGTACTCTACATGTACTACTACATGTACTCTACATGTACTACTACATGTACTACTACATGTACTCTACATGTACTACTACATGTACTCTACATTTACTATTACATGTACTACTACATGTATTCTACATTTACTCTACATGTACTACTACATATACTACCGGGTACTACATGTACTATTACATGTACTACTACATGTACTCTACATGTACTCTACATGTACTACTACATGTACTCTACATGTACTATTACATGTACTACTACATGTACTACATGTACTACATGTACTACTACATGTACTACATGTACTACTACATGTACTACATGTACTACTACATGTACTACTACATGTACTACCACATGTTACTACATGTACTACTACATGTACTACATGTACTACATGTACTACTACATGACTACTACATGCAGGAAACACTGCTTAGCTGGTGAGTAACAGGAAAAAACAAAGGAAAAGAACAGCCGGTTTCATTCACAATGATCTGACACATTTAGGAGCAATCTCAAAGAAATGATGCCAGAGATTACGTCAGATTGGTTTAATGGGTTAGCAGCTGTTAAGTTTAGTCTCAGGTATTCTTTTTTCAAACAGCTGAGAAAAAATGATTTGTTTTTATCACAGTTCACAAGAGTACTGACGTTGGGTGAAGGCACTATACATGCCAGGCCCACTGGCAGTGTCGTGCCATCAGACAGAAATGGCACGAGATGAACACACAGTTGTGCATGGAGCCATGGACCGTCTCAAAGTTACGTGTACTAGCAGCAGCTAGAGGGTTTGATATTAAATAATAGGAGTTTCATATGGTGTCATATATGGGTGTTTTGAGAATATCCTTTATCACCAACAAAGGAAACCAGAAAAGAAACATGACACTAGAATATTTGGGTGAGGGAAAGGTTAATTAGTTGCAATAAACATGCCCTGGCAAATGTTTAGGAGAACCATTGTTTACTAATCTAGAAGTCATTTCCCGTGTTTTATGACATAGAAAGGGTCACCAGATTAATTTCGTTGACAACAATAAGGCACGCAGAAACACGATGTAAACAACTCCAGCAAACCAGAACAAATTATGTAACCAAACCATTTTTTTAATTTTCTCCCATAAATCATGGTGATTAAGTAAATATTATAAATTACTTTAACTCTAGGAACACTATACCAGTAAACAACAATTAATAATAGACGCTATTAAATAAAGCAGAGCAATACAGTAGCTTCACCAGCAAACACTGATGCAAAGTAAAATGTAGAGAGAAATTACAAGGAATGCCGTAACAGTTTCGAGCAGAATTATTTAGGCTGTGGAGAGACAGTGACAAGTGCTTCTTGTTTGAAGTCCAACTGCAGCAGACAGGTATAGACACTGCTCTCATCTACAGCTTATTTACACATTTTGTTCAATAATAAACAAAACCCACTTTATCGTGGACATTGTGAACTGACAATCAGCAATACACAGCTGAATAAACACTGACTAGGCCAGTCATCTCACATGGCCCAGTAGTGATGGCTGATGATTCCTAGGTACATTACCAATACTTTATGATATAGAAGAAATATGGCTATATTCTGCATTTATAGTGACTATGCAGTTTCCAATTTAAAAAAGTGTAGGTATATTTATGGGAAAACGCAGTGGAATTTGTTGGAGTTTGTATATGCTGTAGTCTGACAGTGGCTGACACCAGCAGCAGTGGAAGTCAGCAAATAGTTGGGCAGATTTCCAGAGAAGCCCAGAAGATTGATTAGATGATAAACAACCACACTCAACCCGAGTTTGCGTGCTATTGGCTGATGAACTATTGGAATAACAATGATGTCAACTGTCAAGTTAATATACAAATTTCAACAAAACACCTGGTGTCTTGGCATGTCACTTGTTGACAAAGATATTCAGATTTAATCTAACAGACAGGACATAGAACAAACCAGGACAACACTGTAAGACTCGTGTATGTGACCTGAGCAAAGGTGCAAGCAATTATGTGGTGTGCAAAATAAAACTGGAAAACAAAATAAACAATATTTATATATATATATATATATATATATATATATATATATATATATATATATATATATATATAATATATAACATTAGCAGCTATTTAGGTTAGTTGCTTCACAGCTAAAAATCTGAACAGACCCAGAACTAAACATTTCACTGTCGCAAAAAACAACACGACAATACTGATTGCTAAGAATATTTCCCCTAAATATAGTGAGTTTGTAAGGAGAATCCATCTTTAACAAAAGTGCACTGTTAAATTTAAGGAGCTTTTTCAAAATGCTGCAATTTCAGCAAGGACACTATTTCCATGACACACCACTGATGATGTACCAGTGGTGTACCCTGGTGTTGGCAGTTTTCAACATACAAGATCAATGTGAACTCATTAGAATGTTAATAAAAAAAACAGGCCCTGAGGTTGGGTTCTCTCAGTGACAGGCGTGAAGGAAGTCCACAGCTCACAGAAACAACCTACCTGTGTGCTGAGATTCTTGTGAGCAAAGACAAATTCTCCCCCCTCGAAGTCCCCTATTTAGGTAAAGAACAGCACTGAAAGAGACACAAGAATTGTCAACAACAACAACAACACTAATATGACTTCTCAGGAATATTCTCATCTGGATGTAACAAACATGTGCTATTTTCAAATAAATTGCAAAAATTCTTTGTGCCCCTGGGATGACTTTGTGGTAATACATAATCCTTGTAAATGATTTGACAGAATGAGAAGGAACATTATCAAAGTCTTCTCAACCTGCCCCAAATCAAATAAACTGTACTATGATAAGCAATCGTTATCCATATCAAGTAACATAACTTTGTATTTACTACCTATTTTGAAATGTTTAATATTAACAACATTCATCATGGGATCAACCATGCTGTCACAGGCTACATCATACAAGTATACTATAAAGCAATATTGTATCAATTACATTATAAATACATTGTAAACTAAGCTGCCAATATGTGGCAATATTCTGAAATTTAAGGAAAATGAAATCCATAAAAAATGCATCTATAATGCAGAAATACTGTTATCACCATAAATCAAATGAATGTTTATAAAATACTTTAGATTTATGGGTAAATACTAGTGAATGTGCCTAGATGTTTGAAAACGATTGCACAAGTGTTTATAAATTATAAACAATAACAGATGTGTAAATAACAGAAGCATAAAATATCACATTTGTTTACATTCAATAAAATACACACACCAAATAGCAAATGACTAAATACAGTGGCAATATATGCCATACTCGCAACAAATTCATCATAAGAAAATGCTGATACAAATACTTTTATAAGAGTGAATAAAAACAAAATTGCAAATTAATATTTAATCACATTTTAATAAGAGTCAAGCAGAGAGAAACGAAACAGATGTCTGCCCATTCTGTGCTGTTAATGTCATGAGCTGAAACAATTTCAACATGCCCTTCGTGTGCTCTCACAAAATTCTGTCAAAGGGAAAAAAGCATGACATTTCCAATTAATAACTACCAACCTGTAATCTCGTTCGATGTAGGCAGGTGGCTCCCTCACACAGGAGCCGTCGGGTTGAATGGCGCAGTTGTCTGAATGAATGGGATGACTCATGTCTGTGCGATCTACATTACTGTCTGAAAGAAAGTGGCCACCATATCATATCTCTAGCTGCATTTAACGTGTCCTTCAACAAAACTAATAATAAGAATATATTTAATAAAACCAATATGAAGTGCATTACTCTAACAAAATGTGTATCTAAAAATACAGATATAATTATGAATATGTAAGTACAAAGTTGACTACTGCATAGCTTACTACTCATTACATAGTAGAAACTAAATAGAAAATGAAGACAAAGCTAGATCACACTGCTTTGATAATCATAATCTGAGATAACATTTCCTGTAGATAAAAATTATGCAAGACACAAATTACTAAACGGTGAAGTCAGTAGAATCCTCATTAATAGAAACTCATGGCATCATGGTCATATTATGTGTACAATACAGATGAGTTATCAACAGAGTAAACATGACCAGTTAACAAGGAATTATGCTCACCGTTGACAGCTGTTCGACACACCATATGAGTGAAGTCGTGGTACAGAGGCTGGTGAAGGTCAAAGTAGGCACGCACAAGGTCACGAGCAAAGTCACTCAGATCAAGGTAACGTTCAACTGATGCGATGCTTACTACATGTTCCCTGGCCAGCTAGAAACAGCAAAACAACATTTGTATCTCAACACGTCACTATAATTAATTATTTGTTCATTCCACTGCATGTTAGAAAGATGCCAATTTTTTAAAGATAAATACCTGACTGCTCTCTAGGATACCAACTGTATTTCTTAGTTATTGTTAGCCATTAAATACACAGGTATCCATTTAAAAAATTAACTATTAAAACCAACATAATAATAATGTTAAAACAAATACGACTCCATTCATGAAATATAAAGTATCAATCGATAACTAAACTCACAAAACAAAACATTAATGTAGCATTATAATCTGCAAGTTCTGCGTATGATTTTCCAAGTGTAACTGGAACAAGAAGAAACTGAATTTAACATGTTTGTATATTTAAAACATCACGGTTAAACACAATAAAATAATCTTTATAGTAAACTGCCTGGAGTGTTTTGACACTAGTGCTAGGGCATCTACAACCACTGGACAGTTGTAGACAGAACAACAAATCATATTATTCAGGCCTAATAATGCCGACTAGTGTAACTGGTATGCAGGCCAGTGTCTTTCTCTGTGTGCTGTACAACTTCACAAGCGCTTCTGGAATCGCTAAATGTGGTACACTGTACATAGATTCTTGGGGGAATTTCTCGTCAGAGTTAGCTCCACCTGATTCTGAGATAAGTTATATAGGTAATTAGGTATTATATAGGAGATGAGTATGGAAAATTGTGGGTAGTACAATACAACATATCATTATCACTGTAACATCACTCATAGGTTACTCTTCCTGTGGTGAATTGTGGTGGATCAGTAATATGCAACAAATGGAGTTTGTTAAGTGTATCTAAGCATGAAATAGCAGCTAATATTTTTTTTAAACATAATGGCAACATAACTATCTGTCTCAGAGTGACTTGATAAAGATATTTAGATGTGTTGAGATATAAGGCTGGAACATAAATTTACAGCAACACTCAACAGTGCTTACGTATAACCTGTGTACAAAATATGGTAATAAGAAAAATTTCAGCTTCGTGCAAACAGGATGAAGCATGCAACGATACATTGTAATAGGGTGAAAACAAACTTGCAAACAAAGTAAGAGACAGGTAAACATAGTGGACAACATGTAAACATAGTGGACAACATGTAAACATAGTGGACAACATGTAAACATAGTGGACAATATGCAAACAGGTTGAGAAACATGCAGATGGTAAAACATGCAAACTACATTTTAAACTGAACATATACACAGTGGTTGTATTTAGAAGAACACAAGTGCAAGTTAGCTGGTAAAAGCAGTTGCATAAGAAACAGTAGTAAACCTAAGAGCCATGCTGAGTAGGTTACAAACCAACACCGAATACCTGAAGGCAACGGTGCCGATTTCTTCATTTCACCAACCTCAGCTGCTCGCAGTACAGTCACTCCGGAGAATGTTTCGTGACGAGTGTGAGGGGATGTGTCACGTTGCCCACCCCGGTCAGGGTACCCATCTCCTTGCAAGCCACCCACCTGATAGTACCACACAACACACCCATCACCATCACAACACACATTTACCTACACACCCATCTGATGGCACCACACGACACACCCATCACCATCACAACACACATTTACCTACACACCCACCTGATGGCACCACACGACACACCCATCACCATCACAACACACATTTACCTACACACCCATCTGATGGCACCACACGACACACCCATCACCATCACAACACACATACACACCCATCTGATAGTACCACACAACACACCCATCACCATCACAACACACATTTACCTACACACCCACCTGATGGCACCACACAACACACCCATCACCATCACAACACACATTTACCTACACACCCACCTGATAGTACCACACAACACACCCATCACCATCACAACACACATTTACCTACACACCCATCTGATAGTACCACACAACACACCCATCACCATCACAACACACATTTACCTACACACCCATCTGATAGTACCACACAACACACCCATCACCATCACAACACACATTTACCTACACACCCATCTGATGGCACCACCTGACACACCCATCACCAAGGGGTGACACAGAATACATTTACCTACACACCCACCTGATGGCACCACCTGACACACCCATCACCAAGGGGTGACACAGAATACATTTACCTACACACCCACCTGATGGCACCACACGACACACCCATCACCAAGGGGGGAACAGAACACACTTATCTACACACCCACCTGATGGCACCAAATGTTTCCAGAAATATTAAAAGCTCCTGTCCAATTCAGTTTGTTGCTCGTCTTGTGTCAGACACAGATATAACCTCTGTAGTACGTACTATTAGTACTACGTACAATGTAGCATACTAACCTCTTTGTACAAGTTTACTATTTGGTTTTGGTAAATCATCAAATAAACTATTAAATAATGTTTCACCTGGCTGGTCAAAAAGTTGTAATAATTTGGAAAATTTGCCTGATTCTATACATGGTTGTTCCCTCTTAACAGTTACCTGATTTAACAATTAAAGTTCAACTCTTTGATGATTTTATCAGAGAATATATATTCTTTATTACACTGACGACAAAATCATATTCACAGACATGAATAACAGCAAACCTGATTTGTGACAGTGATTTTTCTGACGAACTACTATGATTTCACAGAATGAAAACATTGCTCTAGTTTGTTTAAACAACTATCTTTTAATATTTGTTGCATGGGAAATAAAACTTAACTTCAGTGGATTTCAAAAAATGTATATGTAACAATTTCAAGAAATGTGTATGTAACAGAATAAGTTGACTTAATAACATATTGAAAATTAGAAATAAAAGGTTATTAACCCTTTAAAGTTGGTTATCCTGCTGTAACAGATGCTAGATTAACATATATTAATGTTTTATGAATAAAAACAACAACTATCAATTACCTGGATAAGTTTCAAAGATGCGTTCATTTAAGGAAATATTTTAACTAGAACTTTTTAAAGTTTATCTAGTTTTAAAACATGAGTTTCAACTAATTATAAAGGACTTTTTAATGATAGCAAGCATAGTGGTAATATATATATATATATATATATATATATATATATATATATATATATATATTATATATGTGTGTAAACACTATTCTTTATATTCTAATAAAAACGTTATCACTAATGACAATGACATGAAGGCAGAGGAGCATGTCTTGTGCCTTATGTGGCCTTGACAAGGGTTAGTAACTCTCTACCACCAACCTTAAGAAAAACATTCAAACAGCGATTAAACCCCACCACCTGAGTAGGTAGTCAATACTAGGTACTAGGTACCAAGCCATTAACCCTTTGCAAATTGCAGCCTGCACACGTGGACGAAAGCACTGCTCCTGATACCCTAAGTTAGATACCTTTACAGCACGGGTGACAGTAAGACCTGTGAAGTGTTCATGTGACGTCAGGGCGGTCTCACCCTTACATGCATAACCATCTCCTTGCACACCAACAGTCTGTAATATTTGAAATAAATACGCATTTGTAACAAATTTCTTTATCTGACTGCTTCAGAATGGAATTGATTTCAAACATACAAGAATATTTTAATTGTTTCAGTTTCATGGCCTGTAAACATTGTTTACTGTGTAAGATTTTTTTTAGATCAATGAAACAATTTCAAATGAAATTATCTACTTAAATTTGTTCTGGGTGCTCGACTTCTACACTTGCTTAAAATGTTACAATCAGATTACTGTTGTCATAACGAATATTTAATCAAATCACTGTTCCCACTATCTTGACTTAGTCAAGTTAGTGTGGTTTCCAACAATAGAGGTTAACATTGTACCTACATTGACAAGTTCTTTCAGAATTCTGCAGTCCTCCTTTGTAGCTACATTGTCAGCAACAAAGCGCTCTGTTCCATTCAGCTGAGACTGGGTCAGTGTGATGTTATAGCTTCTTTCTTCAAACAACATCTCCAGAGATCTGTTCCACGACTGTTGAGACCTAAACAACAACACAGTTGTCTCAATTACCCATATTTGGTACAAAAAGCCAATGAACATTAACGTTGTTAACCCTTTAGACCTCAAAAGTTGGCCAAACCCACCTGAGTATTTACTCCTCAAGTCGCCTAAACCCGCCCGAATATATTAGCGTACTTGTTTGATCTATTGCAGAGGTGCTCTCTCGAAGATAGATTCAACTTGAAGGATTAACATAGTAGCAATGCATTGTGGGTATTTCTGGCCACCGTTACTATTGAACTTTTCGGAGTTTCATGCATTTTTTCAAACTGCCCCAGTTTTTGAGTTAGCAAAATGGCGACAGCTGGTCTGAAGCATTTGTTCACATTTCTATTTTCATAAGAATGTTCATTTTCTAAGAGTTGCTGGCACAAAACGTCTGACAAAATCTAAGAGTATTTACAACAAAAACATCTGTCAAGTCACAGTACCAGCAATATTAATGACAACTGCCAACAAACCCTCAGGTGTACCAACACACATCACCTAACATGTCAAATGATGCTATATTCATTCACGGACAAATATCAGGGGTTACGTAAACACTGCTTGACTGTGTGCCCCTTCTGAGTAGGTTCCCCAGGCACTCACCCAGTCTCCAGCTGTAGTTCGTCCAGGAGATCGAATGCTTCGCGGTGCGTTTTCTCTGCGTACTCGGGACTGAAAGTATACCACATGGCCACCGCACAGCGGCGCCCTCTCTTGACAGCCTTCACTCCATGGTAGTCGCTCGACTCGAAGCCCACCAGTCTCCCACACTTTGGTCTCACAGTTGTCTGTGGGAATCAAAATAAAATTTACAACAACGAGACAGTAATAATGATACTAGTCAATAATAAAACGTATTGATAATGGTTAGACTTAAAATAAGGCTTTTCGTCTTTTTATAACGTCCTTAATGCTAGATGATATACTGCTCATGAAATTGTATTTACTGTGTTTGAAAAAACATTTGCAACTTGAATGTTTCAACTCTGAACATTTTCAAATTGTACACAAACCATTCAGATTCCAATTCACTTTATTGGCAACACTGCAGAGTTCAACTTGGTTAACCAGTAGATTTTAGCAGCTTACAAGACAACTGATTCAATAATCAAACTGCTAATAATGACCACCTCAGGTTGATTCCATAGTTTGTGTCAACATTTAGGTAAGAAATTACGTATCATGTTTTGCCAAAATAAAAATAATACACCGAGTAGCATATCTATGTAGGCACATACATTCAGATGAAGGCAATGACTATTCGCTTTGTCAACGGAGTTAAATACGTACCTGTACACTCATATTTCGGTGTGCCCAGAAAAAGTCTCCACCTTCAAAATCGTCATTGAGATAAATTAGACCCCTGCAAAACAAACAGAACTAATGACCAACACACTTGATGCTGGCTGAAGATTCCATAACACACATGGAGCTAGCTGAAAATTCCATAACACACTTGGAGCTGGCTGAAGATTCCATAACACACTTGGAGCTAGCTGAAGGTTCCATAACACACTTGGTGCTAGCTGAAGGTTCCATAACACACTTGGTGCTAGCTGAAGGTTCCATAACACTATTGGAGCTAGCTGAAGGTTCCATAACACACTTGGTGCTAGCTGAAGGTTCCATAACACTATTGGTGCTAGCTGAAGGCTCCATAACACTATTGGAGCTAGCTGAAGGTTCCATAACACTATTGGAGCTAGCTGAAGATTCCATAACACACTTGGAACTAGTTGAAGATTCCATAACACACTTGGAGCTAGCTGAAGATTGCATAACAACACAACTACAGATGACACACATTCCTGATGAGGGTCTGGTACAGGTTTTACACAGACTGATGTCCTACGTATTAGTACAGAATAAGTATGAGATGTTTGAACTACATATTAAAGATGAATAACTGGTAACCTATAAATATGACTGAGTGCTGGCCGACATAACACAATTTTGACCAAATAATTTTAACAATAGCTAAACATAACAAAGACAAGTGAAATGTCTTGGCAGCCTTGTTGTGAAGATTAAAAATAGATCCTGGACAGTTTCTGAGATATGGTAGCTAGCAGATGCAGAGCGATGCCCTAAGTTCATTGAACCTTCAGCCAAAAGGACTAAACAAGTAGTAGTTGTCAGGTCACAATTATGGCAGAATCTGCTTTGCTCATTTGCTTGATGTAGTACCCAATGGTAAAACAGTGTTTATTTATGTGACTCACGTGAGATCGCGCCAGATGTAGGCTGGCTTCTCCTTGAGACAAGAGCCATCAGGCTGAATGAAGCAGTTATCTGAGTGCACAGGATGACTGAGGTCATCGCGATTCTTCTGATTCTTATCTGTAGCAATGCAACAAGAACATTAACTTTGAAGACGATATATACAAAAGAGAACACGGCAGTGATCCCTAACTTCCCCCATATTGTACATAATATGACAACAGTGTGACAAAGTGTAGGATATGGCAGCGGAAGACGGTGTTACCATGATGAAGGACATAAGGCCTTGTGGGTGAAATAGAATTAAAGGGGTCGTCTCACATTGTGGTATGTCGCCAGGAAGTTGAGACTTACCCTGTAGTGCAGTGCGACACACGAGGTGGGTGAACTGGAAGTAAAGGGGTCGTCTCAAGTTGTAGTAGGTCGCGAGGAAGTTGCGTGCTGATTCACTGACCTTCAGATAAAGGCGGGCTGCTGACTCACTGATGGTTCCCAATTTGACAAGCTGCAAACACAGCAACTTGTAGATGTACACAACGTTCCAAAATAAACTCAAAACCTGGGAGACTTCCAGAAACAAACAGAATCCTGGACAACCACATGTCACCATGTAGATTAAACTGATTTACCCATAACATTGCGAGCTACACCAACGGCAATGCCACTTTGAAACTGCTGAATCTTACTACATTGGTGATGAGGATATATAGGTTTAATGTCATTGATCCTGGTATAATCTTACCAATTTTACATAAAATTCTGATCAACATTCAAATTCAAATCCTGTCAACCACAACTGGTAGACTATGTTGACACCAAGAAAAAGTCAAATAAAAACTAAGCATGACAGAATTTGTGAAGAATGCATTCCTAATAAGGTGGATCCACCAGCACACCACACCAATAGTGACTCCTACCTCAGCTGCCCTCTTGATTGTCAGGCCCTCAAACATCTCGTAGGCGGTGTGGGGTGAACTCCTCTGTTTCTCTGCTCCCTTGTACCCATCTCCACTCAGCGCACCCCTCTGTAGAACCAAATAGTTTCTTTCCACTTCACATCATATCATTGGTGACTCCACCCAGAGAAGAAATAAGCACACACGTACTGTAGCATATTATGTTACGGAGGAAAATATATAATTTGTTTCTGACCCCATGCAAATACAAAAAGGGATATCTTGTATAAATATACCAGATGTTTTCCATCTGACAAAATTTCAGAATAGCAACAAATTCAAAATATAACACTCAAATGCCCCTAAAACATTTCCATTTAAGGAAATATTTGCATAACAGTACTATGAAGGCGTAATAGGCACTTACCCCTGCGAGTTCTATGAGAGCTTCACACTCAGGCTGAGTAAGCAGGTTGTCAACGGCGACGCGATGGGCTCCATTGAGTTGTCGCTCCTCTGCAGCTATCGTTGTTCTCAGGTGGCGCTTCAAGTCCTCCATTTTCTCTTCGTATTGGGCGTCATGCTGCCCAAACAAAGCTGTGTCCAATGGTGCAGCATCACCATTCATCATCGGTGTCTCGGAATCGTCAAGATCACCCTGAATAGGACATCAACATTTCAAAAGTACCATACACAAATCACTGTGTCTCAAACTATACGTTTCTGGTTAGGCATTTGATTTGAGATAAGACCACCAATAGAATATGAAATAAAAAGAGAAAATGGAGGTGGATAGGACACATGCTTGGGAAACCGCCCAAAACCATCATGTGTCATGCCATCACATGGAACCCCCCAGGAAAGAGGCGAAGAGGAAGGCCATGGAACACCCGGCAGACACAACAAAAGAAACAAGGATGGGTTACACCAGGAAAAAACTGGAGAAGATGGCCACAAAAAGACATGATGGCATTCCTGGGTCAATCGCCTATGCTCCCAGCAAGCAAACAGCAAGTAAGTTAGTATTTAAGGTAAGCCTGAAAGTTGGCTGAAACTGTGTGCCAGCGAAACATAGATAAACCATTAAAATTATAAACACACCCGTCATATAGACAGACAATGCCAACACAAACTTCCTGGATTCTGGCAGAGTGCAGTCACAGTCAAGACCAGAAATCAACTGAGTCAGTGAATGTCTTGTTAATCATTACACACAGGGGAACCGAAAAGAAAAGGATGCTTTGAACTAGCAATTATCTGCCATGGTTTATTGTTCCTCTGCTCTTTTGTCCTAGTATTTTGGAGTGACACTGGTCCTCAATTTGTTTTTTGTATGTATCATCTAACATGATGAATCCTTAAAACAAGTGATACAATCCTTCATTAAACATTACTTATGTGTTCACTGGATGAAGGGTTTTGTTGTGTTTAATATAGACAACATAAACTTTGTGAAGTCAGTTTCACCCTAAATAAGACATCAGTAAAGACCTAACATGCATCAGAGAAATGATGCAACAAACCTTTGCTGCGGCTGTAGCCTTATGCTTAATGTATTTCATCATCTCCGCATTAGTTTTGTGTTGCTTGTAGTACATGTCTGCCACCTACAGGAAACAATAGCAACTGCTACAGAATATTTCGACAATATACAATGTGCAATCTTTAATGTCATCAAATAAAAAATACATACATCTATAACAATACAATGAACAGTGATCTTTAATCCTAGACCGCCTTCATTGTTTGCAACAGTAGGTCCTACGACCCTCTTGTGCAATGTTACGTTTAGTTCCACCAGCAATAGCATAGGCATTATTACAGTGGCGCCATCTTGTGGACAAAACAAGCAGTGTATATTGATCCGTGCAGTGGCGCCACTGAATAAGGTGTTATGCAGGACTGTAGAACTAGAACCATTAGTACAGTTTTGGGTTACATCCTTTAATTACAAGACCTCCTAGAATCACAAGATGTGCTCTGCATTAAATGAAATGCCGATATTTTGTGAACATTTACAGATGTGAGCCTCTAAATGTAAAGGAGTTGGGAAACCTGACCTTGTCTGGTTGGAAGTCTGCCTCTGTCACTCCTGCCTCGGACAGATAGAACACCTTGTTCTCCAACATGACAGCATCTGTGGGCTTGTAGAGGAGAAATGATGCCACATTCTCAGCAGCTTTCTTCAAGTCACCCACTGAAACATGTATTACGACACACACTTTAGAAAGTGCGGCCTTTTGCTCAATAGATTTTTTTCACAACTGTAAAAACACTTAAATTGATTTATTTTTCACAAGTGGGCAAGATATTGTCCACTGGGCAAAGGACTTATATCCGTTCAGACAGAGGCACTAAACCTTTGAATAAAGTTTGTGTAGGAAGAATGTCTTTAGAATGATAATCAGTGTTATAGTGTTTTAGTTTTATTAGCACAGATTTATTTACAGTACACAATAGCGTATACAGAATACTAATATTTACTAATCTATAAGAGTTCAAGTGCATACTAAAACTGATTTATAATTAAGATATGTAGTGTTGATTGTGGTCTAACTTTTACACAACTTTGTTGGAAGGTATACAAACTTCACTGGCAACTGTGAATAAGAATTTATATGCATACATTAAATTCTTAAACGTAAAATATTTTAAAATACTGTATTGTATTAATTGTTGTTTCATTATAGTAATAGATTCATTTTATTGCATCATGCTAATACATTTTTTTAATACACAGTGAATCATATATGTTGGATTCTTTTTTTGTTCCACATTAAATCAATACTGTTACATATCATAAACTAAGATGCAAGTTTATAATAAAATTTAAATATATATATATATTGTGAATCATAACTACACATTCGTGACCTCTCTCTGTCTGTCTCTCCCCCAACAAAATTACTACTTTTACACCCACTACTGTTGGAGAGAAAACTACTGGACTAAGCGACTTGCAGGCAACCTTACTGTCTAGCACCTTTGATGAACACTACCCATTCTGAAAAAGTAGCCATGGTAGTTATAAAAGGCTGGTCCAGATGTTGGGTCTTTAGTGAGCCACAGCAGATCAAAGCAGTACTCATTTTATTGCTGTTTGCTTAGTAAGATACAGGGTGTAATGGTAAACAGTCTCCTACTTGGCCACTCACAAGCTTGTATTTATTTATCTTTTAATTAAGGCCAGGCACAGCCTTTGACACAGCAATGCTGAACCAGTTCTGCAAGAGATTTCATATTACGATTCCCTTATGGTTTATAATAATACTGTTGTACTGAACGATTTACAAAATGAAGAACGCTACGATAGTAATATACAATGTGTATCCTCTTGTGCATTGTGATAAAATATAATTCAATATTACTATAAACATGGGATTAGTTATGATTTATTAATCTTCTCCTACAACTTCTTAACACATCTGCATTCATATCATTTGTGTAGTTGGTGTCATGTGCTTTATGTATTTCTTAGATATTCTTCTACCCTCTAGCAGCCATACTCAAGTGCTTCTTTTGAACTCCAGCCACCCCCCCTTTCTACCATCAAATTCAGGCTTTGTGAAGGTCAACAAAATCAGGAGGGCCACCACTGCAGAACACCCTACCCCCATTTAGACATCAAGGCTGTAAACCATCCAGTTGGACACAAGGTGTTCCCTGGGATATTGCCTTCAGTAAGGTCCACCTCAATGGCTTGACCAGATGCTGGCCTTTGTCAGTGACCACTCTGGACACATCAAAGACCCTGTGTGATAACCTGCCTTTGTACCCTTACAAACAACCCCACCCTGGAACACTGCTACCCCACAACTGAACAGTTACAAACAGCCAATTTCACACCCGAAACACAGCCTTCTGTGTCACATCAGAGTAGGGTCACAGTTGAGTGAGCACAGACACACCCATCCACACACCTATCTAATAGGAGGCACAGGAAGCTGCCAAAAGCTGTAAGTGATGCAATCTGTATATAGGTGAATACATGGTCTATATACAATGGATCCATATACAATATATACAATACACATTTCATGATTGACATTTCCTCCACCTGTCTCACCAAAGCCAATTTATCTAGGTCCATTTAATGTTTTTAAATATGATGTCGATGACACAACCCTGACTATTTGACTCACAAAGGCAACCAGTTCTGCTTGTCATCCACAAGACATATATCCAACAAACACACAATATACAATGTGATGGACCACTAGTGTAATAGCACATTTATAGACTGCAGCACGTAAACCATGTTTATGGGCTGGTGTGTTCAGTTCATACTGCTAGATAGTGTGACGAATGAACAGAGGTTCCATGAGCGTTAGTTAACATAAAATCAACATAGTTTCAAGATATGAAAACCAGAAAAAAATACCTGCTCCTTGTGGGGCAACAACTTAATTACTTACAAAAGGTATGTTAACCATACACAAAGTTTATTACTTTGTGATTCAAACATAATCAACACATTCCCGTTGCTAACTGTGCCAATTACTCAGAACATAATTATACATAACAATGGTGATAACTGACAAATTACCGTTTTAATGTTGAAAGTGTTTTCTTTTTCTCATACAAGGCCCATAATGGAAATAAGTGCTTGCCTTTTTGTGTCATCCTTACATTTTTATGTACTTCGTATTTATATTTTATGTATATCTGTACAATTTTGTATTGCATAAAATCAATCAATCAGTAATTCAATATAACTAACTCATTTCCTTTGAACTAATAATAACTGATCAACATTCCAGTGACTATCACCATCCAGTGACTATAGCAGCTATCTAAACAGCTAAAACTTACAATATTCAGTTATATTTTCAACTAACTTTGCACGTTAGACTACTGCCTGTTTTGTTGGAACAAAAATTACGGCCATTGTGCCTCTCCTCCATCACCATGGCAACTGCCTGGACAACTATACCATCTGGCAAATTAACACCTCAGAGCTTTCCATGGTTCTTTGTGCTGATGAACATTGAATGGCACTCAGCTTAAAGCACCAGGGTTAAAGCAGCAAGCCTCCTTAATTGCCCTTGATCACAGCAATTAAAGTATTAATGTCTTAGCGCATGTTTGGCTCATGCAACTTAGATGCAAATAACTGCTCATTTTGCTTGCTGTCTCAGTGCACAAACACAAAACTCACGAGGGGAGATCAGAGTCGCAGTCAGATGACCATGACGGGCACGCTTCATGTGACTGTCCAGTTCAGCTGGTGGGTGGTTTAGTGAACTGACACAGGGGTAATCCTTAGGTAATGTAGGGGTAGGGAACAAGGAGGGGTGTCTGTCATCTACCATCACCTTCACACATCCCCAGAGATTGCTGGTTTGAGACATAGGATTTGAATGGAAATTTAAAGGCCCCCTGCTATTGCTACATCTGCTTACATGCAAAGCTTCCTAGCTCATTATGCACTGTCAGCAAACGCAACAGGTGGTGAAAGTACATCAAACAAAACAAATCCAACAAAAATTGGAGTTTCGCAAATTTATTTCCCTATGCAAGCAAACTTTAACAAATAAATTTTTCTTTATAGGTTAAATAAAAATGGCAATGAACTGCCAGAGGCGTGCTGTCACTTTACTGCTGTAGCTCAGACTGTTATCATTACTGTATCTTAGATATTGCTGTACACCCTATGCCAGGAAAACCACCAAATGTTTCCAGACTCCACACTGAAGCGATACACAGACCAGAGCCTCACAGATGGATGGAGTTATCTGCACAGACAAAGTGCTGGCTTCCTGGCTCCACACACTATGCACAGACGAACTGGTCTGGTTTATTTACTGTATCTAATTACACACCATGTCCGTAAAATGCAGAGGTGTCTTTATGAATGATAACATTGTCTGTGGGATGATGATAACATAATGTGGACATGGGAAAATAATCTGGGTGTCGGAGTGTTTCCTTCCTCTATGAATGGGTACGCCCAAGCCATCAGCTTCAGGTGGAACTTATGTCTCACACGCAGACAATGTTACTATGTCAGAATAGCAGCTGAATTGAGGCACTATTATGAAGAAATAGTAATGTCATAAAATAATAAACTCAGTATAAAATGGTGTCATCAACACAATATATTTCATTTCTGGTTTTGTAAAGAATTATTACAACATAATAGGATTAGTTAATAAACATATTATTTTGGCTCGTATTAAAATAAAAGTCATAGCAATCATTAATCTACTCAGAGTCATTAACATGTCCTCTCCCAGTGACAGGCACGGTGACAACTGGGACATGACTAACATAGGTCACACATTAATCCAACAAAAAACAGGACGCATAACAAGGATGTCTTGTCACAAGTTATTTTGGTCAACTGGTAATCTGTCACATGATGCAGGAGGAAGGAAGATACATCTGATTTTAGTTCATTTATAATAAAATCAAACAAAAATAAACTGTGATTAAACCTTATGTGACCAGACATATTGTGAGTCAAACTGTGATCTGTCAGACACAGCTTGCTGACACAGACAGGTCTGTGTGATGGTTTACCTTTGTAGTAGGAGTACTGCAGGTAGTTGTACTGCTCCGACAGGTAGTCTGGTAACAGCTCACCAAACTCTGTGGCCAGTTTCACTGGACACTTGAGCTTGCAGGCCAGCACAGGTGTCCAGTGATCTGGAACAAACAGACCAGACGACTGCAGGAACGAAACGGACAAGGATGTCATATAGCACAAGAGGTTGAAGTGTAAACATGATGTAATTAAATATTTAACCTATCTGCATGCATATACACACATGTACATGTACATGTATACTAAGAAAATATGTCTTTGCTGTTGGGTTACTATCATAGTAAATTTCTTCCCTTAATATATAATTGTATTTCAAAAAAACATTGTTTAGAATGTATGTTACATAACATGTAGTGTTTATTGATTACAATGGAGTGAATGGACATGACTTAAAAGGTTTTAATTATCATAGCAGTAACTATATTAACACTTAAAGAATTGGCAAGAGGGTAGGAATTTTTTTTAATAAAAGTAATTATATTCATTGATACACCTGTATAATAAAAAAAATTATATTAACATATTTGTTTGACATTGCTTTTATACCATAAATCTTCATGCTCCAATGATGACTTTCGCCTGTCCCCATTTATGATTATGCCAATGACTTTGTTTGAGCTTGAATTTTAAGGATATAGGTGGTATAGAAGAGCTACAATCATTACTATTATATTATGGTAAACACTACACTAGTGCAACCATTGATTTACCACTGTGAGTATAGACATGTAAAACCAACAGATTAGATGTGAAACCACCCAGGCTCTTGGAAGTGTCTTACACCTGTCACCAATGAATGCATCACACTTCTCAACAAGTCCTGCAGCAGGTGCTATCAATGTCAACCTCTCCATTCAGGCGCGCCAGTTTAATTGTAATTTCACCAGTATGCGAAACTCTTACGTATCGGCGCATTGTTGAGTCACAAAGGCAAGCATGTGTAAAAGGCGGAATCGTTGACGTGTAAGCGAGACAAACACATTCCAGTAGAGACACCCAGCTGGGTATTCACCTACTGGAGACTTAGGTGAAAACTAACAAGTTATTAACCCATTTACAACTATATGATTAATTTTTATGAGGTGTAACCATGTAGAAATGTGTGGACAGACATTTTAATTGGTGTCTGTTTTGTTTACGTTACAGTATGCAAACAATTTTATTATTTGGTATATAAATTTATATTTTGTTGTCTTTTGACAATTAACCCTTCAGAGTGTTAAAGTGTCATCTTCTGTATACACTTTTGTACTTATGTGTCACCGGATTCCTTCTGTATTTGTCATGTGCTAATTGTATCTGTCATGTGGCTTTGCATAGGACTTGTTTAATAGTGCTATGAATAATAATAATAAAATATTTATATAGCGCCAAATCAATTAATATACATATATCGACATACTAACCATAAATGCATAAAATATACCTAAAATACAGATACTAAAACATAAACAATATAGAAAATTATGAAAAAAATTCTTTAAACAACCTGTAGTAGTGTGTGAGGCTCTCCTGAGTGGGGAGGCAAATTATACATTGTGATAAACTAAACTGTCCTATCACGACGTACCTGACAGTGTCACGTAGAGGTCTGGCGTCACCTTGCTCTCTATGGCGCTCTCACACAGAGCCTCGCACTTCTCCGCCTCGCTGTAGTACGCCTCCAGTGCCCTCTCTAGGAGCTGTATGGTTGTCAAGAAGTCCTCCTCATTGTACGCCTCCACTCCCTCCTTGTACAGCTCCTGGGCAAACACAGCGGGATAAAGACACGTTGTAGTTGGATGTCTGGACACACAGTCTCAAGGTGGATACTCAGGGAATACTCAGTCCAGCCTGTTATTGATTAGCTTCAGGTTGTATAATACTTCATCATAAACAATGTTTTCGCTTCAACTGTATGCTCTATAGAATGTCCTGTAAAAGGATCTAGTGGTCGGCAAAAAGTTGGGCAAAAAGATGCAACCTTTCATTCCACAGCAGACTACTTTGACAAACACACTGTGGCAGGCTGACGTCAATTTTAATCTATTCTAGATTATTACGTTATACACTTTGTCAGCTATGCACACAGGACTAATTGTCCAAAAACTCAGATTTCATTACTTCACAGCTCAAGCTTTGAAATAATGCACTTAGGAATCAGTTCATATCTCCATCAAGTCTTAGAAGCTTTGGTTCGGAAGCAGATACTGTATTGTTTTCAATACCTCATTTCTGTCATCAGGGGTCTATTACGTAACTTGACTTGTTTCTAATTGTTAGTGCTTTTCAGTTTAATGGTCAATTGTTACTGTGAATTATTATGATAATCTGTTTGACACAAAACAGAAACTGAAGACTGAGTTGCATTTAGAAAAGTGTTAAAATAGCATAGTTTGACAGAAAACACCTGTATTAATTAGGACATAATATTATGGTAATATTATCAGACTGTAAAATGTAACATGTACGATGACGCTGATGTACATTATACAAAAGTATGGTGTATATTTTCAAAACATGTATCACATCATTAACCTTTATAATTACATATTATACAAAAGCCTCCAGGAATACTGTTAATTACACAAGACAGCTGAATACTCCCCAGTGACCACACTTGCTCCATGTACCAGTGACAGACTGGTTTTGCTAACATATATATCAATTTCATACAGGCTGGGGAACTTCACATAACTATAAACATTTGTCATCAGGTCTAATTCAAACAAGAGAAGCTGAGCTGGTTTCAAAGAAGTTGGGGAGATTTCATTCCCCAAAATGAAGATATCTCTCCTCAGCTGACAAGAAACACCTTGAAGTGATTGTAAGCTGACAACACCAACATAGCTTGCACTCTCTCTCAACATATTATTTGTACAGGTCAAAAAAATTTCATTTACACGAATAGCTTATTAACTGAATGATCAAAACATCATATATTATCAAGTCTTTTGGTTATCCTTTTCAAATAATTAAAAAGTTGAATCTATCTAGTGATTTATAGTATAGTACAATTCATAGTAACTCTTTTGTACAAATTTAGTGAAATGCTGGCCAATTAATAATTTATTTTGCGTGGTAACCAGTCTATTTTGTTATTAAAACGGGTAAATACAGCTTGACCCCTATGTACAGGCTGTACTATTGCATTGGTAGGTTTTCTGTTAATCCTTACATTATGTCAATTTGCAAGCAAAAAAAGGTTACATATCCTAGCTATTAATATGTTATTAATATGACTTGATTATCCCACAGTATATATTAACATAATTAATTACTTGCTTTTAAAATAAACAACCACACATCATGGTGAAGTGACAATATTTGCAATACACACGCTAAACATGCTAATATGCAAACAAAACAAACAAACAAAAAAATATTAAGTGTCAACTGACAAAGATGCATGGTGACTGCCATTACACAAGAACAGCTTTCTGCAGCTGCCAACTCCAGGGCTGACTGAGACACAACCAGTCAACATCCCAAACAGCCATAACTGTCTCATACATCATAGCTCTGGTCAACAAGACACACTGTTACGCAGTCAAAACACCCCCCTGCCTTGTATTGCCCCACATCTATAGAATGCCAATCACCAATACATCATTTTTATTCCAGCAGCTAGGGTGATTAGTCTCCTGTTGACCAGTGTTATGATTCCTAAACATAACTGCACTCCGTTTTGAGTCAAATATTATTGTCATCTGAGATGTGAAGGGTTAATACAGTTCATGTAAAAATAGTATGCAGAATACAGAACTGTGTATATGATATGTAGCTTTTTTCTAATAACAATAAAGCAGTGTTTAAACATATTTTGCATAGTTAAAATGTGTAGCATTGCACATCCCAATACATAGAAAAATTATATACAGTGTACAAGTATAAACATATGACTGATTTATAGCAGGTATGCACTTTTGCGTACATTGATTAGAAAATAGGAATTTGACGGAATTAAACAAATACTACATTTTACTTTATAGTTCACATGATACCTATTTATGGCAACACATGCAAGGGAGTGAAGGGACACCTACACACTTCAATTTAGCCTTGTTCATTTGGCACCATGTGATGCTGTAATGTCCAAATACTGCTCCACTCAAACTAAAAGTGGCATCTACAGAGACAGAGAGGGGTGCATTTTGCCCCAGGGGGTGTGCTTTGCCCCACAATAATGTACATGGAGGACATGGATTGAAGGGAAGAGTGACACTTCCTAAGGCCAGTCAGCTCCCTCCCTACATCCTACACGAGTCTCTACAAGGTATGCAGACACTTCCCCAGGGTCAACCACACAGGACACCAAGTGCACATCCTGCATTTACACTGCACAGTCTCAGTCTAAGTTATCCCAAGTGGGAGAAATATACGGAAAAAGGTTACAATTGGAATTTATTTACATAATGCTGCCATGTTGCCTGTTCTATACTACATATATAATGGGTACTTACAACATGATAACTACCACAACTGACTAATTAACTAGCTAGCTGACTGAATAACTGAGTATCCAACCTGAGTAATATACTAGAATGCCCCGCTAGCATTTTAAATATTTTCATACAGTTAATTTTGCATACATTTGTCTGACAATTATTGGCATCTGGCTTAAATTTAACACATGAATTAATCAAAGCAAATTAATAATTGTAAGACAACATATTCCAGCACATTCTGAAACATTGTTCATGCAAGTCAATGTTTAGCCAGACACACACTGTCGAGACTAGTTATGTGACTCGGGTCTAGTTTAAACATTGTCTGGTCATTTAATACCAGCTGTGTGCATCCTTTTGGAAACATCTAAAGTTTACACATGGCTACACCACAGACAGTCCCCGTGTCTGCGTGTATATATGTCTAGATGTCATCACCATATAACAACAACTCAGAACTGTGCCAGCCAGCAGTGTGGTCCTCACAGAGACACGGTAGTTTCTAAATGACATCACCGGTTGTCCAATTTGTAACCCCATACTCCAGTTGCCATAATGAATTTGGGTCCTAGATGATATATTAACCCTAATTCATTATCATTAGAATACACACAAAACCATTTCGATCAATCAATTCATGCATTTTTTTTAATGTGCACGTGATCCTGTGAATTCCTGGAACTCCTAGAAATAAATTCCTGGTTCCATCAGCCCAACACTGGCCTACTGTCTCTGGTAGATGCTCCTTATGAGCAATATAGCATATAATTACATATCCACTTACAGAGACTCCCATCTCCCTGGTCAGGGATGTCTGTTTACTTTCCCAGGGGGGTCAGTAAGTAGCCAGCTGTTCCTAGAACTAGTCACAGACCCCCTGCAGCCAGGACTTGACCAGAGGTCAGTGCAGCTGGTCACTGTTACTTGTCTGCCTGCCAGACTGACACAATACTGACACATCCACATTAATCATAGTTACTCTCATTGGTATTAACCTATGATCTAAGACCAATTTACGATTGGTTCCCACTAATTAATCACACAATACAACTAAACTGTAAATGTGAAGTCAGTTAACCATATTTTCAGGACAAATTAACTAAGTTGGTTTCAGTGCGCATTCTACAAAGATATCACAATGCAAGAATCTAAAATAAATTCTTCACTTGATCAATCTAAAATAGATTACAATAGTAGTTGGGTAAATTCATAAGTTGGCAAACCAGTGACTGACATTGTAATGACAAATTCAAAGAGATTATGTCGTGTAGAAATATGTATAATTTTAGTCATAACACACAAGCAGTGCTTTATGCAAAGACCTGTCCACCGGTCATTTAGATGGGTAAAACCCGCTGTGGACAGGTATAGGGTGGAAGGGTGGTGGATGGGTAAAAAATGAAGGAGCCAAAAATTAATCTCCATCCATCCATCCATCCATCCATCCATCCATCCATCCATCCATCCATCCATCCATCCATCCATCCATCCATCCATCCATCCATCCATCCATCCATCCATCCATCCATCCATCCATCCATCCATCCATCCATCCATCCATCCATCCATCCATCCATCCATCCATCCATCCATCCATCCATCCATCCATCCATCCATCCATTCATTCATTCATTCTTTTTTACCCAAACTATAGATATTGTAAGTTATGCCTCAAAAGTGAGTGTAAATGGTGTCACATGTGTGTTTGTAGTCCATTTCAGGTCATCAGATACATTTAAAGTTGGTAAACCCGATTAACAGTTAACATCCATGTTCACATTTATTTCAAATACGGTCTGAGGGGCTAAAAAGTAGTGCCACGTCACGGCGTCTGGGTAATCGCATCACGGTCACCATTTTGTTGGTCTTTCCAGTGGCGCAAAACGATCTTTTACTTTCTAATCTAATCATGAAAATGACCTCTTACAGCCGCGAAACTTCCCCTCTAATAAATCGCGTTGCATATACACACGCTAAGTCATAAAATAAAATCATTTAAATTCCTGTGAAGAATATAATTCAAAATCAAAATCATGCTAAACTAAAGTCGACATCGCCGGCGCCGGTTACGTGCAGGCTGTAGTTTACCATGGCGTTACGTCGATATTTTATCGCGGTGTCACTAAATAAATGAGTGTCTGGATTCCAGTTTTATCCTAAGCTAACCTAAAACTTAGCCTAAGTTTCTAAACTTTAATCATACACAATATGGATATTACAGTAATCACAGAGCTATGCGTAGCCACCAACAATGTCGATGTCCGTCATGATGTCTTGCTGGCGAGTACTTGCGCGAGTTTGTTTTGTGAATTGTATTTGTTTCAATAATGTAAGTGATAACATTTTATAACATAGTGTGTGTTTATATTATATATATATATATATATATATATATATATATATATATATATATATATATATATATATACACATACAAGCATTAGGAAAGTCTAACGGCTGTTAGTTATCGTTTTCGTAGTTCAGCTAGAAAGTAAAAGATCACCAAAATTAATGGTAGTCATCTTGCGATTTATTGTTTTTATGGCATGTTAGTCATGCGTTTAATGAGAGTTCGTTGCGACATTTAGGTTTAAAAATTATGCTGGCCACCTATCAGACGGTTGTTCGTCAGGGGTAAAAGTCAAATTGCCATGGTCGCTGGTCGCGTTTGCCGGGTGGTCGTTGATGAGGGGTCGTTTATACAGCGTAGACAGTCCGGACTGTCAGTGAAAAAACAGTCGTAAAAAGCGGGTGGTCGTTAATCAGGGTGGTCGTTCATGAGGTCTACTGTACTGCTAGAAAGTAACTGGTAGACATTTTGAAATAAATTTTTCTACATTACTGTGTACCCATCAGAAAACAGCACTGCCAAGATTACTAATGTATCGTGTTTCTTATAGAACGTTAAATTTGATTGACCACTGGGGGTGATGTTGCCTAACACTGGCTGACAGATAGACAATAATGTACAAACATTTGTTTCAAAGTGATTGTACCAGTTACTTTCTGGCAGTACTGTGTATGATGTGGTGCATGGTTGTACCATCTATTTAAGGACACTAAACTCTCCACAACATGCTGGAACATGAAAAATATGTGTTGTTAAATTCATGCTAATTTAACAAACTATATGATGCCCCTGTTCAATCATCTATGTGATAAGTATAAAGCAAATGGTATACAGGTATGTGGTTGTATGTGTAACCAATGTTAACATCACACTTTATACATGCAATTACAAACATGCAGCCCCTAGTGCTACACATGGCATCACATCAATGTCTTTGTAGGATCCAATACATATATTGGACTACACCAGGATATGTCCCTGCAGCAAACAGATTGCATGACGTTCCCTTCACAGCTTCACACTAAAAACAAATTTATCTTGTTTCCATGTCACAAATTATGCTTGCCAAAAATGTACACTTACAATAAACAGCTGCAACATCAAAGGTTCTTTTATGTCTAATGTATCTAGAAGGTATAATGGATCGCTTGATTTGAAACTGGATGTCATTGGTGGCACCAATTATTGTAAAAAAGTACATGGAATCAACATGCTAAAAGATGAACTTCCCCATTTATTATATAATAAAAAACATGCAGCCAATAAGGACTGTACATTGTGCCTGTCTGCAGTGCAGATGGTTCAGTGACTATTTAAGAATGTAAACTCGAAAGTAAAAGTTACCAGAAAATCATATTTTGTAAGTGAATACCTAATGACAAGAGCTCTTGTTTGACCTGAAAAGAACTACCGGTATTTGCACAGAGGGGTTTAGTATGATTGGGAGGGGAGAGGAGTAGGGGCGGGGAGCCTGGTGATGGGAGATGGAGAAGGCTGTAAAATAGGAACATGTCATACCACCTGGAAGAAAACTAAGTACAGTATACAGTAGTGCTATCATTACAGCCTCGCCACAAACCAACCAATTTTATTTCAACAACAAACAGAACTGAAGTGGTGATGCCACTGCTGTCATTGTCACCACTATCCTGGTGGTAGTTCCATATCTCACGGACAGAGCTAACTGAGAGCAACAGCAACCTGCACATAATGTCAACATCATCACCATCATTGATATCAAACATAATAAAAGTAAATTACTCCTTGAAAAAGCCCCAACCCCCTGGAAGACAATAAATGGCCAGCTGTATCAAACACATTCCAGGACTGACAACACAATGGCCGTGTGATTCCAGGAAAAAGAACGAGCCAGACAGTTGAAACAAAGCTCATTAGATAGCATCATCCATCAAGTCATCAATCATCCACAGACTGTCATCCACAGACTGGCAGAATGTTCTTTATATTGCCGCCTGCCCGGTCACTGATTACTGCATAAACCACGGAAATACCAGGGACTGACTACATCACGCTTAAGGAATGTATGTCCCCAGACCTGGGAAGACAGGGCGGGGGGGGGGGAGGGTATCAGGTGATGCTGACCCTCAGTTTACCATAATAAAATAACACCCACCCTCAACTTGTCAGTTGACTTATAAAATTATGGGTCATAGACGCATACATACAATTTTTTCTAACCATATTCCTAATGGTTAGTTACATGTTCTTTGAACAATCACAAGGCTACTTCTGTTTACTTTCTTATTTACTGGGTCTGATTGATAAACAAACTAACTCGGGAGTCAGGACTGCCCAACTGACCATATACTAAAACACTTATAATTTGCCCATACACATTGGAGGTTTACAAAATACCTATAAACAGTTTTATCGGCCACATTATAAACATATTTTCATGCTATATTGTGTACTTATTAATGATTTCCTGTTACTAATGTTAGGACAACAGCCCCACATTTTTAGCAGCTATTCCTTATAAACAGTTTCTGTTTTAAACAGCACACTGCAAGTACAGTGTACCAGGTAATCAAGTCCAATCACATTTCACATAAACAAGGCAAATATACCATGACATAAAATATAATATATACCTCTGGGTACTTCTCATTGCAAATAACTGCATATTTGAAGTAGAAACCTAACGCTTCAACATACCCCCCCAAAAGGCCAACTTCCACGGACCAAAAATATAGCCAAAACCGAGAGCAATTAATCAATGTCAGGCAAGAATATGGCCTAGTCCCAGGGGAATTCAATCACAGTAAATCAGTGTTTACTAAACAAGTCAATCAACTTGAACACATGGAAGTTAATGACCTGTCAATCAACACCAGGTTGGGTTAACATTGAGTGACAGAAGGATAGATAGGAGGGAGATAGGGTTGGTAATATTGGTAAGCCAAGTCAGGTGTGAAGTTGGACCTGGTCATTTGGGGAAACTTCACTGGACCTGAGTAGTTTTTAATCTCGTTCAGGTATGTAAAAGGTATAACAATATGCAATTGCTAACTTATATCATAATTATATACCTGAGATATAACAAAAATGTAATGCCGTACTCACCATTAGTGCACTAAATATGATGACTATGTACACACTATTGAACAGAGTTATACGCTGGAGACCAGTGTTTAAATATAATGTTTATTATTATTATTATTACATAAAATATATAATCTGCTGATAACTGAAGAATAATTATAGGTCATCTCAATCATAATTAATATTTTTTAAATGTCAATAAATATTTTTGTCTTAGCGGTTCACAGGATATCACGTTTCAAAAGGATGTTAGACTCCATAATAAACTCTAGATACTAAATGTAAATATCTGATACATTTCAGCTTTCGTCCTGAAGATGTTCATCCGATGCTCACTCAATAGTTTTTCAAAATTAATTTATCTTTTAAATTTTGGTTCAACATTTTGAAAACTTTCAGATGTTTTCATCAAACTACGTATAATGCTACGCTGCAATCACTAGGATGGTTAACCTAGAGCTATAGACAAACGTTCTATGTCCATTTTTATCAAACACAGTGTTGTTATAATTTTATTTTTTCATCTGTTGGCAGAGACTTCAGTGTCAGACCCTGCCACCCTGGACATGATGACTCCCATCTGTTCACATACATACTGTAGGCTGTACTAGCAGGAGACTGGACTATACCAGACGCCAGTGTCAGGATGATAGATAGGGTAATTTGTCAGACATTTCTAGGACTAAATACACATTTTTTTAGTTTTAAAAGCATTAGCTGGTCATGGAAGAAAAGATTTTTTGTGTCTAAATGGTGTGTGTATTACATCATCTAGGACCCAAACTCATTACTACAACTGGAGTATAAGGTTACAAATTGGTCAATCAGGGATGTTATTTTGAAGACAGAACAAGGGACAAATTGATAAGTATCAAGCTGTTATTGTTATTAAATTATTGTGATAGCATCGATCGGCAAATTTTGCATCGTCTTAATTTAACTTATGATGCACTGTTCTGGAAATAAAAACAGTCCTTATAGATAGCAGTGCAGGTGTGGAGAAATTACAAGATAGGTGATTATATTGCATATATTTATTTGTATTAAATCATTAATCAACTGGCTTACCTGGTGTGGTTTGCTCTCCAGGTTTTTGAAGTAAGATGTGTCCACTTCCTTCATGCTGCGGTAGAACTTGATATTGTCTTTCATTATCTGATACTCTGGATTGGCCAAGAGGTAGGTATATGCAGCTGCCACTGCTGTCTCGTACTTCCCAATCTTCACAAAAACAAAACAGTTGCATCAAGTAAAACATTTGATACGTATCTGTAGCTAGTCTGAAAAAGTACTCAAAATGCCAGGTAAACCTTTCCATTCCAACAGGTTCTAAAATGGGAGCTATTCTGCTATAACTACTTTTGTGTGCCAAATAATAGTATAATGCAAATTAAATGTTTAGACTGACAAACTGGTCATTTAAATTAAAAAAGCTGAATAATTTAGTATAGGGTAGCAAATAGAAACCTCCCCAGAAACTGACCTCTCAGTTGGAACTGGTTTGAACTGTGAGTTTGAAGCACTGCACATAGCAGCTATATGTACAGTTGGCTGTAATGGGGGGGTTAACTAATGAATTACCATTACCATACTGAGCCCCTGATAACTAAGGAATATGACCAACTCACTTAACCAGACCATGGAAATCTGGTGGTTTAAGACTTGAGGATAAAAAATCCTATTGGTGCATGATGCAAACTTAGATAATGTACAGTGAGCAATAAGTCTCCATGAATTACTATGAGAGATGACTGCTCTCCGAATAAAATTATGTTCTGCTGTTGAAAATGTATGTACATCTACATAGTGCCAAATAAAGAACGCATATAGTGAATTTTTTAATTAAACAAATTAGCATACTAGGGCATTTATCGGGCATACTTGAAGAATACTGCAAATTTGAGCATAAACTTTAAACTAAAAACGCATCATTGAGGGTAGCCATGCAAGTACACAAATTAGTGTCAAATTACTCATATAAAAGTCTATCCCGTACCAATCTGAACCATGCAAAATATAATGCAAATTCAGAAAACAATAAAACAGTTTTTAGATGAGAAAACTGTTTATATTTGCAATTGTCCTACAGAACAAGGTAGTTATATAAAGCTACCTAGAATAGCCAAAACACTAGATCAATAAACAAATGCTATTAAATTAATGTCTTCTTCATTCATGCACTGGATGTTCAATTCTGACCAACAATTTCAAAATAAATGTAATAATAATCACTATGACACTATCAGCCTACAAATTAACAGTAAAACTACTTGTAAAGATGTTCAGTCAGTTGGAAAAATTATTATCATAATATATTTATCAAATGAAGACCACCGACAGTGGTTGAAGCACTGAGAGTTGCATTTATAGTCGTGAAACGAATCATTAACTATGTAAGTATATTAGACATATTGGGATATCCCATTAAAGATTTAAAATTACTTATTGTAAGTTTACCATCAAACAGGTTAACTGTTTAAGTGATAGATGTCAGATGACGTATTTTTCACCAAACTGTGAAAACCTGTCTTGAGAGATTACTCGTTCAGGTCAGCATGTGGTCTCTCAAGACCCGTCCAGTTGTCCAGAAACAGAGATCATCAAAGACCGGTTCTATGACTAAGTATATTATAGCTGATTATAAATGCTTTGTTTACACCATGTATCAGGTACATATATATATATTAGGTTTTATTTTTCTCTATAAGTACAATATAGGGTTTCAATAGCCCCTGAAAAAGTACACTAAAATCTATACAGACCATGACTTTAACTTAAGTAAAACATTAAGCTTAAAGTTAATCTATTCTTTAAACATTCTCCATTCTATACTGATGCATCCCACATTGTATTGTATTTGCATATTATGGCTAATTATGCATAGATTACAACTTACTCTAAGGTCCTAAGCCAGGGTGGGCTGATTAAAGAATAGGACTGTTGACAAGAAGAATGGCACTGAAATATGCAGCCTGTGATTGGTCGCCTGAGCAGACACAACAACTGCACAAGGACCGGGTCTTGCGTCCCATCGCTCACGCCAGTCACAACTAGATGGGTGGACAGGTGGACAGCCGTTAATTGAACAAGCACGCGGCTGCGTCTGTCAGTCACTTTCTCACCTTGTAAGCACAAATCTGCAAGTAGTCGTACGGCTTCAGACTCTCGAATGCTGCCGCAACGTCATCAGTAGAGAACAGATCCTTAGACGGTCCCTTAACTTTCTCCCGTCGGCACCTCGCTATACAATTCGCCCTTTTAAGTGTCATATCAAAAAACGCTAACTCAAGGGATTCGCCCGATGCGAGCCCCACTGCAGTGTGTTTTTCACGACAGCCACGTCGACAGCGAGTAAGACTTTCGACGAAGTCGTTGTAGCCCCGGATCGCTCGATCCATGTGATTTGCACAGACAAACCATTCCTCGTGTTCATATGCCTCCTTACCAGCAACATACAATGCATCAAAAGTGACGGTATGTTGCGACACGACACTGCATAAGCACAAAGCTAACAAACATGCCGTAAAGTTGGGCGATTTTGGCCAAAAACTTGCTCGATACCTAGTCGGAAGTTCTTCCATGTTCGCTGTGGGGTGCGGAAGTTCGTTCGGTTAGTTAGGCTCGGAGTAAATAACACTGTGTTTACAAACCAGGCCGTTCATATTCAGCTATGTTTCAACTGCAGTAATATCATGCTAATAATTAGTTATGATATTACTGTAAATATTGATAATCCTAATGTGCAACCCCTACATAACCCATTCATTGATCATCGTTTCCGCAACTTTTCTAGGAGGGAATTGGGAAATTGACTTAGTACCTCCTCATACTTCACTTAAAAATAGCAAATCCGTGACACCCAATCAAAATATGGCACTAACACATAGTTGATGAAACTCACATTCTACGCAATATGACTTAAATTGACTCTATGTGTGGTGAATGTGTTTATTTTATTTCGCTGACATCCAGCGCACTGCCTGCATCAACGCCCAATCTCCTTTCGAGTCCCAAAGCGCATCAATAACCCACGTGACCTGTCACACACGCGTGTTGTCATTCACTCGGTGCGTTTCACCGGTGTAGGAAGCAGCGTAGCGTATAGACAGACGGCTTGCGGAGCATGCTTTTTGAGTGATTCTTTAACAAAAGTTGCGCATGCAAGACCGAAACGTGGACATAGCTGGGGATTTACTGCGCCCGTAGGATGTATGTTGTGATGAGGTCGCCAGGCATAGGGCGGGCGGTTATCGTCACTTTCTGCCTTCTTCTGTCCGACCTGTGCCCGTTCGTGCGATGCGTCGCCCTGGCTCCGATTCACTGGAGTGCCTCAAATCCAATGTGAGTACCTTATTTTTTATCTCGCACTTTTTGCGTTGATATGTTGTTGTCATCTTTGTGACATTTCAGGGAATGTCTATGGTGTCCAACTACTTTCGGTTGTATTGATTTGGGTTCAAAGTCTCAGACTCAATAACCTTATCGCCCAGGTGAGTGCACCGGGTTAGTTTGCGCTTACAGTTTTGGAGTTGGATTCGGACAGAGAGCACAGCACGCCCCTGATCTTTGGCACCTGCCGTGTGTAATGTGTATGGAGGGGGCGGAGGGTTATAGTTTCCCTCTGTGGGCGTACGGGTATATGCCTCTGTCGAGTGAGGCCCTATGTTTTTTGTCTAGCAGTTACTTTAGACTTAGTGGTATTTTCCTGGTTAAAAAAGTCTGAGATTTAGTAGTAACTTAGTACGTCTACATTTGGGTAATGGTTAATGGGAAGAATCATTCGATATATTATAATCTTGTGGTTACTGGTTACCCAATGGACAGCATCAGGTGATTTATACATGTTTGTGATCTGTATATTGAAATGCATGACCGTTTTTCAGTTGATAAAAAACAAAAGAGTTTGAGACTGGAATATTTAATTATAGTAATTAAAATTAAAATGCTGCATTGAAGTGCTTGTGTGGTTGTTTCCAGAATAGAACTGCATGAAACTGAGACAGATGGATCTCTTGCAGCAAAGATACCTATTTATTAATTTGTCACGAGATACTCACTGGTTTAGCTCAGTTTACACAAAACACAGACAAGAGTGTGTGTTTGCACAGTTGACACATCTATTGTCTGTCTAAAGCCATTATCCAACTGTTTGTGATCCTAACATCACACTGATAGAAACCAGGCCTGGGTTTGTGTAGTGGAAAGCTCAATAGTCATACTCTACCACAGTGTCTGGGCCATTTGATAAAATGCAGGATTGCTGCTAAAACAGACACCAAGCAGATGTGCATAGTTTCCGACTTCTTTTAAAAATAGATATGTCGCTGTTGCCCTGTCCAACAGATTTTTTTCTTGAGAAAATATCAACAGAATGAGAACACATGACAAAATAACATTATTGTAAGACTGCATGCTGTGTTTTGCAGACGTAATTTAAATGCCAGTTTTCTGTGCCCAGCATGAGGTCCATAGCTTAAAGGTGTGACGAATCGTTAATCTTCCACACACTGGCCCAGTGTATTTTTGGAATGAAGCAGCAGCCACAGCAGAAAATGAAGTGAGGTATTAAATGCATGAGCAGTTTTGGCAGGTGGATGACAGGGGACCCAGGCTGTGATCTGTCTGCATTGCACAGTTTGCTGATGAAGAGTATTGAACAACAGTTAGTCACTATGTACGGGACTTGTTCTGCAGGTTGACTATGAAATGATCTGGGTGTAGCTTCTGACAGTATTCAGGGTTTGTTCAACAATTGGTCCATGTGAGTATAAACTCACTCCCTGGATGTGTTCTTTCGTTCATTCACCAGCCCACTGAAGTCAGTAATCAATATGCCAACAGGCACTAGTACCATATAATCTGTAGCCATATAGGTAACATTACAAACCAACATTACGCTGACTGAGATATGATAATAGTAGCTCAGTCAGTGATTTTTCCATCACTGAATTCACTTGCGGTACCGTTACCTTCGTGTCTGTCTACGAGTGATGAGTTTCCCTTGCAACTCACACGGATGAACTATTGATTTCCCCCTGGTTCTTTGGCAACCTCCCGCTAATGTAGTAATGTAGTAGTTACACTTCGTTTAATGGCCTCTGGCTTCACTTTCTTGCATTTTAATGGACACGTGGAAGCCAATGATTTTGCATTAGTTGGTTGTAGAGATATTGATTGATCCCTGCGATAGCAGTGAACCCTGACAGTGCATCGGTGGCAATTATTTGCAAGAACTGAAGCATATATAATTTTTATTTCTGCGTTATTCAGTACATTTTGCATTGTCACTATGTAGTGTTAGTGTGACATTTCAGTGTTCCTACAAAAAATACCACCATGGCACTTGTAGGATGTTTCTAGCAAGTAATTATTTTATGCCAGATTACCATTACTTTAGAACTTAGCAAAATTATGCAGCTATAATGCACATGTCATTTTCATCAAATTCCTTGTGTATTTTTGCAAATTGCAAAAGCAAAATGTTTTTAGTAAATTTTACATGCACCAAATAATTTCTTATTTTATATTATTTTTATTGATACGTTTGTTTTCCTTTTCAAACTGTGAAGCATAATCTGAGTGAGACATTTGGTTCTCACAAATGTATTAACTAAAGAGCAAATTCATGTTATTGTTAAATGTTTTAATAGTGTTAGCTCTTTCTTTTATAAGGATTTGCACTGGTGAAAATTGCTAACAAATCTTGGGAAGTCCTGAATCTTAATTTGATTATGTCTGGCACTGAGACTGGTTGTGTTGTCAGTCAGTGCTCTGGGAAACTTGTTTCTCCCTGGCTGGTCACTGCTGCATCTGGGTGATGACAAATCGCCTGTCAGTCTGACACCTGTCCACCAGTCTGTCTGACACCTCTTGGCAGCTTGTGGGCTAAGCTGACCTGGAGCTGTCAAAACGTGCCAGGTCCAGGAAATCTACTGGCAGGCAATCCATGTTTTTGTAAACCATTGTCAGGACTAAACCTACACCATGGAGATTAGGAATTGTTTACGCTTTGTGATGTTTTGGTAGAAGATAGCTGTGGGAAACATGTGCCAAGGCTGCAGATAAATGGTTCTACCAAGTGATTATCACTTGATGTATTGATAAACCTGAGCTTCCAATCTCACACATATTACATTAGATTTATCATATCGATTCGTGTATGGTCGCTCAAAATTCCATTGCTGTGCCTTGATTTGTGTTATTTGGTTTGTGTTATTATGTGAAGATTATCATGTTATTGGTGCTTATCAACATGTGTAGGACTGAGCAGGACAGAACCAGAGATATAGTTGGCATAAACAGCCCAGGGGTCACAGTTTAAGGGCCTAAATTGATATGTGGTTTTGCATTTATTGCAAGATTAGACATGATCTGTGCAAGTGTGGGCCTGACTACAGACCTGCTAAGGATGTTTTATTCGCGTCTGAAGCAGCTCATTACTTTAGTTGATAGCAATCTATGTAATGATCCTAATAATTATTCACCTTTGTTGAACCATCTGTCTGTCAGTTTGGGACACAAAACAGACAGTGGTCAGCTGAGGTCAGTCTACAAGAGTGGATGGTCTTCTATGCAGGACAGGACATAGCAAATGTTCTTGAATTGTTCAGAACTGGGTGGATTGGTCAGTATTGTTACTATCAGGTCTTGACAGGATGTGCAACTATAGACACAGATATTATCAGGCGCAGCACTCCAGTAAGTGGCAACTTCTTGGTTCACATCAAGCTAGTAGGTGTCCACCCCTGTCCCCCACCAGTCACAGTCTATTCACTGGACAACTTACATATTTAATGACACCGTCATCAAAGACATTTTTGCTACCTGCGGGCTTTATGAGCATACAAAGGACATACAAGATTGGACCAACGATAGTTGTGAGGTGACTAGAGCAGAAGAATGGTGGTTATGTTTATTTCTATTTGCCTCGGCTTATCTTCACCTTTTCTTTGCTATTAGCAGTCACCGCTATAGGGTTGAATGCATTACAAAGATACGAACATACAGAATCTGTGGTAATTGTATACGGTTCATGGGCACACATAGTTGTAACTTTTTAAATTTAGGTATAATTTGTCTGAGCTTCTGAAGCTTTCAGTATTAAATTTTCAGTCCTTGTGTAGCACTTATAAAGGTTTCTTGTGTTGATTGAAAAGTCGGCATGGTTTCTTTGAAGTGTTAATTATTTCTCATGATGTACTTTGCCCGGTATACCCTTTCTACAGTATAATGAGTTTACTGGACTGTTATGAGACAGAAATTCTATTTATATAATATATGTGATATGTTTGGTGTTAATTGTATGAATTCTACTATTTGAACAAATTTGTTTCTGGATCATTGATAGGTGTTCATGCAATAGATGCCCTTTGTTATTCTTTAGTAAATATTTCCTGTGAAACTGAAATGAAATGACATTATTTCTTGAAAAGATATTTCTTCCATGAGTCGCCCCTTTTCTAGATAAACGCTACTGCCAGCTAGCTGTGGCAAGGGAGGAAATTAGAGTGATGATTGCTGTCACAGCTACACTCTATTATAAAACAGTCTCAAACCCACATGTGCCTCAGTCTGTCTGTCATAAAACCACAGCACTTGACAAATGTGTGACTAGGTAGGAAATGGCTACACAACTCACTGTGGTTTTCGCGCTATGCTGTAACTTACCAAGAATGGATGATTTAATTTGGCAAATTGCTTCTTCACATGCATGGATGGCTATTGCTGAAAGGACGCCGTTAAACGAAAGATGTTGAGTCTGGCTCTGTTGGCAGATCTATGCTTCCTTTCTGTCAGCAGGATATAGGGTGTGTCCAGATGCTCACCAAAATGTGATGTTGTCTCTCTTATGAATTGCCTCATCCTAGTTATTTGAGGATTATGGCTTGGAATGATAATCCTGTTAGAGCAGCTCTTGAATGGACGCATACAACACTTGTACATAAGTAGGGAAGAACTATGGCCTGTTTATGCTATTCTTTCAAAAGCTGAAGTGCTTCATGAATATTTCTGATAGAGGGTTGCGGTCAACTCATGACATGTAGGTATGTCATTACGCCCTCTCTCCCATGGTGCACATTGTGGTGGCATCATTTTTTTCTTTAAATAGTGAATATTGTTAAACAGTTATGGATCTGAAACCTGTGATATTGTCACACAGTCTGAAATGATATCTTTATGTCAACACAAGAGCAATGTTGCCTTTGTCATCAGCTGTCCAATATGTCACCCTAATGGGGCAGTAACAAATGGACAGTTTAATTACCCCCTTGCCAGGACCCCCTGCTCTGTCCACATACCCCAGTTTACTGCCCTCTCATTTCCAAGTGCTAATTACCCCAACCCCCAGTGGGGTGTGAGACCCCCCACTGTCTAATTGCTGCAGACAGGACAGTGTGTGTTTGTGAGTAAGATACACAGGGCCTGAATGACCAAGTGGTGCTGACTTGTGAAGTGGCTGGACAATGGTCAGCAGTGGTCAGTAATACACAGCCTCACTCCAGGTGGATTTCCTATGACACTGATATGACTGAGAATGACCGAAAGGAGACACTCTTCACCGACTGGTGTGGCCGAAAATGGACACATGCCTGTTTGAAATTGACAGGCTAAATATGGCATGAAACAAGGGTTGTTTCTCCTATCTGGGCTGGGGAGGTCGTTTTTGATGCTGATATAAGCTGAGTTTGTGTGCGTGCCACATATTGGCATGCACATTTCTGAAATGCATAGTGTACCTAAGTATTGTCCTTATTGAAAGAAAACACCGCGGCGTAACAGAGACACAGTAAATTGTAGTGTCGTTGTTTATATAACACCATTCTGTTGTCACTTAGGGGTCATTCCAAAATAGATTAAAGTTTTAGTTAAAGGTAACAATAAAATAACATATATTTTTTTTTTTAAAACGAATGTTGTATTTTTAAATCAAGTTAACATTATTAGCTGTTGCTATTATTTTGTATTTACTATGAACTAATTGTAAATATGCGTATAACTGTTAACCAGTAATTTGTGCAGGTGCACCTGACCGAACCGAAGCCGTAGATATACCTGCAATCACCAGTTCAAAGTTTATTTGTATCTCTTTGTATCTTGTCACAACATGCTTCCTACACAGACAGTGGCTAAAGAAAGCAGTCTGTGTCAGCTCACGACCTCACCTATTTTCTTTAGGGTGTATCCAGTGGTTTTATTTTGCAAAACTAGTGACATGTTAAACGTGCACATTTTATTGTTCAGTTCACTACCATAGTCTGTGAAAGACCAGGCTTTTATGGTACCTTTTGAATCTACTCTCTGTATTTTATGTACTGCATAAACTGCTTTGAGGACCTCCTCATACAATAAAACGGGCCACCATGGACACTTTGTGACAATGGACAGCTGTCTATACAAAAAGTATTAAGGTTCTTGGCTTTCCTTTATTTAGGGTTATAGCCTGTAGTCTAAATGGAGTTTTTTCCACTCTCAATGTTAGCTGTATATCACGGGGTGTGTGAAATCATTGACATTTACTGTTCCAGCATGATTACAGGTAAACTTACAAAGAAACTCAATTACCATTTGTCATTTTGATTACTCCTACAGTATAATAAATGCCATTAGGTAAAAGAATATATTTTTTTAACTAATAATTGTTGTTTTTTTATTTTAATAATTGTTTTCTTTAAAAAAAATTAAGCAGTTTTAAATGATTATAATTTTTAGGATACCATCACTACATGTCACTTTATCACATTGATTTGTATATGGGTCTGTAATAATAATAAACGATAATTTTCTTTCACCATTTGTTGTTGTTGAAATAACCCCTTTTTATATGTAAACCAGAGCAAACCTAAGTGTGGCATCTCAGCACCTGGGGCTTGTCTTGTCCTGTGTTTCTGACACAAAGAACCTGTCTATAACTCTATCATAACTGCTTTTCTGGTCAGTCATAGGGCTGATTCATTCACTAGAGACCAGCCCAGTGGCAGTCAGAGAAGCTGTGAACCTGTTGATTACTCCTGGAATTTGAGATATTTCTCACCTGCCCAGGTGCTAATTGCTATTGCACTTTTGACCATGTGTCTACACAGTTCAGTGACACACTCCCAGAATTCATTATGCTAATTTATGCACACCAATTTTCCAATTGCAGGGACATAATTATTGTTTGGTTGTTTCAAAGGAGACATCAGAGGAACTGAGGGGAGCTAAACTGGTTGTTTGGTCAACAATGTTACCTGGGCACATGTTACATAATGCTGGGTAACACCCCTACAGTAAAGACCCAGGGGCTATTATTTGTCTGTAAAACTGAGGGTAGATTAAAGCAAATTCTAGGTGATTATTTTCTGATATCACCAAAATGTTATCAACATCTGGTGTATCCAGACGTTGACTAACTTTTGATAGGTTTTTCATTCTTGACATCATAAATGTAGTTAATGTATCTTGCTGTTTTTTGAACAAATAAAACAAGCGATTTGTTAATTTTGCTAGATGAAGTTGGAGCATATTGTGTGCGAACTTCTTGAAGAAATAGTGAATTAAATAACCGTAGTTGTAATATATACTTCCCAATATCCCATACACATTCCACCATGACAGCTAGTTCGTTGTAGATATTGCTTTTCCACAACTGACAGCTGAACAAACAGTAGGTGCTCAGTGTTCTATTTTCAGGTTAATCATATGTTGGATAAACCGACGATGACATGGTAAACTGTTGACAGTACTGTTTGGTAAAGTAAGAGTATATTACAAAAAAGTATGAATGTCTTTAATGGAAACTTGTGAAACCCATGGAGCTTCAACAATGGGAACATCTGTTTTTTAAATGTACCTTAATCCTGCATCTTTGTATGTTTAGCATTTGCAACTTTACAAGTTAGAGACACATTCAGTATTATAATTCTTCTCCCAACAGGTGTAGATGTTATTTTATGGAAGTGGCATAGCTTAGATAATTAAACAGTACATCTGAGCAAACCTATGTCCAGTTGTAACAATACAGTTCAGCTTGTGAGAGGAGAAATGAAAGTTCAAAGGGTAAACAATTCTTGCCAGTATTCGCTGAGCTGCTTATCCCTGTATGTTTGACAGTAAGACTTAAGTACAAACTAAACTTGGTGGCATCAAGGGAAGACCATGTGTAAACAATAGACACATCTAACTGTGTCAGATTGCTGTGACCACACACACCTAGGCTCCAAAGTATTGTTTTATCTCCAGCCCACTGATGTCATGGCCTTGGTGGAGCTGTTGTTTTGGTAGAGTTCACAGACTGGTCTTACTTCAAAGGTGAAATGTATCAGTCACAGCTCTGTGGAATGTCTGGACTGGAATGCACACCCAGTTCTGGTTTTAGCTACAAGGTGTTAAGATCCCAGCTTGCCTGTTGCATCTTACACCCTCTAGTCTGCTAATGACAGCAGCCATGTTATGACCCTCTTGATTGTTGTTTTAGATCTCTCTTGTAGGAGATAAGGAACTGTCTTTATTTCCTGAAGCAGGAGAGGTATGATAAACCAAACAATCAGCCATTGTAGAGGATCTAGCACAGATGTCTGATAATGCTCAAGGTATTGTCACCGATGCGCTCCCAGGGACAGGCTAACATTTTACGGGTACTCATATTTTGGTTTCATCCCAGGCCATGTGCACTATTCATACTAAGCCATTCTCCCAGTGAAAAATTACCCACAAATTGCGATTATGATACCCTAACAAGTACGTGTTCTGTTAAGTTTTTTACCCCAGGGTTAGGGTAATGGTAAAGTCTTTCAGAATTCAGGACAGACACACAATTTTAAGGTGGCTGATGAAAAGCAGATCAGTAAGAGAATGTTTTTTAGCAGAACCCAGCCCTTAAGAGCATGATCAATGGTGTCTTGTAAGTGCCTTAACCCCGCCAAATGCATCAATCATGTTTTATAAGTGTGTTAATAGCAGGGAACATGATTTAATATAATGACTGCTCATGGTCATTTGCATACTAGGGTGGTCATTAATTCAGGTTGACATGGCAACAGTTTGAACCTCTCTCTCACGCCAAAACAAGCCAACATTAGCAGAAAATTGGTGACGCATTTTAGAAATATATAAAATGCAGGGTTACATTTGGTCTTGTTACGAATGACATGTAAATTTGCTAATGATAAAAAATGGTTAGTACACATACCGGGACATTCACTCCGCTGAAGTAGACTGTGAGGAACAGTTGATATATATGGAAGAAAACAAAAAATTTCCTTGAGAGGTAGTTTCTTTTTATTTAACATGAACAAAGAAACCGGATCTTTACATTCGAATAAATGGTTAGTACTTGTGTAATTATTAATAACTAACTACAGTATATTTTGTCTAGTCACACTGACTAGGCGGGGTAGAGTTGGTCGACTGAGCAGGACACGCAGGAAGGTGTCGTGTTCCAAAAGCAAACATTTCTAATGTTGGCTGATAAATAAACCTGATATCGGCCCAGACTAGCACTGGATTATGAGAGACCCAGACTGGCACTGCATTAAGAACCGTTGGAGCCGTGTCACGTAGTACAACAATAATTTAAGGAATTATATTCACAAATGGGGTTTCTTTTTCAAATTATTTGTAAATGTTTCAAGGCTATTTGTTTATAAGCACAATTCGTAGTTTTACCCGTATGTCATAACTTTAGCAATTGCCAGTTTTGAAGACAAGTCTGATCCGTTTATGTGGAGTGTTTTTTATTTCTGAAAGTTGTTTTCAGTTTAAGTTAGACAACAACTTGTTGAATGTTGGATTTGTCACTTCACGCTGACTGCACTGATCGCATTGAAGTTGTGTCAGTTGCCAGTAGCTCTGGGTGGCACAGATGGTGGCAGACATGCTGTGACAGATCGCTTCTGTGTCCTGTCATACTCTAGACGTAGATGGTCACAAATAAAAGAAACCTAAATCTTTAAGTCAACTGGTATAGAAACCTAACAAATTGTTGTTGTATATAGACCGGCCGGCTTTCTGTGAAGTTAATTGACCATCCTTATATGCCTTTGGATTTGTATCATAAACGTTAGCTGTTGTATGGATGTGTATTTTGGTTCATGTAGCATGGCAAATACATTTTCAAATCTACAAGGCGAGGTGTATTAACTGAATTAGTTTCACACCCTGTTTTTAGAATTGTTTAATATTATAAACGTTTAATAAAATATTAATTACTTTATGTGTGTTTAACTAACTCAGAAAACTAACTCAGAAGAAGCACATAGCCATGTTCAGTTAATTGACATAATAATATGCCTAAAGATGCACTTCAATCAAAGTAGGATAAACTGTGTTCTTCACCAGGGTTCATTCAGGGAGGGTGTAGAAATAATGGGAGGTATAAATTAGGGCATAGTCCCAGACAGACAAGAAAGTGAAACTTTTTGAGAATTCTGTCTAAAAATAGACTGGAATGGGACACAAGTTAAAAGTTAATAATACGCATTTTGCATCGTACAACATTACATTAGTGTCTTCATGTCCTTGCTAGCTGAGGTGCTGATCCGTAGGTGTCAGGCAACAAGAGATTCTGAATTCCAGAACGTTCTGATTGTAGCGCTACGGTTTCTGATAAATGTATCTCCGCAGCGCATCGACAGCAGCAATGCGGGCCGGTCTATTCAGCTCCAGCAATGGGCAGATCAGATGGGGACTTGTCCTACAAACCACTGCTATTGTGCACAGACTGAGGGGCTTTGAAGTAGGGGCCCTTCATGGACCTAACTACAGCTTGAGTGCTGCGTGTACTCAGTGCCACGCAGACAGATAGCGCTATTATTCACTACCTGTTTTGTGTTGGGTTTATAGAGTGGCACTCAGGTTGTATGTCGAAGTCTGCGCACCTGCAAGTCTGCAGACGTGTGTCTGGGTCGCTGCTGGGGATTAGCATTATTCTTTCAAGAGTGGCCCGTTCCACCTGGCCGTGGTCTGGTGCGATTGTGGCTTTAATCAGTCTGGGCTGTGCGCGGATATTGCTTATTAATAATACGAAATTGTGCATGTGTGAAAAATTTGTTTATGTGAGCGTGTACCTGTGTGTGGCCCAGCGGTCTGTCTCAGGAAGATGTTAGTTTGTCATCGGTTTAGCACCTGAGGCATGTCATCCGGAATGTTTGTCCCTGTTTTGTCCATGCCAGGATTCACAGCCATAATCTCATGTTTTAACTGCACAGATAAGGACCATAAACAGCAGATGTTGAATGTCATTTAGTGCAGATCTACCCAATACACCAGCTGAACGCAGCAGTTTTTAATGCAAGACTTTGCAAGTACAATTTTTATTTAGTTCCCATTAATTCAGTGTTTTTTATTGTAGATATAATTGTATTGCAGTAAATTATGTAGTCACTGTGTGTGTAAAAGAGAAGTGGCACTCATCCATAAAATATGGTCAGCTCTCCCCCAATTGAATTTGAGAAATGTCCACATTTTGGATATCCTACATGTTATGATAAAAAATTCTTGTGATTAAGTTTTAGTTTTATATTTATTTTTCTGTGTTACAAACAAACCTTGGTGCAGTGTTTCTTTCTAAACAACACCATTCTAGGTATTTTAATTATTTGATATTCTGATATCTTTGAAAGTCATTTATTATCTGTCAATGCATGCAGGCAGCTTGGCAAATTCTATGGCTAAATTGAATAATAATCAGCTAACATCTTAGAAAGAGGATGTCGTGTAGAAGCAGACATTTGTATCAGTAGATTCAGATCAAGGCAGACCAGATCATTTGCATCATTATGTGTGGGTCAGCTAAACAACTTGTCCTTCAGAAACAGATGTGACAACATCTTGAAAACTGTATTCATCAGCATCGCTTAGACTGATAAGACAGCACTGGCCCACCTGACAATGTCCGTGTCATGACACCAGAAGTCAACTCCATAACATAACACACTAATTGCGTATATTATGACACTTTCTCTGCATCCTCGCATCTACTTACTTTGAAAAAATGTTGACAATGAACACAAAAGCAGAGACGGCGATTGCTGCATCATGGCCACTTTATCATGAATCCATTGATATCAATCATTGTCATGCTCACATTGTGAGATAGTGTCAGGTAAACTTTGTGACCAATACTAACTAAAGGAAAATGCCTGGCTGACATCAATATGTGTTTGCTGCCAGTTTTCAGTGTCCATTATGGGCCACGGAAAAGTAGTCTGCAGACAAATAGAGGTGGCCCCTTCCCTGCCATTCCAAGGCAGTAATTTCCTGTAATTTATAGTATTACAATGGCAAGCAATGTTTTGTTATTTAAGAAGAGGTTTTTGTTCAGTCAGGTGTGATGTTATTTTACCGACAGACAGTTTGTGTCTGTGATACTCTTTAAAGGTGCCATTGTCTGTTGGTTATGATTGATGTAAATGTTGGTCAAGAGAAAGAAATGTGTCTCTGTTCACTATACAGGCGTAATATTACAGAACAATGCATGTAGGTTTCTTTCCTCTGCGTAATGGTTAGCCATTATATTTTTGGAAACACTATAGCATCCTGCTTTCATGAAAATTTACTTTCTGTCACAAGTGATGTTTTCCAGGATACATTCTGTGTTTCATAAATGTGACGTTGACAGTGGGACATTGTTTATTCCAGTGTTTGGCATTTTTGTTTACACTAGACAACTTTTTAGCAATTACCAGAGAAGGATGGATATTTACAACTGAAGCTAGGCCTAAGCCCTACTGTTACTGGTGCTGAAAGATGCCACTTTGGTACGGTCTGCTGGGCTGGATCAGGTTATCAGCATCACTTACATATTCCGTTCTACAAAAGTGAAGAGGTATTTCAGTTTGCATGTCCAATTGCCCCCAGTAATGCTATTTCATTCGTGATTTAAAGAGATAGGGGGCCCACATGCCTGTCTTTCACTGGCAGATTGGTCTATCTTGCTCTGATGGGGTGCTAAATAGGAAAGAATGCAAGCAGCCTGAGTGACCACAATAGGGTAGATGTGATCAGTGGGTGAAATCTCACATCATCAAGACAGTAGGAATAAGATGTCATTTCTTCAGGATCAAGTTTCTCAACAATCTGTGCTTGAGTGACGCCACACCCGTTTTCTGTCCACTTAAAAGTTGCTTTTATATGGCTCTTCTGAGCGTGCAGTTATGATTGTTGAATTAGTTGTGTGCACTGTTGCACAGGGTTAGCTTACAAGAATGGCTGAATGCAGGGAACTGCAAAGTATTGAAGATCCTGTGAAGGTATTGATATCAGTGGTGACATTAGTCCCTTGCTGTTATCACCATTCATTACCTCAGAGATGTGTGTTAAAGATTTATATGTTGTCACTAGACTGTCCAGTAGATTACTGGTAGTTAGCCATGACAATCTTCAAAGGAGACAACTAAGAACAGGACGACTACTAATAAACTAGGAGAATGGAAATGCTCAAGACAGAGCTGGCACAAGAGGTAGGAATGCCTAATACTAGCCAGAAAAGGACCTGTAAGAACCTGTAAGAAAGGAAATGGAAGCAGAATTTGATAACTAATATTGATACCAGGCACAGATTTTGGGAACTTAGCCGATAACAGGTTATAATTATTTTATGTGTTCGTTGTTAAATGTCTAGTGTAGGGTGTCATCTGTCAGGCCAAATTGTCCTTTCTCTCCCACCCTTTCTTTCCTTACATGGTTACAACCCTTTACCCAGGCTGTCAATGCTATCCGTAGCCGCAGTTTTCTGAAGGAGTACTGGGTGAATAGGAATAACCAAATCCAGGGTGCTGCAGTTTCCCAGGGACACATCCTGCATGTCCTGTGGTTTACAAGGAGAAACACCAGACCAGCTAATGACAAACATTAATTTGTGCCAGGAATTAGCCCCAGACCAGTCAGTCTGGTCACGGTCTTGACTGGTCAGCTGGACTCCTAGCTGACGTGACAGATGGATATAAGTGACACATGGACAGTTACTGGACTGTCCACTGGTGTTGACTGTCCACTAGTGTCAGGTCTGTGACAAGTTGGTGACAGTCTAAGTGGTCTGATTTGTTACCGAAGCTTGTCAACCATGATGGACACTGTCACCAGGTGTCAGGACAGTCAAGTGGTTCTGAAGTCACTCACCACTGATACCTTGACTCAGTCACAATTTTTCAGTTACAAAATGTACATATTTACACAATGATATGCAAAATATTATTTATCTATCAATATAATATATATATATATATATATATATATATATATATATATATATATATATATATATATATACATATACATATATATATATATGTATTATATAGTGATATATATATATATATACACATGTATAATGTTTTTTTCATATGGCAACAAAATGTATATATAATACCTGAATGTTCATCAGTTCTACATAAATTGCATGAGTTTACTTACATGTAAGGAATGTGCAGGTATTGTATAAGTGTACAATCTTGTCATGCAATACTTACCAGGCGTGGTGTCATCTTCTTGCGCAAAAAGTTTACTACCAGCAGCATTCCAGTTCATTAAATAACAATAATTCCCACGCTCAACATTAACACTTTCTATCACTAATTCAAGTTTTTACACAATCCAGATATGTTCGATAGACCTATAATTTAGCTGGATAAGTTGATGAATTGATATTTATTGACCAATGTAACAATGTTATCAGCCCTCATAACCGCCCTCTTTGTGTAGTGCAGTAAGTCAACAGCTGCAGGGCTTTCACAGGCAAGAAACTAAAAAAAATCTTGCACGCTTATCTCATGATTTTCTCTGATAATAGCAACAACCGGCAATTGTTGTAGCCAGTATCCCAGCATGCAGTGCCACCACACATAATGGTTCTTTTGCATGACATCACAAAATACTACATTTGTGAATAAAAACTATGTTTAAATAGTCCATATACATCCCCAGATATAATTTATTTGCTTTGACCTTCGTAAGATGTAGTAATCAATCATTGAATCAAAGTAAAAGTTATCGATAAGATGACTGCTTTGACAAATTTCCAATCACCTCCACTTGTGTCCATACAGTATTTTCATTCACAAGTCTTGTTTTGTTTCAACAGTTAATTAATTTTCCTACGGTCCATCTGACTTTAGGGTGTCTACCCTTGTCACATGATAAAGGGGTATTATTATCTCAGATATTATAAGAATGCCCGCTAGGCCACATATGTACAGGAACACATAGACGTATCAGACAGACATCACAAAGCAACACCCACGAGCATGATTTCTGCACGTTAACATTCCTTTTGCGTGAACACAGGGTATATTGATTTACCCTTGGGCATGGCTGTTTTGTGTCATTTCAAAGACTTACAAAGTGTCAGTGTGTTGCAGTGACCAGTGGGAACAACATGGTGTCCTCTGTCACAACATTCTTGTCTGTCACAGTTGACTGAATTTGATTACCTTGGATTAACCACCAATTTCATATTTGTACTGTCAAAGAAACACTTTTATAGTTTATTTTTGAGATCCTTAAAAAGTAACTGTAGTTGTTACAGATATTTTAAGTGTTCCTGTTTATATGGTTTATCCGTGGTGGAATTTTGTCACAAACTCTAAATTATTATACACTGTAAAGCATGCCCTAACAGACATTAAGATATCTAAAAAATATATGCATATCTTTATTACATTTCATATTTGCTTAAAATATTTTTTATTTTTTATTACAACATCTTTGGATACATGCTTTCTCATGTGTTTGGTTTGACAAATTCTATTAGCTCCTACGGGCATGTTATCACATCATAAAACTTGTACTAAAAACAATTTGAATTATAAAGCATCTATCACTTAAAAATACCCTAAACTGTTTAATTGTATTATACACTTATTTGTAAGTACTTAGTAGTGAATGAGTTAGTAAGTCCAGGAATTTAATTGTTTTGTAGGCATTGATATATAAAATAGAAAGGACTTCACTGTGTGTCTGTTTCTCGGCTTACACCTAATTAAATACTCAATTGTTGGAGCTTACGAGACAGCTACGTTAATGCCCCCTGGGACCTGTGAGTATTGTTCAGCTGCCTTATGGGTATTGTTCACAGTCTGCCACGCATTTGTCAGTTTGTCAATAGTGACACAGCTTAAAGGTGTTGGCAACTGTCTTCAGCTAATGGGGTGTAATGGTGGGGCGAAGACTCTCTGCAACCAATGTGGGTGTTACGAAATGGCTGCAGGCGTGGTGGTTAACTTAATGGGATGTGTATTATGTATGGCTGGCGACTGTCCATTTTGTAAGGCCGCTGTGTCATCCACGGTCCAAGTGACACGTCTTGTCCATTTTGCTCACTGTCCATTTTCTTGTCGTCGATTTCATTAGCTGTCATTATGTTGTCCGGTGACTAACTCACGATCTATTTCTGTCTTCTATTAATATCCTTCCCACACCTGCCAGGTGCAGTGCTTTATTTTATTTCGTCAAATGGTTGTGCCCAATCTGCAGATTAAGTTTGTCGGACATGGCACGGTTTATTGTGATTACCGTCTGTGGTTGCAAGGTGGAATTATTTTGATAGGGCGTCAGACATGTTCTCACAATGGGCCTTTTCAGTTTGTTTAATCGGGGAACAAATTTGTGGTTAGGCTTAGCTCTTAGCGATATATCTGGCCCAGGATTACACTCCATGTATGAGGTTATTCAAGTTGAATGAATGAAGATTATCGCTGATGTTGCCTAATTTATGTTTAGATATCTGTAAAAATATGTTACTGGTGACACATGATTTCAGAAAAGAAGTTTGAAATTAGAACCATTATTGTATTCATGCCAATGTCATTATCATCACCTTAAAACCTATCCAGCTTCGATCATCTAGTTCTGATTTATTTTTGCTCGTAAAGTTAACATCCCAGGCTTTACCACCTTGCCTATCTACCTACCATTGCTTCCTGGCATATCAATCTATCTGTTGCCAATTGGAATTGTTTTTTGACTCTAAGATTGATTAACCCTTTTGTATCCTTATGTGGGGGGGCGGTGGTCGCACGGTACAGTGCCGGACTGTCAATCGAGGGGACGGTGGTTCAATCCCACCTACCGCTGTTTCGAAACTTGGGCAATTTCTTCACCCCACATTTGCCTGTGTCTTTCGGAAGAGACACTAAAAGCCGGTGGTCCCTTCTGTCTGGTGTCTATGCCAGGGGAAGTAAAAGATCACACACAGGGGGTAAATGTGTAACCTGTAGTGGACTCACAAATTCTACAGAAGAACAACTCCTGCATTAGCCCAAGTTTGGGCTGTTTGGAGGTAATCACCTAAGACCTAAGTATCAATACATTTCTGAGCTTACTTTCTAAGGATTTAAGTGCAGTCGACAGTATCAAATTATATAAAAACAACTATTTTTTAAATGAATCATTCTCATAGGTTATCATTGCTCAAAGGATCATGTTCAAGGCTTGACAGTGGTGTCAATGCAACTCCAGATTCCCAATTCCCGCCATCTAGCTAAAGACAGGATGCTGACATCTCTATTGTAAGCTCTCACCCTGGTGTCTACCCTGTATTCTACCCCTCCTCCACTTAACACACATGTCAGCCCTCTCTGACTACTTCCCAGATTTATATCTTCATTATAAGTTCAAATCTTCACTGACACTGGGCACCCCTGGGGTGTTCTGTCTAACCACCCTTCTCTTTCAATCACCCCCCAGATGGGATCAGAAACTCCTTTTGTGTATTGACAATAGCATTTCCACCTTTAGCTAGCACTTGTCCCCTAAGGGCTAATGGCAGAAATTACTCTTCCTGTCTCATTGTCTTTCCCACCCTCTATACAACTTTTCCACCCCCATGCTGAGCTAGTTGTGTTAGCTATATACCCTTTTCACGAATCTGCTTTGAACTATTGCGCTTCATTCACAAGGCTCCTGGCTGTTGTCTAGCAAATTAGCTATGTAGACACCACTTTCACAAGCCATCTATCATTGCTGGCAAACTAACTAGTATTTTTCTTCAATTATTTTTACAAAGCACGCCTACAACGGAGAGACAAGAACAGACAGAACACGAACAATGAAGTTCAAAAATTTTTAATTTGACAAATATCGAGTTATAAGTGGAAGGAAATGCAAATGTGATGGAACACGGAGGAAACCTGACCCAGCCTGCCCATTGTCGTCTGTAAGTGCTTCTAAAAAAGGCCGTGATTCCAATTAAGAGCACATGATGGGCAACACTTCGTCGAAGGTTGCTAGGTGTCACGGCTGCGCTAAACGTGATTTGTAGCCTGCAAGCGGCATTTTGTTCGCGCCCACCATTTATTGCCTCAGCATTGTTATCACCTGCATTTTTGCGAATTTTTCCGCGTGACCTTCCTATTGGGTGACAATGATTTATACCACTACTTCAAACTTTGGTTCTGACGAAAAAAATCACTAGAATGAATCAGCGTTGATTTATGCCACCGGCAAGTCACACAACATGAATTTCTGTGTGTGCTTTCATGTAAGACCAACTGATCTATAACAAAACATCCATGCGTGCTTTCAAATCACTGACTAATTTGTCTCTTTATGCAAGCTAATTATTTTGTCAGGAGACATGAAGGATCATATATTGTCATGTGAAACCAATGTTTGTGGCTTTGTTGCTTAGGAATATTTTAGTTGCTGTTTTTAACTGTTAGGTTACGTCATAAAAGCACTTGAGATTCTATGCATTGCAAAACTAATCTCATTAAAATTAATTGGTATTGGCACAGAATGCAGGTACATAATTATTTTGACATTTCTAAACATCTGAATGCAAATTTACATCAACACAATGTTGTGGGCTTTAATATTAATACAATTTAAAGTCATTAATTAAAAATAACTTATTAAATGCCATAATAATGATTTTAGTTTTTGTGATAATTTATTCCTGGATGCAACTGGTACACACTGTCTTATAAGGAATGGCCACTTTTGAGATATGGTAAGCTAGTCATAATACAGTACAGAGGTTTAATAGAGCACTGACTGTCCTTGTGAACTCAATAAACCTTTCTATATTGACACATTGGTGCACATTTAATCACAGGATTGTTAGATAAATCCCTGCTGTACCAGCCCATTAGATCCAAGATTATTCCCAAGTGTATGAGAGCTAATCATAAGGGATAATCTCACAGAGAACACTGAGTGCTGGCACTGTTGAACCCTGCTGATAAATCTCTTAATTGCTTCTAATGAATGGTTCATTGTGAACCAGGACTAGTCTCTCACCCATGACAGTTGAGTAATAACTCCAGAATGTTGTACAAACCTCACACAATTGGTCAGCGCATTCTTCACCCATGAATTGGTCACTCTAGGAATGTATGATTAGCTTGTGTCTCTTTTTAGTAAACGATTAATTAATGGAACAAATATACTGGTAGGCAAGTTTTATACAACAAAATATACTGGTCGGTAAGATAAATATAGTATTTATAATATGCGTTGATAGGCATATTAACATGCAAAATATAATTGTATTTCTAATCATGTTATTAACAGTTTATTAATAACTTTCTTATACTACATTGGTTATGTTATTGTTGTTAATTTCAGGTAACTACCACTCACTGCAGTCACCACACACACTGCCAGTATATATTTATATAATACATATAAAGTTATACTTCCAAATACAGTTGTGCTGTATCATTGTCAAGACATGGTATCAGGTAGATAACGATAATAGGCGTGTTTAGTTTGGTTGTACCCTGATTCATTTATCTGTCTATATAAGGCTAGCAGATAGCTTGCTATAGCTATCTTTGTGCTTGTGTTTTTCCTGCTGAGTCAGCGTGGGCGTGAGTGATATCTAGTTTCTAGTTATGACATATCGGAAGTTGCAACTTGTAGTTGCCGGGCATGAGGGCGGCTATGATTGAACTGCAGTCTGTCGACTGATTTCTGGGTGCCAAGAGTTTGTGAGAGCTGCCACATCTTTCACCAGCCAGATTATCTAACTTACCCAGTTTGTGCCCAGCTGACAAGACTTGAAAGAGATGGGATCAAGACATCTCTACGAGTGACTACATCCTAATTTTCCAGTTCATTGGAATCCATATAAGCAAATGTGAACAGTTTAAAAATGAGTAATTACTGTGGGTTTTTTTCTTCCAGTTACCTGTCGGTAACTTTCAGCTGACTTTGTTAGACTGAATGCTGCTAGAAGGCAGAACAGTAGTCACTTTGGTGGAAACAGCTGAAACTGTCAAAATGTAAATATGTCCAAAAGTTATGGAAATTATTTGAAAGTTTAAAAACTACCCATCTGCTTAAACCTATCACATTTGTGACTTTGGATAAACATTTCAGAAATGTCTTGTACATAAAATTCTAGTTTGTGTAATACCATAAGAATGTGAGTAACAGAAATTATATATATAATAATAAGGTAAAGTTGCAGGTTTGAGTAGCAAAAATATAATTGATGGGGCACTCCAGTTTACTTGACCAGTGCCTGTTGACCAGGTGGATTAGAGAGATGCCCAGACAACTCTCTGTACCTGCTGGTCATCTTCTGCTGGACATGCCCGGGAGGGCCAGAGTCATTCACTGGTCATCTGTTTATCTTGGACATTATGGGGTGGCTGGCCAGGAATAGTGTCTGTTTACAGTCTGGGTGGGGCTGGCTCCCTGGGGCTTCTGCCCAGGTATACTGTTGTCATGGCAACCTAAGGACTGGTCAGAACTCCCCTACCTATCTAGTAACTTCCCTATCAGAAGTGTATATAACTGGTGCTCCTTTTGGCAATCTTGGAATACGTGGGAGATGAGAGTAACAATTTCAGGGTTGTTTTCTTTTGGAAGCAATGAACTGTGGCCCAGGGGTGGAAAACATAGGGCTCTGAGTAATCAGTCCAATTTCACGCCCCTTTGAGCAAATCAACTGGAAGAAAGATTTCAAGCTGTCAGCGTCTTCAGCCACAAGAAAAATGTTGATAACTGTGGAATCCCAATTTGGTAGAAATATGTCCTAAACTCCTGGAAACTCTGGATAAAATAATGATTCAAGAATACATATCTATTTTGAAACATTTAATTTCAACTGTTACTCATGCAAATTCACCACCATTTAATTTGCACAGTGAAATTATGCAGAGCTTATCTGAAGTGTTTTATCAGTTTCAACTCCACATCATCATATGTGAATGTTGACGATTCATCGTTCAAGAGTGCCAGGGTCAGCCCAGGTAAATATGCCACATCACCGCTGAAATGTTGATAGGAAATGCTGCGTAGGGTGCCTGTCACATTTTCTGCAAAATCATCGCATCGTGACGCAAAGTGGGGCTGTGTATATATGAACAGAAGATTAGCCACCTACTCATGGCACTAAGCACATTGGATCGAGTTGATAAACACTTTCTTGTTTGAATAATTGATTGGCCGTGTCCTTATTTCAACAAATGCTGATGTGTGGGCGAAGAATGTGCTAATACAGACATGAACACAATTTTTTACTAATTAATTTTGAAAGGCAGTTCTTTTTTCTTTTGTTACACGTCGCTGCAAGAATGTTAAATTATTATAATTTGGTTAGCTTAACCTGAAATAATAATGGTCATCTGGTAAATTTGTGTTACAATAAAAAAATTGGTATAGAATTTTTTATTAAATACATGTACAGGTATAACTTTGTATGTACCTTCATGTGGGAAATTATATCATCAGATAAAAAATAAGACCATCTGAAGTAATACTACAGAAAAATCTTGTCAAAAATTCAACTTACTTACTTGAAGTAATTATGGTACAAATTATGGTACAATTGATATTTTCCCTTGATAACTTACCATTATTATTTGACAGCCCATAATAAATAAATTCATGCAAATGGATTTTTGCATGGGATTTGGTTTCCAGGCTCGACCCACATGTTAACGACCCACTAAAATAATGCAGATTTCTGGAAGTCAGAAGTGTTTTGCCACTCGAATCATCTCTAAATATTTACCATGACCATCAGTGCCAACAATAATTTGACAGGGTCAGGAACTTGGGTAAATAAGCGATGTCATTGTCACCACATTGATGCAGGATGAAGCTTAGCTGCCACCTCTCTCTATTGTCATTAACATTGCTTCCGGCCTCAGGAACCAACACCTGAAATACCTGCCATTTACAATAATGCCTACCTGTCTGGTTGAATAGTGACAGGATCAGTATCAAAGGTTATCACAAAGATAAGTGGTGGGGATTATAAGATTATTCATTTCAGCAGCATTAGTAATCGTGGCAGTTCCTGAATAGGCCCGCACTTTGGGGATTTCCTTGACCATAAAATTCCATTCTCTATGACATCATAGTGGTTTATAAATATACATTTTTATTGCATTAAGTATTTCAGTATATTTACGCATGTGTTGCAATATAGTTTTATTGTAAGCACACAGATGCACATCACACGTGTTCACACATGCATGCACACACTTTAGGTATGACATGGAGTTAGTGCATCTAGTTCCTAGATGGAGTTCACACACATTCCAGTGAATTGATTTTATTATGTAGTAACAGCTAATGTTAATAAGTGCATAAGCACCCAATTTTCTGGAAGAGTAAATTTATAGTCAATCACAAAACGATATGGCCTTTACTGCGATACTTCACCTGACCAATACCTGGAGCATGCGCAAAATAAAGATTTATATTTTCACGTGAACAATGAGGTAAACTGGCTGTTTTTTTACTAAAACCTTTTTCCTTTTGGTGGTTTCTCAAAATGTATAATTTCAGTTTATGATTGTGATATTTGTAAATCATTCTGTTCAGCTTTTAGTCATGAGACAGGTTTAAGGAACTATGAAGGGTATACTTGGTGATATGTTTTGTCGTTTTGTTGTGCTGTACTTGCAATAACCTGTCACATAATGTACTGGATGCCAAGATGAAGGACATCAATGCTCAAGCCCAAATAGCAGATAATGTCAACAGTGCCACATGAAATACCAACATATAAGTTAGTTGAGTCAAATACTTGCATCAATATGAGAAAGTCAAGTTTGCATCATTATTATCAAATATTTCAGTCACATACTTTCAATACTCACATCACCTATGTTTTAATTAATTAGTTGTTACAAAAGAATTTTTTAATACAGTGCTCAATGAATTCAGTAGCATAAGCCATATTATTTTAAGACAGTTTCCCAACTGCCTTTGCTTTTAAATTGTTGAAAGTCTTGCGTAATTGGCAAGGGCGTTTTTTTTGCTGCGACTTCAGGTGGCTGAAATAAAATCTCACGACGGATGACGATAGAAGCGTCACTGTCAGGTACCGTCTGATCAAGTCAGCGACATGGAGGAAATGGGCTCCTGCTGTTGATGTCTTCAGTTGTCAATTAGTTCAGTCTCCCGGTGCAGCCAAGCAGAAGTTGACTGGGATGGAAATGGCAAACTTACTATTGGCATGATTAGTTTGTATGCCCGGATGGCGCTCTGTGAAGCGCTGGTGATCAGAGTCTGTAATTGGCGAGATACAGCTGCAATTGCAAGGCTCTTTAATAGGACGCTTGCAGCATGTGCAGGGAAGTACCACACACAATGTAGTCACAGAGACTATGTTTACTGAAACTTTCAATTTGGGGGTTTCTGTCAGTTTGTATAAAGGAAAATATAGCAGACATTTGTGTATTAAAATATAGCGCTTTTGATTTAAATATTTGCACAAAATTGTCATTTTATATTCCACATAAAATAATGTAATATGCCACATTGCTAGTTGGGTGATCCAGGCCGTGTTATGTATAGAATGGTTAGCAAGGTTAGGTTAGTGTGATTTGTTCGTCATTATCATCACGGTACAAAAAACGAAGTTCATTCTTTGCTGGTGTCACCGTGTCGACGCTACTGACATTCTTTGTCGGCTTCGTTGTGTCGAGTCATTGTGTTGGTGAACTAAACATTCATCAATCTATGTCGTTTCACGCATTCATTTTTTCCCTTTGGTGTAGTAATGAAATTGACTTGAACTGCATCTAAAAAGCTGAGATGTTTTGTGACTTGGTAAAGGCATTCAAATGAACCATGAGTGATTATGTCCTGGCACTTTCAACTCCTGCTCTTTAGAGGAAGCATTCAGACATCCATTGGTGTGTGCAGTAGACCGTGAAGTGGTGTTTTTAGATGCTTAAGTACTACTTCCCTGCCATCTAGTCACTTAGTACGTTACAGACCCAGGCTTACCTTACATTATACATTCTTTATTATATTTAAAATAGCACATTTAGTAAAGAAATATATATATATATATAATTATATAATTTTTTATATATGCTTATTAAAATATATGCTTATTAAAATATAATATCATAATGTTCTAATTTGCATAGAAATTAACTTGAAATAAAAGATTTTTCTTAATAATGCTATGTTGTCAAGCCCAAGAAGCTAATTTAAATTTGGTGTCTTGTCAAATAATGTATTCATTTTATTGTTATAAAAATTCATATCAATAAATACATTATGTCTAGAGGGACGACACTGCACGTGTCATTCAGGTTAACTTAATGCAGCATCAGGTGTTAGCCTTGGCACTGACAACTTTGAGCTTTTAATTAACAGGCAGGTGCTTGGTTGACAGGGACCAGGTTTGACACCTAGACAGACCTAGCATGTTGGGGCACAGTTACATCACTACTTTCTTGTGCTCCTCTGCACTAATGGTTTAATAATGAACCATGAACAGTCTATAGAACATAACATGCAGTGATTTCCCTTGTATCATTATATAACACATGCACATGATTTGATTAAAAATTATACTATCTCTGAATTGTTTATGCAAGTGTAAACAACATAAAGACTTCCTCATATATAATTATAATCAATGTCTGTTTAGTAGTAATAATTAATATTTTGTTTTTCTGGATTATCATTTATTCACTCTACTAGAATGGGTGTCCTACTGATGTCTGTCAGCATTTCTTTCTGTTATCTTCTTTTTTCTTCTCAGCCTAGCAGATAAGGCCATTTGTGATAGGGCCACTTAACACCTGTTCAACTTCTCTGCACAGTAGAACACCAAACATTTATCTTCTCCTGACAACAGAAGTATTTAAGAACAAGATAAGCCTATATCTCACTGAGATGAGAGCAGAGCAGGAGAGCATGTAGATTTTACTGGCCATCTGAGCTGGAATTATGCTTTAATGTTTTAAACAGAGAACATTAATTTTAGCAGTGTGGTTATGGCGACACATACACACTAATGATTTCATTGACAGTTTTCCTATCAGAAATGTGTTACATCCAGCAAAGTGTGTTTGTCTCCGTCCAGCTTTTAACATTACAGTATAACAATGATACCCATCTGTATGTATGACGATCGCTCACGTCATGTGTTCATGTAGACTATCACGTTAGTGGTTTATTTGAGACTACTTGTGGATGCTTTGGCAGATATTTTTATTTTATTTTTGATTGTTGTTTTGACCATTAAAAGTACAACCTGACACAAACAAATACATAGTAAATCACCTGATAACTACTGATGGAGGCTTTTCAAATAAACTAAAAACTTACACTTGAAATACCTTTTATTTGTTGCATTTTTATTCTGATTGGGAGGAGAATATTATTGGTGAGATTATCATTTATTTGGACTATTGTGTTAAATTGGGTGGAGCTTTTTGTAGTTTGCTGTTGTATTAACTTAAGTGATGAACCACTGTCTAGTGTCTAGCCTATTGTATGATGTCACTTCCTGTACTGTACTGTACTTGCAATTCTATGATACGCTACACCTGTGAAGCATATTGGCTAACGGTGCAAGATACTCTAGTTTTGATATGCCTTCCGAATTTGGTTCTAGAGGATAATATTTTATTTCAGATTAAAGTAAATTAACATTAGACTCATGCAAGCTGTATTAGTGCAAGTAGCCTGGCGTACAAAGGAAGGCTAAAATGATCGTGTGACCTCCACGACCCAAATAATGTCAGTCTACACAGCCCAGTCATGTAATTTTTCTGGTACAAATGTTCACCATTTACTACAATGTACAGGTGTCACCGCTGCTCCTTTGATCTGTCAGTGACAGGTGAGTTCTGTCACACCGGTTTCACACCTGTCTATAAGTGATCGCACCTTCTCTAAACTACAAGTGATACCGCCTTTGCTGTTGTGCCACCTCAGCCAATGGAGTGCCAGCGTGGGCAGGTTGGGAAGTTTATCCCTGTGGATGTGGCTATTCCGGGGATTCTGGATACACTGTTCAATATACTGCCACATCGCTTCGAACGGACAAACTGATCCTGAAGTCTTATCATTAGTGCGGCTTTGTAATAAATGGTTTTGTATTTGTTATCTTTAATTTCTAGTCCTGCTTTGTTGTTGTGTTTTCACGACTAGGCTGAACATTATTCAATTTTTTTAGTAGTGCTGTAGATATTTGATGGCATTTACCTTTGTTGTAAAATGTATTTAGGTAACACGATAGTCCATCTCCAACTGCTCAGGTTGCTTGTTTATGGGATGATATGTCATCCTTTCGAGGATCTATACCATATTGAAAAACTGAGAGATTACAGGAAAATTTTAAGTTCATAAACTGGTGGAATCAGACTTACATTAATTTATCTATCCCCATATTAGACATTTTGAAATACATACAATAGCTTAACATAATATAAAACCTAGCTTTGTTTCAAGATTAATTACTTTGATGCATTGGTTTTTGATGTCATTATCCGACCACCATGAGCTAAATATATCTACCACCCATATAACACTTGCTCTACCACTCCAGTTGTGTGGAGGGAATAGTGTACTTTACTTGTCTGTTTGTATTCGCTTGTCAGTGAGCCAGTGGCTTCTACTGGTAAAAAGTAGGTGTGCCTCAACCAGAGATAAACTTTTACTAGGTAGCTGCATAATGGCTGACAGCCCAAGCATTGAAGATAAATTTTTACAGGGTATTTAAACAAGAACAAACTGCCATGGATTGTTTTCACTGCGCGGATCATCTTGCAGCTGGTCTGCTGTTGATTCCCAGATAACAGTATCCAGGATGCTGCCAGGCAGACAAGGGGTAATTATCGCATTTTATGGGCCATGGGAATATGCAGTAACAACTGATAAGGTTCCAGGCAGAAAGTGGACACCACATCCTACCATTAGGTGGGTTGTTGTAGCCTCTGACCCCAAATGAACCTACCCACTCAGAGGCTGAACTGACCAGATCCAGATGACCACCATAAAAAGTGTGCTTGTTCTGATGACTGGGTGGACGAGAGCCATAAAACTCTGGGGTTCTCATCAGGTGGGCATCTCATTTTCTGGGGTTGGGTAGTATTTATGTCATTTTTATGATGATTTATGAAGCAGCAGATTCCAGAATCTTATCATGGGTGTGATTTGTGGAGACACAGATTTGGAAAAGCTCTCTTCACACATGGACTCCATCTTTGTAAATGGCTGCCAAGTGTGTGCTGTATGTCACGGTCTGTTTATTCATGTGCTCTAAAATCATAAACTATTTCTATGCTAAATATATATTTTTCATTTGCAACTGTGCACGGGAGTCACTTCAATTTAGCAGTGTTTTTGTAATATTGCTACGAGATGTTTTGACTGCAAGGTTAGCAGCTAGATAGTCTATGGTTGGACAGTCAGAATGACCACATACAAATTCATCAATAGGGCAAACGATTGATGTATAGTTATATTAATTTATTACCAATACATAACAATTTGTCTTGATGAACTATTAATCTTCTGCTTCTTTTTTACCAAATTGATCAAAGAATTTATGGAATTCATTGTGATCATGTTCCACTGATTGGGGAGGTATCAGAAGGCCCACACAAACTCTGATGAACCACTGTGTAGTGGACAGGGTAGGGTGAGTACTAAAATAACGTTGACTTGTTGTCATCACTGCTATGAGTGCTGTCTGGTAGTACTGCTTCTGTGCCTGAAGATGGTTCGCTGTCCTGACCAGCACCACTGGCATGAGTCCTTGATACCCGCTGTAGGTGAGTGCAACTGGTAAACGGGATTTCTAGCTTCCGTGTTGACCTTCGACTGCCTTTCATGTAGTTCAAGCCACAGTCGTCTTCGTACAAAGCCTTGTTGACGAGATATAGTTCTCGCTGCTTCCTCTCTTGCACTGTGTCAGGTATTAAGGAGCACACAAGCCACGACACAAGGAAGGCGCAATGCTCAAAACAGATGATGAATAAGATGCGCCACGCCAAAACATTCCAGAAGGATGAGGTGTACTCATACCTACAACAATAGCCACTATAGATGACTGCCTCAGAACCATCACTGACTACCCTATATGTGATTTTCATTGGTATTCACATATTCTTCATTGACCATAATTTCGGTTACGACACATTGCAGACAGATATTTCTCCAAAGGATTACTTTTGCCAATGAACCAGTGAGGGACATTTCATCAAGTACCATAATTAAAACATTATTTGTATTTATTTTGTGGTCACTAATCTTGTAATCATTTACAATTAAAGACATCTGTAACAATGTATAAAAAAACTTTGTGAATAAAATATAATAATATACATAATAAGAATGTCAATCTGAATTTTCTCTCCAAGGATGGCAATCATAATCACAGTTTTGTTGATGATATATTAACACAACATAAAAAATTACATTCTGTTGTGGCTGTAAGTCATCATGAACATTATTATGACAGCATACTATAAATTCAGGTATGATTTGATTGCTGACAGATCAAAATGCTGCTTCAGGTTTTGGGCAAACCTTGCAAGTCTACGCCAGCTAGTATTTTGTTTTTAAAATAATTATGACTCATTAGGGTCACACAGATATGAGTACCTTTGCTTGTTGCCCGGTGGGTGGTAATAACCCATGTATCGGCACACTTGGACAACCCCAAACTCTCTTGTTTTATTGTTATTTGGCAAATTGTTACGCTGCAAAGTATACATGAGAGAATCAATATAACATTATAAGTACACATGCACGTACCGTACATACAAATGCACAAACGCTCATGCACACACAGTCACATGCATGCACATTCATATGTAATCTTATGTATGTGTATAAATAATTTTAAAGGAAAATAAAGAAATGGAGACATGAGCCAATCCCAAACCTGAGTGTCGCTAACATTGAAGATGGACAAACTGTGCTGTACATATCCAGTTAATGAATTGTCAGTACTCCGAGACCATTGGTAGACGAGCCTTGGCACAAAGTCTGATGTCCAGCCAATTATGAGGGCATTGGTCAGTACAGCAAGTAATGATATTGCCTGTGAAAAATTAACATTATTATTATTAGTAGTAGTATTTTTTGGCTTTGTTATGCTGTATTATGTTAATATCACTTTTGTTCAGCAAGTATTTATTTAGTTGTATTCAAGTTTGGTGATGATTTACCAGTCCAGTTATTTACCATGAGATAATAATGAGCAGTACGATCAATTGTACAATTGATAAACATGTAATCTATACATGTAGTTAAAACACCATTTAAAATTATAAAAAGTTTTTAAAATGAACAGATAATCACAGTTTATAATTATTATCATTTGTTTAGCTCCACAACAGATATGTGTTTGTTATTGTTATAATGTCTTATTAATAGTTTAATACACAACGTTCATTGGAACATACACACCTTTAGAAACTTATACCGGATGCCAATACCGTCAGCTTGATGTGCTACAGGGCGTTTCCAATTAATGATGAACTTGTAGGCATCAAGTCGTATCTGCATTATGTTGTTGATTAAGGCAATGAGAGGCGCAAGAGGAAACGCAGCAACGAAGAGTGTCACAAAACCATACTGCAAGAACGGAAGAATAAACAATTGCTCTAAACGTTGACTCATAACAATTATACTGCGAATGCATGAGGAGAGACTGACAAAGAGAGCATGGTAAACAGATAAGAGGAAGAATGAGATAAAGATGAGGAAATCATTCGAGACCTTGCACAGGTGGGGAGAACAGCTGGGGTGTGAGAGAGAGAGAGAGAGAGAGAGAGAGAGAGAGAGAGAGAGAGAGAGAGAGAGAGAGAGAGAGAGAGAGAGAGAGAGAGAGAGAGAGAGAGAGAGAGAGAGAGAGAGAGAGAGAGAGAGAGAGAGAGAGAGAGAGAGAGAGAGAGAGAGAGAGAGAGAGAGAGAGAGAGAGAGAGAGAGAGAGAGAGAGAGAGAGAGAGAGAGAGAGAGAGAGAGAGAGAGAGAGAGAGAGAGAGAGAGAGAGAGAGAGAGAGAGAGAGAGAGAGAGAGAGAGAGAGAGAGAGAGAGAGAGCTACAGAAGATACAAATAGTTGGAGGTGACTCGTTGGGAGAAAGTGGTGCTGTAACGTATCAAAGGGAATACGATTCACATCACACAGACATTAACATTTTGATAATTATGTTCAAATCAAAAAATACCTTTATCCCTCATGGCGAAATGCTCTTGTGATGTTTGACAGTTTGAGAGATGTAAATGATTGAACATGTCACTGTGTAGCTGTCGTTACACTTCAGTTGCCCAGCATAAGAAGGAATAAAACTTACTTGCACAATCATCTTGAGGTATTGGTAGAAGAGGACAAAGGTCGGCATGTCGTTTAGCAGGTTGTCCTGTTCCCATCTCATTGATTCACTGGCCACAGGTCCTATTGAAGGACCCACTGGTCCTATTGAAGGACCATTCTTCGTCCATATTCCAAGAGCTGGACTGTATATCTCGAGGTAGTTGGTCCATGCCTGGTTGCCAACCATGATGACGACAAACTGTTGGTCCACACGCAACCGTTTACCTCATCAGTTAGCACCAACGATATCGGTGGACAGACACTTGCGTTGTTGCATCAAGTGAACTTAGAGTGTACACAGTGTGCAGATTAACTTTCATTGTCGAAATTAACAGCATGTATTAACAACATGTTTGGCAATTAAGTATACAAAATCCATTAAAAAACTGACAAGTAGATTTTAAGAACCGGTGATAACATTATTGTTGCATCACCCAAACATGCATGCAATTGAAATGTAAGCCGTGTGATGCAATGTTAATTTTGTAAATTGTTTGGACAAATTGTTACTACTAACTAATTGATGAAGAAATGTAACTCATAAGAAATGACACGCAGAGGAAGAACAATATACTGCCATCTTGGAATATATCCGACATATACATACCTGGATGCATACTTCAATGATGCAACCTGAAGGATCACATTTGTCAACATTATAAAGGTGTGAGCCAGGGTAGGTGCCAAACAGTTTCTTAAAGAATGCCAAGTAGACGATGCAAGCATAGAAGTTGACAAACTCAAACAGGTAAATTTTCATCGTATGTTTGTAGGTGTACTCGGTGGTAGTGCGTGGCTGCTCCATCTTTGTTAACAAGATGGCGATGTGCGTGTAGATCTTGTTCAAAATCAGAATGATGATCAATTGAATCAAAGCAGACGACGCTGAAGGGAACAGAGATACGTTTGGTGTCATGATATTTGTGACATATGAAGAGTCAGAATTAGTGTTAGTGTCCATAACACTCTGTTACTCGTCGTAAGTATTACAAACAAAAAAATTACGTTATGATCCATGAGCACTACAGAGGCTACCTTCATGTTATGGTCCATGAACGACGCAGACACAGTCTGTGTTCATGTTATCAATATGGCCCATGAGCAGTAGATGCCACATTCATGTTATGGTCCATGAGAGATGAAGACGCAACGTTGAAGTTATGAACCATGAGCACTACAGAGGCAACATTCATATGTTAGGGTGTTATGTTGTTAATGGCGATGCTGGAATACGTATATGTCAAAAGAAATCATACATATTGCAATTAGCTTGGCATTTTGTCGTATCGTCAGACTGCCGTGCGCGTACAGTCCGTGGATGACGGCAAAGCGGTAGAGAATGACAACCTCGACGGCGGCCAGAGCGAGGCCTATCATCAGGCAGAAGACGACAAACGATACGAACTTGCGCAGCATTCTTTCCGCTAATGGCAAGAACGGCTCCTTCAGTTTGGTAACTGGATTCATCCGCCAAAACTGTTCTTTCGCCTTTCCACAGCTTGTCATCAAGAAAGGTAGATCAGCCTCCTGAGAAGGAATAAAAACGTTTTTCTTACTGTCGTGTCTTTTTTACTGGCCCAGCTAATAACACATCACAACCACGTTTAACGCATAAATCCCACAGTAATAAAAACAAATTAAAATGGTTCTACCGAACAAAAATTACATGATAAGTATTCCAATATTAGCATGTCTAAAACTCGCAGTAATCGGCAGCAGCGACCGCTGATACCCGAGGATGTGTTTACTCGTGATCGTGTCTATAATTTTTGCAAGTTACGAAACACAGACCAGGTATTGAGTAAATTGTCTACTACACCTCAAATACAACATTATAATGACACCACAACTCTCCAACAAATCTTGCTATAATGCCGTGAAAGAAATTTACGTTGAAACAAAATCGAAGTTATCTCTTCAACATAACAAACACCCAACGAGAACACTGACCAATCGGAATTCGTTTCACCCACCCATATGTCTGGCCGGACACGCTCTTCCGGCTTGAAGGCGGTGACGTGCCAGTCGTGTCGCAGCTCCATCTGCTTCCGTTTCCAGAGCTCGACGAAGACGAGCGACCACACGGCCATGAAGCTAGCAAAGAACACCGTCGCCTTGTTGTCGAACACGCTCGCGAGCCGGGCAATGTAGCAGCTCTCTCGCAGGCGCCAGTAGCTGCAGACGCCGCCGCATCGCGGACACATCGTCAGGCCGCCGGCGCCTTTCTGGTCGCATATCTAGGGAAGTTACGAAAATCGTCATCCTCTTCGTAAACTGGGAAGCGGGCACGTGTTCGGGCGTCTGCTGCCAGATTGCCCGCAGCACAACATGCACCTGATATCGTAATTTTAGTCGAACTGTTTACAGACACGTCGATGCCATTACGCATATCAAATCTACATTATATATGTAACATTAAAACAAGACTCGCCATGTTCAACGTTGATGACTGACAAAACATAATAATTGCATAGAATTGCAGTTTTACGCCTTGTCGCCAGTATGTGGATAGTTGTCCTTATAAGCAGAAATTAAGCACCTCGTTGGCCGGCGTGGAACTGCTGAAGGTGACCAGGCCGTAGACCACCACGGTGACGCCAACCACTGCTGCTGGTACGAGCATCTTCGTGTAGAAGTCCAGCCAGGCGAAGTAGATGCCGATCTTGTTGCCGAAGTACTTGCGGATGTCGTCGAGCGGCTGGCAGCAGTGCCACTGTGTTGGCCTTGCCCACGTCTCGTACAGCAACTGTCTGGTCACGGAACGAACATACGCCACCCTCTTTCTCGCACACATCTTACTTAAGATGAACGTCTCTTGTGCATCAAAATTTAAAAGGAAATAACTTCTAGACACGGTTCGTCTGATACGAAGTAATTTGTTATCGACAGGACATTAAATACTTCTGACAAGTGTCAGTAAATGCTTGAGGTGTCGACTTTTAGCTGTTTGTCGTTAAACATGATTTAGATACGGCTTGTCATTTTACAGATTCTCAGAGTGTCGGCAAATGACGATTTTCAAAACACATTAATACAATCGTAAACATATCGGAATAATAATAGTATTGTCTTAGTAGGATGTCAATTGATCAGCAGAACGCCGATGAATAAAATCATGAAACGACCTGCAACGTCACTCAAGACCTGGGTTGGAACCAGGACGACGTTTGCAAGCAAAAGAGAAACAGGGAGAGTTCCGCCAAAAAAGATAACGAAAGCAACATAAAATCCGTAGAAAGAAGTCAGCAAAACTCGTGTGGCTATGAAAGTAGAGCGTAGAGTACAATCTCAGATAAAGCGCATCGTTTCATGGCGCTGACGGGTAGTCTGTGCGATACCTTTTACACAAGTGCAACGTCATTTTGGTTAGTTGGTATGGACCGTCATGCAGAGGGAAGGCCGCCATGTAGACTTGTTGGTACAGCAAGCGGTCGATACCGAACTTGTCGTCGCGATCGTCGTCGTAACTCGTTCGCTGTAGTATCTCGTGCATCATTTGACTGCGTTGGGCGGTGCTGTCGGTCGAGCAACATGCAACACACAGACAGACATGACGCTACATTTCCGAGAGGTGTTACACAGTAGGCCTGCCTAATGGTGCATACAAATAACCAGATGTTTTGTAGGAGCTTACAGCCACACACCAAAGCCGTTGTTAAATGCCACTTCTTGCTACTGCTATGCGGGATACGGCCCACCCAGAATTCTTGTACCTGCGATGCCGATCGATGTTCGTGTTTAATTTCGTTTTGAATAACATGTTGTTTTGAAAGGAAGTCCTACCAGGAACTATCCAGGCGCAGGGCATGGGCTTCATTTACTATCAGTTCGGCGTTAGGCGCTACTTAGTTCCTACATATTCAAGGACATTTTCCAAGCAAAAGGATTACGTTCACGAACTAAAGAATCGCCAGTCTTCATCACTGTACCTCACTTACCTGATGAACACCTCCTTGTTGACCGTGAGGAACATGTCAAGTCGATGCATTTTGAATGGCGCTACGAAATATTTCTGCCGCATCGGTATCAGGTCGAGATTGTGTGTCAAGCAGTTTGACGGCGTATTCATGTCGGGTGTGTCGAGATCGTACTCGTGTATTGGCATCTTCATCTGCATGAACTCGGCCATGTACTTCAGAAGTGGTCGCGTCATGTGCAGTTTGATGTATCGATATTTATCGTCGTTATCCTGGGCATTCTCTTGGAGCTCGAGGTCCACGCCTTGTTTCGTAAGGTTGTTTTCGAACACCAGTCGTTTGTGCACCTTCCGGTCGTCGACTGTTATCGGGCGCACAAGCACGAAGTCAACACGGCGCTTGCCGTCGTCGAAAAGCATCGTCGTCTTCGACTGAATCACCAGTTCCTAGACATGGCTTTTATGAACACAAAGTCAAAAGCTCACCCGCCGTCAATGTCAATGCTACAGTATCGTTATACTTCACCTCGAGCCTCGGTGTTGTCCTGGCGCTCTAGTCTAGACCAATCTTTCATTGTCCGTTATTACCAAAGTAGTTTTCTTATACAGTTCCCTAAGTAGAAAAACGAAAATTATCAAATTAAGGCAAACGTTGATTTTGATTATAATCATATATTCAGACGTCTTGTGTGAAGTTCGCGCGTTAGCTGCTAAGAGCGTCTTGTTTCCGTTCTTTAAAACCGGAAGTTTGATGATGTCACGAGGTTGCGTTTTGGATGCGCAACTAGACAATATTTAAAGCGTCATAGCCTCTTATTGGCAGTAATAGCTACATGGGCAATTATTATCATGATAAAGTAGCCTATAAACATAGCTATCAGTAACATATAATTCCAGTGTAATGTTAGTCGTTATGTTGATTTTTTGTGATTAAAACTGCAATTCGTCATTGCTTTTGCGTGCTGTTCGAAATACAGTTAGTGATAGTTCAGTTCACAAATAATATTAATCCGAACATCAATCTTTCTTTAAAAAGTAAAAAGATTAACATTTCTGTATGACGTCACACTGTGGTACGGTAAGAATTAGATTTCAGACAACGCACGTACGTTACAGTTTGGTGATCGCACGCACGAAGTTAAAACGGAATTCAACTCGTCCTTCCAGTTACATACCGCAAAATCAAGAGCGTTTATGAGATGCAATGCGACAAGCAGTAAACGTGTATCCTGCTGGATATTGCAATTTGTTTGCCATATTTATAATAAAGGTGCGGTATGTGGTTTCCCATAGTCCGCTGCAACGTCTTCATCACTAAAACGTATACCGCCATTCGGATAATGATCACTGTAAATGAACTGTGTGGAAAACACGTTTATACGTGTTTATTACCGTGTGAGTGCGCTAAATACAACTTGCGGGACAGGAACGTAAGATCATGGGTTAATTGACTGGTTGTGGTGTGAAAATGCCCTGATGCCGTCCTAGCAGTACCACCTCGTTATCTTGGAAAGGACATTTTTGGATCACTTCTAATTACAGCAGTATTAAGAGAAACCAGGCATATGTTGGAGCGGCGAGCAGTTTCAAGAGAGACGTATCACATGACTACTTTAGTGTTACATGGTAATTGCATCTTCTGCAAAAACCACATTTTCCTCTTGAGGTGCCATAATTTTAAATTGTGCGTAGTTATGTATCTGACTATTAAAACCAAGGGCACGATATGCATAAATAGTTTAGTTGTCACTGTTACTTTGATTACCAACATACTCTATAGTTATAATAATATTATAATTATTTGCTTTGGTATAGCACCAGACCCATAATTGTTGTGGCATTTCTCATTATATTAAACTATAAGTGTTTTAACACATGGCCAGTAGATCAGCAGGATGCACAGTTTGACATTATTCAACCCAAAACAACTCTGAGTTGCATGCAACTTAAAATTAGCTCACTATATATTGAACAGGTCTGAGAGAGCATGTTTGGAATGTTTGTGTCTGCCAGGCTGGAGGGCTTTGTAGTTCGTTTATCTTGCCTTGTAGCCTGACAACTGACAGGTGGGGGTTTGTTGACATGTGCCACCCTCAAGGGTCATGGATGTGTTAACATTTGTATTAGCTATAGTAGAACCCTGGCACTGGGCCAGTGTCACACTGTTTGGCAGAGTTGGCATATTCACTGCTGATCATCATTTCATGTCTTGTTAATAAATAATTACCTGTTTTGTAAATGCTATGTTTTAATGAGCAGTTTTTTGGACATATTATTGAAAGTTGAATTCAGGTGTTTGAGGCCAATTTTCTCTGATATGTGCATTGAAAAAGTTGGGGGAAAAGCTCTTTTTAGAAGTAAACAGTGGGCGAACCAGGCCTCCAGTTAGCTATCACTGTCTTTGACTGCATGGATGACTTTTGTTCTCACATGGCTTTAGAATGGACATTATTCCAATATTTGTAAGTTGTGAGAATAGTAAAATACAAATGTACACCTCATATTCTTTCAAATTAAACACTCTAATTGAGATATAAATATATTAAATTAATTTCAAATTTGTAAAATGCAGTACAAGTCACTAGACATCATGTAGGATGGTGTAAAATTAAGAAATCATACAAAGCGTTTACAATAAAAAAAAATTAATAAACAATTATATTGTTTGATGTATTATATAGGACTATGTTTAGAGATTGTGGTGACAAGTTTCTTGGGAACCAATTTGAGAGTAGGATTGGAGGTGCAGATAGATAGGGAAACAGTGTAATAGGAGGTAAATGTGTAATAGGGATGGGTCAATGGCGCTAAGAGATAGAAAGACATAAGTTGGATAAAATAAAACATAAAATAGAAACTATAAAGAGATGGCTGAAGCAAGGGACTGTAACACAAGAAGAAAGCAGGAAATGGGGGATGTTATGAAAGTTACTAAATATACATTTTTAATCTAATCAACATGTCAAAAAAACATTATTAGTCTAGCTAGCAAACACATGAAAAGACATAAATAACTGTTTCTTGTCAAAACACACATTTCTTTGATGTCAAATGAGAATGTAACTGGGGAACTAATTACTGATTTAGCAATTTAGTGTGGGTTTAAGTTAATTAATGATGCACTCGCATGAGTACACATGATGGATGATTGACATCGGTGACATTTTGAGCACGGTTTTTACTTACCTGTAATGAGTGGATTCTAGGAATGATCTTTGTCTAATGGTGTATGGAGTCTAAAAATTGCATCAGCTGAGGATGGTAATAGGTAGGCTTTTTGTTAAAGTCTACAGCAGTGATGAAGGTGAGCCATCACATTTATACCAGACTGGTGTGGAAGGGTCAGAACGCGGTTATAAGCACATACATCCTACTAATGTCCAGTTAGTTGATAATCTGCTTTCTCGTCCATTTCTTTTGGACGTAGTGCCCTCCAAACACTGTTGCCTTTCATCATCTTTGGTGATCTTTCCTAGTGCTAGATGCAGTCAGCCAGTCAGGTTAGTTGGTCGGTTTCTATGGTCTGCTGACACTGAAAGGTCACACTGCACAGAAGATGTAAAGAAGTGTGGCCATTTTGGCAGTGATGTCCAGCAGCACCTGTGCAGGTGTCTCCACCATATTGCACCTTACATAATATAACGCATATCGTGTAAATACTTGTCATGTGGGTATGAGTTTCTCTAGTAAAGCTTGGATAGGGTGTAGTGAATTTTATTAAAATATTGATGAGCCCAGTAGCATTATAATTAGAGCAGTTGTGTGGCTGTTCAAATATTTGTCTAGTGACACTTATTTTGTGTGTATGAATGTTTTTAAATAGCTTTTTGTTTGGGACAAAACTGCCAGTGCTATAAACTGGTAACTGCATAGCTCTTGTCATGTAGTTTATGCAATGCAAAACGTTTAAAAAGTAACTAGTTCCTTTCGTAGAACATCGTGTTTACGAATTATATATTCAATTGATCATTCATTTAGCCATTGAAAATGATGTCCAGAAGACTATAGTGTAAAATTAGCTAGGGTTGTTTTTAATAAGTTGTTACACTGTACATGTTGGGTGAATCAGATTGACCAATATTGGTGTTGACAACCAGTCCTACAAGGCTGTATGTGACAAGATGTAACAGTTTGTCCAGACTCATTGCCATGTTCATGAAAAAATATTGAATTGTTTGAATTTAATGTATATTTTAAAACTAATATGTAAATTTTTATATATCTATTTACAAACTGTCACATTATTGTATTATTGAACCTTTTTGTGTCATGAAAACAGTGTTACAAAATATGTTTTCACAGTATTCCCTGATGATAATAGAATGCAATTGTGAATGTTTTAAATAACCATGTTATTGAATAGTTTTTTATGATGTTCTCTTTTCTTTGTAGGTAAGTACACCAAAAGTTATTCATCTTCTCGGATATTCCAGATACACAGTACTTAGTTTGACTGGTTGCTCGATGCAGGTAACATCTTTTATTTAAATAATTTTCCTGGTATCAGAACTTTGATCGTGGAATTGTTAGAAAAATAGCTAACTTTTATTTGTCATACACACACACACACACACACACACACACACACACACACACACACACACACACACACACACACACACACACACACACACACACACACACACACACACATAAAATATCTGAAAGAAAATGTTTTTAGTACCATATTGTAGTGAAATGTTTGCAATTTCTGTCTCAGCCTTTGTCATTAGTGAGATCAGCAAATACGTGGGTTGTGACTGTGCGTTTTCTAGATGTCACATTTACTCCACCCCGCCTACAATCTAATTTATTTTTTAAGAAAGACTTCACCACAACACAATCATGTTTAGTAGTAGATGAAAGTAACTATTTCAGATTAATTGTAAAAATTCATAATATATACCTGCCACATCGTATGATCTATAATTGCTCTTTTAACAAGCAGTTTGTTCCCACACTAAACTAGAAAGAGTTTGCTTGATTTCTGTGAAAGCCAATTCTCCATTTGTCATAATTTGTCCCACCCACCCCTCCTGCTATTGTTGTTTTTCATCTCATTTTGAGTGATTCAATTGCAACATTAAATTGAAAAGTTGTGCTTTTTCTCTGTGATTTCATCTTAGCTTGGGCAAGGCAGATGTATGACAAGGCAGGTTACTTTTGATGCTGTGAAATTAATGATTATTTCACAACTTCTGGTGATTTGTTTAATTTGTGAACAAAGTTGCAGTGCTATAATTACTGGGTGGAGCCTACGTGGGCTAAAGCCAAACCTTGAAAGATGACATTTATCTGAAGACAAAAGATTACTTTCTACAGGGCTCTTATGATGAGATAATTTACTGCTGCTGTAGGTTGTAGTAACTAACATCATATTACTTTTTTGGCAAAAGATAAGTGTAAATAAAGATTTATGTTTGTGAAGTTGGACTTTTGTGGTGAGACTGTGTTTTGAATACATTGTACTATCAAACACAGTTTTTGTCTTACATATATAATTGATAACACTGTATTTCTTGATTTCTTTCATTTCTTTCATTAATTTTAGTGTATTGTTTTAATTATAGCAGCCCTATCATGTGCTGTCCACGTTTTGTTTGATGAATGCTTTAATAATATTTTAAGTTATACTTTGATGAGCAAAACATAGTTTTACTTGGGTCACTATAAACTTTGACAATATAGCCATATCAGACAAAATCAAATTGATTGATGCACTTGCGACGATTTGATATTATTCACTGTTAAGTCTAGAGCAAGACCAGAGGTGATATAGGATTAAAAGGCTTTAAATCTGCAGCCACGGCCAAGGCCGTGTATAACTGTACAAAGCATTGGTGTCATGTTGGTAGACATATGTTTTAAAAAGTCTGTTTCATGTCTGAATTGTGGTAAGAGACAGTGTACACATTTGATAACATGTCGCCATTCTGACATTAACTTTTTCTTGGTTTCCAACGAGGATATGATGACAGTGTCGGATTCCAAGCATCATGTTACAATGCAAAGGATACAGTTTCTTTAATGGACGTAATAAATTTGCATTACCAACCATTTTATATATCCATTTCAGCACAATACACAGAGTATATAGAAGGAATGTTTGTTTTGTGGTTAGTTTCCACTGGGATGACCTGAGGGTGACGTTGACATAGATGTCACCAGTTTGGATAGCTCATATAGCAATTGGTAATTACACAAAATTGTCCATCTGTGTATCCAGTTGCACAAACGATCAGTAAAACTTAGGCGGGGGATGGTATACAATTTCACAGAGAAGTGAATTTGTGCATAAACACTGTTTTGTTTTGGAATTAATTTGAGGTACTACATAGGACATATGCATGCTTATGATCTATTTAAAGATGCCTGATATGGGGCTAGCTATGGGTTGTACTGGAACCTGTAAAAACCTCCAACGTTGCACACTTCAATGAATACACAAACAGTTCAAACATATTACATTTTAGAATAAATACCTACAGTTGTGCAATGATACTAACTTTGTCTGTCTTATCTTTGTATGACCTTGACAGCCTGAAGCCAGAGATGAAGCAGGGTTATGTCATTGTTGTTATTTTGTTGTTCAAATGCAAGAGCGTTAATTATTGACACTGATATTACACAGGTTATGTGAAGCATACTTGTTACTGATGAAGGCTATTAGATTGTGTGGAAACTAAGAGACAGAACTTTCTTTCATTGTGCACAGACCACACGCAGCCTTGCTCTAGGTAGAATGTCTAGTTCATGCGTAACACACATTTGTCATAAATTCAGTTGCTAAGATTTATTTGTTCCATCTGGTTTTCATCTGTCAACCATCATAATCCTGATTTATGTCCTTCAAGTACATTTGTCAACTGCACCACCTGTGGTATTCATTTATTTACTCTTTAATTTTATATCACTGCTGCTTACTACAGCAATCATATCTTTAAACTGAGCTTGTCTGTTACCCTTTTTTAATGTAAAGTTTGAAATATTGGAATGAATATTTTTTTAAACCTGAATGGGACCAATTAAATTTAAAATGTTAATATAATACAAATAAATGTTGTTTATGTTACTAAATGATCTATTTGGAATTTCAAAATTTTGCAGATACAATGTATGTGCAATTTTCAAACTGCTAATATATTTTAATAAATCTGAGATAAACCTTGCATAGATTTGCAAATTTGTGAATTGTAAATAAACCATTTCTTTATATTACGCTAACTTGGCAAATACATTTAAAGTTTTGGGGCTCCCTGTACACAAATAGGGGTGATATACAACTTATTCTCCCAAGCTAATTTTAGGTAACCAGCTAAATTATTTGCTGCATATTGGATGTCCATATTAATAATGTGACCATGTCTTATAACATACAATATTGCAAGTGTTTTGCCAGCGAATGTGAGGTACTGTAGTTAATTTCCAAGCCAGCCACGTGGTTGATGTGAGACAGTCACTCAGACCCTATACATGACACGTTGCTCCAGACTGTTTGTTTTCACAGGGGCTTGTTGTAGTTCTCTCCCCACGACTAAATATACAACCCTCAGGACACACTGTCTCTAGTCAATGTCCAGACTTGTGGTCAAACATAGGTCAGTGTTCCAAATTGGACAACAACGTCTGGGATTTGTTGTTATTTTCTAGCTGGCGTGACAAGTTACTGACAACTTGTTATTGTGTAACATAAAACAGCATAAACTGAGCAGTGCACTGGCTCGAGACAGGTGGGAATAGCATTCATATCTTAGACTGGTCTGTCGGTTACAGCAGATAAAATATGAGTAAAGATGGCACGTTGACCTTTATTTATTGGACCATTTTGACAGCGTTTAGCATTGATGACCACTATATTATGTGAGCATGATATATATATATATATATTTATATATATATATATATATATATATATTATAAATGATTTAGTCACATTTTATGTAAAAATAGATAAAGATGTCTTGGTAACCTTTAAAAAACAATATTAGAATTTATGTATTTATATTACAGTTATGTTGTTTTTTTAAAACATTTATTTGTGACCAGAACGGCTATTTTATTTATTAGACCCTGTAACGTGAAATGTGTTCTCAAGGAAGATGAACCCTGCTGGAGAGTGGGCCCTGACTCATGCTACCTCCACATTTAGAGCGTGGGAAATAACTCAAGGCATGTGTGTTAATTTAAGAAACCCGTATTCCATTATTTTATATGGCCATTTTATACGTGTGGAACTCAGATAATGCTGCCATTATGTTGTGGCTGCTCCATCTGCGACAACAACAGAGTAATAAGAGAAGAATGGTCGACTCTGACACTGACTCCTGCATTAATTTACAGCATCGGTGCTTAGTATCGCACCTGTATAGAAGACCTGGCGGTGTGTAAATGAATCTTTCTAAACTATCCTGTCTAGCTGTGAGACTGCTTTGCTTTAAATTGTTTCTTCATTCCGATAAGCCTCAGGGATGTAGTTTTATCATTTTATTTGCCTGTTCCTGCCAGTGATTGAGATGTTTGAAGACTGACAGTTTCCTATTTATCTCAAAGTTTATGGTTTCAACCTGACTTACTGGTCTCCATAAAATATTTCAGATTATTTTATGCAGCTAACATTTTATTAGTAGATATATAATATCTTTCCTTTCCAAACATGGCAGACTTCAGTAAATATACATGACAAATATTGTAGTAATTTGGTACACCATATCATTTGAACTTATTACGTAATGTGCATGCTATATCCTACACCCATTAATATTCTGATACAATTAACTTTCTCATTTCCTTTCCATTGCAGCAATCTGGGTAGGCGTTGTGGTGTTCATTACTTTGTACCTTCAATAGCGCAACCTTTGCATCTGCTACAACTGCATTTCCATTCTCTCTTCCTGTAACAAAAGTCAGAAATCAATTGTAGCAGACAAGTCACCAGATACCAGTTAAACCAGGCACTATAGTAGCCATTTGTTTAACCTTGAGACATCTACCCTTTATGCCGATTCAGGCTGACATTTCTTGAGTGTGTTACCTCCCCTGGCAATTCGCAGCGTTCTTCTGCTAAAAAAATTCTCAGCCACAGTCTAATGGCAATGTCACGACCTATTGTCATCCACATTAATCATCTGCGAAGTGGTTGTGAACTGCCTAATTGAAAAAATCTGTTTACAGACAGTTTTGTCTAGTTGTCTTAAATATTGCAGCTTTGATGTTTTGCCTTCAGCCCTAGTGCATAGTTCTGCAGTGGAACCATAAATCAGAATGCAATGAAACCTGTTTATATATCGAGCTGCAATTCAAAAGTGCATTTGCCTCGGGTCATTTACTGTATATCCATGTGCGGTCTGGCATTCATCACCCTAACAGAAGTTACAGACCACATTTTCTTATTAACAGCGATAAATGGCCACAGCAAAAGACCAAATCTGATTTGAGACAATTACCAAGTTGCGTGACAAAGGTTCTGCTGCCTACGGTTGGGTATAATTTTGTCTGGTGCAAGGAAAATGTCTTTCCCCTGCTGCGGCTTGGAAGTGGTGACTCAGTAAGTGTCATTATGACACAAGAGGAGAGACAGACAGTAAACCAAGGCTAGCTCTGCACTATCTGTAGATTGATGGAGTTGTCAATCAATGGCTGATTATGAAGACAACAAACCTGGTCCAGACACACACCAGACCATGCACAATCCTCACTTCTGTTGGCCGACACTGAGTGCCTTATGCCAGCCACTCCACAAGGGTAGTTAACTGGCTATATGAAACCACAAGTTTGTTCTTCTGGCACTTTTTCCTTCGCCTGCGTGGGTGGTCTACGAGACACATATTGTTGTAATAAAGATAACATTCCCTCCTGACAAAGACACATGAATAACACGCTTTCTAATCACGCAATCAAATTCTAGATGGTTGGTCCTTATAGGTTTACTATCATTCACAAGTTTTAATTATATGGGCATGAGTTAATGCACGAAAATATGATTTGAAGAATTCAGGGAGTATTTTCATAGTTTACTAAATGACATCACTGACAGGACATTCCATATGTTTAACCCAATTTCACTTGCTGAAGTTTATACTGAAGATAACAGAATTTTAGGGGGAAATTCAGTTGATGATAACACTGATATATATCAAGAAAATCACTTACATAGACTTTATAAAAGCAAATGAAAATGAGCCACCACTGAAGACAGCTAAAACTGTATCTGATTGTGAGATGACAGACTGTGTAAGTGGCAGTAATTGCACATGGCCACAAGTGAGATAGGGGAGACTCATGATAGAGGAATGATGAATGCACTGGTCTTGATCTGCCAGGGAGAGAAGAGAGTTGATAACCCTCCCCACAGCACAGACATGGGCAGGGCAGATACCCTGGTAATAGAGCTGGCATAGTTTGTGCCTGATAGACTTGATGGCCTAGGTGTAGGCAGGTTTCTCTTGGTTGAGTTGGTACTTGTTATTTATGCTGTGTTTATAAATATTCTCACTGGCATTTCCTTGTCAGTTCTCTGCAGCAGAATTAAATGCGATGAACTAATGGTTTTCAGATGGGTCCCTGGCATAAAACATGTGTAGACAGGATTAGTGATGGTGGTGTGTGTTTCTCAGTGCTTATCTCATGACAAGTAGATCCCTAGGTCTCTGGCCAACCTAGTCATTTCATGATGGCATACAATTGCAATAGAGAAAGAAAGTTAGAAATCCATGCGTTTGAAATGGCATTCTAAAATTTATATAGATATTTTATATTTTGCCTGGGAAGTAAAATATTCCAGTATACCGTAACATGAACTAACGCAGTGATATTTGTCTGAAAGTTCTATGTTTTAGCTGCTGATCTTAATAAAATATTAATAGCAAATAACAGAAGATTATTCATGGTTTGTTTGAATATCATGGTGAAGAACAATTTATGATTATGCAGACAAATATGTGCACATGCAAGAGTTGAAATGGAAGAAAGAATGCTGTAAGACTTGGGAAGTTGACATGGATTAAGGCAGAGGAATGTGTCTGACTCCCGTGTCCGTGATAGACAGAAGAAGTTGTAGATGAAAGAGAGATTGTTAGACCAGACAGACCGGGCAGAGAGATTGACCAGAGGCCAACAGGTTAGTGGGGCTGTTAGACCAGACAGATCCGACAGATGCACATAACAGTTGAGTAGACCAATGATAAATGGTGCGTTGGGTTGTATCCTTTTTCCGAGGGTCTGTACCTTGTGGCCAGCTGTGACTGTTGCTCCCTGGCCGCACAGACGATGATGGAGCAAGTGTCTGTAGCGTCTGCGCTAATGCGTGTGTCCAGGATGCAATGTGCAGTTTTGTGCACACCTTGAGCTGAGAGAGATGGATCGGCGGTCATGATGAATACATGCCCTGCCCTGAGCATTGTAGCCAACAGTGGAGGGCCAATTTATCAAAAACAGGAGGAAGATCTCTGAGGTGTAAGTTACCCAACCCGCAGTGCATTACTTAACACCCCCTGCAGGGTGGATACAACAACACAGGGTGATTGATAGGTACCTACTTCTGGGCAGAGCCGAGTTGGGCTGGCTGTCATATGCATCACTGGCATTGACTGGCTTCTATTCTGAAAAAGGGTTTCCAGCCTTGGCCAATGCAGGCTTTGTCTTCTGTCTGGCTGTTGATGTCTGGCTCTAAACCGCAATTGAATAATGTGTTTTTAACAGGATTCAGGGTTTTCGTCCAGAAGTGTAACTCTTCAGCAGACATCAGTAAAGGTTGATGTGTTTTTAATGAGGTACGCTTTCTGCATGGTGACCTTTACTTGGGTGTCACATTACAGAGGTGTTCAATGCATTGCCAATTGTTGTAATGCTAGACTTGTCACTTATTATGATGTCACATTGAACGACTGATTATTAGTTAGAGCCCTGGTGACAAAGATTAATAACCTGGGCTATTTTCAATAAAATGGTGTTTGTTTTTTATTATTTCATAAACTGTTCTGCACATATTTCCCTAGCACACTAAACATTTTTAACAGTAACACATATTTTACATTTATAACAGTTAAAATTAAATTTCACTGAAAACAATAAGGATAAACACAATTGGCAATAAACCACAACATGTCCGGTAGTAATTAAATAATCCATGTCAACATTGGGAGGTGACATTTATTAAACTGTCGTTCCTTTGATGTATAGTCATTTCCATAGTACATGTTACATTGCATTGTTGTGACCATGTTAAAGGTGAATTAATATCAGCCTACAGGTAAACGTACCTGGGCCAAGAACCAGAATCTTGTTCTGAATTAATCACTTTGACACCAGTGAAATAAAGTGAAATAAAAAAGGATCAGTTCACACATTCACCATAATGCAAATTAAAAACCATCAGAAGAAAACATGCTTTTTAAAATGTTGTCTACCAATTCCAAATCATATTTGAAAACAAGCAGTTTTAGCACACAAAGCATACCTTGGATATGTTACATTTTATTTATTGTATAAGGTTTGGTAGGTTTTAGCACTCATTAACCCCAATCTGGTTCGTTAGTTAGATGGGCCTTTTGAGGGTAGCAGGCAATAGCTGGTCAGTTTAATGTAGCTGTGTCCAGCTAATGGTCAGTGATAGCCATCTGTGCAATCTGCCAGCAGGCTCGTGAAAGGAAGTCTGGTTTGACAAAAGAAATGAATTCTCCAGGTATTTATCATCTTGAATGTATCGACAAAGGTGGGAAGGGGCACAGTGACATAGAGTTGTAAATGGATTATGGGTATAATTATAGGATGGATGGAAAATATACCATCACACAAACTATGGGTTCGAGACATGTTTCAGTAGGTTTGTAAATGCTCCCTTCACCCTGTGTCCTGTGTATGTGTTGTGAGTTTTGAGAGCAGCCCTTGCAATGTGGTCTGCATGATAAACTCCTCATGTGTGAAGCTAATAGTTGGTTAAGATGAAATATGATGCAGGATGAAAGAGCGGGAGACAATTAGATTGCAGGGCATTGATAGGAACTGCAGGGGACATAACGCAGTCCAGCCACGCTTGTGATTCAGTTAGTAAATCAACCATTTTCCAACCAGTTTTTGCTATTTATGTTCACAACTTGTAGATGGCTGGTGTTAAAGTTTCACTCGTGTTAATGGTGGCTGATGTAAACATGTCTCAGTGCGGCCTACTCGGTAATTACAACTTGTTGCGCTCTTCAATTATGCCTACCTTTAGTTCAGATAGTTGGTGAAAGGACACGGAAATTCCTGAACTGTCATTGCATTTGGAAACATGATGTAATGATATAATATTTGTAATTATAGATATATTTTATTTTATTAGGTAGATTGAGTTGTTCTAGATATGAACATGCATATTTATGAAATATCCAAGTTAGTGTCCATAAATTTGTCATGTACATATGTAAGTTAATGAGGAAGTAAATGTAATGATTTGTATATTTATTTTGTTATTGGTGTAATTACTTGAAATATAAGCCTGCAAAGGATAAAGTAACTTAAATCTAACTACTGGCATGATTGACCAACTTTCTGCAGAGATATTAGTCCACAGTTGCTCACTGATTAGAAGAAATGATTTGTGTTTGAAGCCCGAGAGAGGTGTTTCATTAAAACCTACTCACTACTCTCAGTAGACCTGGAAAGGCATTTAGTGGCGCTCAGGCCCTCAGAGGGTGATTTCAAACCCATTTTCTCCCCCATGATTCCTTTGTGGGGTGAAATTTACTGACAATTGCCTTGTTTGCGGGTTAAATTAAAAGTTAATTTCCGTTGATGCAGGGATGAGTCTTGTGTCATTAAATAAAAATCTGAAGAATGTAGGTTCCAAATGACCTTTCAACTCATTGAATAAAAGTTGATTTATCAAATGAAGCACACAAGGGAAATCGGCCAAAATGCTTTGGGAATTTGCTAATGTTGTTTGCACCTGTGAGCTATTTTAGCAAGGGATATATTTTTGTCATGATCTTACAGTTTTTCTATTCAGCCTTTTTATTTTAGCATTAAATTTTTGCATGATTTGAAATAGTTAAAATTTGCAAGTTATTTGTAGAAAACACCACAGCGGGAATCTAAATGTTGATGCACTTGGAGAAGAGAATGCCTAAGCAATTTATTAATAACATGACTATTAATTTTTTATAATACATTTATATACATAATACAACTATTTTGAACAAAACGACTGCCACTTGTCGAAAGGAACTGTTTTATTGGTTCTTGTGGCAAGACACTAGATGCTTTATGGACTGCCATCAGGGCCACTAGGAGCAGGTTAGTGGTCTCCCAAACACCACAGATGGTTTAATGTTGACAATTACGTCACTAGTCAGGTAAAGTAAGTAACCACACTGTTGTAAATCTTGTTTTACTGCTGGGTAAATTAGAGGGCAGAGGGTCTCAGTTGTCAGACATAACGGTTTATGGCAGGATAATTAATGATCATGTTTACAAAATGTGTAAAAGCTGTTTACTGTCATTTTAATAGCCACAGTTTAAAGCAATAAATTACCTAACAGGGAGTGGTCTTTAAGTAATTTAGGTGTTCAGATGAAAAGACAATTGATTTTAAAAGATTGCACAATTTTCAGGAACAAAAACAGTAAGGTTTCAGAATAATTTTGGTAATATTTACCCAAAGAATATGTACCCCGGTATACGGTTTCTAATAATACTACCCAGATATGTAAGTAATAAAACAACAAACTTATACAATCACCTATAAGAACATTTATTAATTTATGTGAATTTGCAACATACCACATATATATATATATATATATAATATATATAATACCATATATACACACACATATATACTATATATATATATATATATATATATATATATATATATATATATATATATATATATATATGTATATACATATATATACACACACATATATACATATATATATATATATATATTTATATATATATACACACACACACATATATATATATATATATATATATATATATATATATATATAAAATTGTATACTGGGATAAAACCACAATATAATTTCCAAGCATGCAGTGGTAAAAATACAACTTTTAAATATTTCTATGTTTAAAAGTCAATTTCTCAAGCCAGCCGGAAGTTACCTATGTCTGGCTTACGTCATGCTTCACTGCCTGCTAATTGTCACATGACACAGGTGTACCGACCGGACAGGAACAGGATGGCATAAATCAACCAGAACATGTATTTCTTTGTGCGACATGACTTCTCTTGATACTCTCTTGTTGCGCTGCGTCTGTCTATCAGTTTTTTATCAGCTATCATCTGTTATGATGGATGTAGTGTCGCGGTCTTCCTGTAGGTGTCTTACAAAATGTGTGTCCTCGAAACATCGGCGACGTTCCTGTCTATACTCGCAATGAATGCTATCATTCATGAAAGACTTAATCTGGCACGGCTAATGAATAAACGATGCATATTTTATAAGACATGTTAAACACCATGTGGCTGTCAAATAGTATATGGCCATGCCAACAGCCATCACCAACAATTTAGCTAAGCTCACCACAGAGAGAGACCATAATTTGTGTAAATTTTTATTTTGGTTTCATTTTTGAAAATATTGAAGGAGCCACTGATGTAGCTAAAATGATTTGAATTGGTGTTTGGCTCAGACTTAATTATGTAATTATGACATTAGTCATTAAAAGAATATTTTGAATTTAATTCTCAAGTATTATTTATCTCGTTATAGAGTAATTAATCAACATTCAAACCTATACATTATCCCAAATGTTTAGTGTAGTTCTTATAAAAATCACTGCAGGAACTTTTAAAATTTATGATTTCCATTGGGGCTTAGTGAAAATACAGTGAAAAATGGTGGAAATACTTTTGTTCCTCCTACATACATGTACCATAAAATATACATTCCAATTCCATGTAAATATTTTCAATGATTTTAATAAAAGTGTAATATTACCTGTTTACACACTGCAGAAGATGATTCACAGTGGGCTACAGTGTTTAACTGTATTTAGTGGTTGTGGTAATGCATTTGACCACTATTTGTTAATGTATAATTAGTGACATTGCTAATTCATATAGACCACAAATGAACCTTTAGTAAAACTACACGTTACAAATTTTGGTGTTAAAGTTTTTAAACGTGAACATCGTATCAGTATACAACTGCGTGTAGAGTGGAGATAGACATCGGTATTTGCAGTCCAGACACGTCAGCCAAGCTGGCATGTTTAAAAATAAAGTTTGAAAAAGGATTCGAGTACCGTGGGGGCCGCGGTCTCAGCTCTCACCCTGTCTTTACCCTGGCACTGCCTTTTGTCCTCAGCACTGAGTTATATGAGAACTGAATAAACAGTGATTAAAATGGCAATGGAAGCATCTGTTTTCGTTTATAGGGCATTATCTAGCAGACACACCCGAAAAGGGGGCGGTGTCTTTGCGCTCTCAAAAATGTGTGTCTGGGATACTAATGTGGTTTATATTAGCAACAGATAATCATAAAAAATAGTACAGTGTTTGTCACATTCCATTCTTCATACACATGGCATTTATGGTAGAAAATATTTAAGAACGTTTAAGATTATTTCAGTGATCGAAACTTCTACAAAGCTCAACTCAGCAAGTTGATGTACGTGTAAAATATGATGTCTAAAAATGTCTTTAACATAATGGAAAGTTAGTTATCCTGGTTTTTATATTACAAGCATAGCGTAACTGGTCAAGTGTCAAGCATAACGTTTAAATTAGGTATATGGTGTTAATTTCAGAAACAGATATATCTGTTGGGTGATTTTTTTGTATTATTTTTTATTTGTAGTGAAGGAAAGTATGAGGATGAAGGAAATAACTGTGTTAGTGCGACTGAAAATGACACTTCCATTCACATGATGAATATAAATGTGATTACCTATAAAGTATCTTTACTCTGTCCTTTAAAAGACACTAATTATACACCAGAAGCTCCTGTGTCATTTGTCACCAGACTTGGTGGCAAGACGTCATTAAAAAAATTACAAAGCTCAAATATTTAGTTAAAGTGAAACTCTGTAAGGAAATTTGAGGCGTTGTGGAAATTGTCACTTTGCCAGGATTATACATCTGAACATTCAGAACAGAATTACACATTAACCACAGATTTTTCCGAAGCGCAGTCTGGCTTCAGATGTGGCAGAAATCCAGATTTCCTCATTATGGAAAGCAGCTTTTGACAACAAAGGATAGAAACCGCAAAATAAGACATTTGAGCTTGCACGGCAGGAACGTTGAAAGCATTTTCTGTCAAGAAAGAAACCTGCTTCACAATGAAATCATTGTCAGAACTATTGAACTGTACTACAATTTTCTTGTTGACTGCACTGTCATGAATTGGTTGGCCACATGTGTAAGATTTTGCCGAGTTGGTTGTCTAAGTCTGATGAATTTTAGGATGTATTTTTTTTACAAATCCTGTCACATGGTGTACTGGTAACTAGATAAGTTGAAAGCAACACGTTTCGGCAAGGCAGGTGGGAAAACTTATTGGCAGGAAGTGAGGTGGAACTGTTTGATATGACAGGAGCAGATAGCAGATCCAACTCTTATAAGGAGGAGATAAATAGCAGCTGTTGTGGCATTTACATCAGATGATCACAAACTTGCCCTCATAATCATATCTATAGCTGGCAGCTACGTGCGTTAATTACAGCTCATAGCACAAATATGTTACAGATTAAAAGCAATCGTTTCAAAGGAACTCCAGTCTTAAAAGTTAACTTCCAGTCCACTGGAATGGTAAAGATGCCACAGATAAACCTACTCGTCTGACGTGACTTTTGGGGGACCTGTTTTTAGAGAACAAGAATGCGCAGACATACCTAATGTTGATTGCAGTTTTGTCATCATTTTGGGTGCCGCCTACGTTTATTTTTGTTATGTAACAATATATACACCTGCTGTTCTCCTGGTACTCATCTGACATAACTTTTGATATTGGATACCATAATTGGTTTTTGTTACTGAGACAGCGGTAATAGTTGTCTCAGGCACCCAGATGGCAGACAAGATTCTGAATTAGACCCTATAATTAGCAAGCCTGGCTAATTAGTACTTGTCATTTATTTCGGTGTGCCAATGCATGTGTATTTGTCCACAAATCTTGCAAAACAATCTAAGAAGTTTGCAACAATCAGAGGAGACACTAGAACAAATTCCAGGTGGGAAGTGGGAAACCATATGAAACTTAAAACCCTGTGTTTATAAGGGCAGGACCAGAACCAGTATTTTTGAACTGGTTTTCTGTTCGCAACAGACGTCTGTAACCTAACACTGACTGATTGTGCAAGAACTTTTTGAAACAACAATTTAATGAACCAAACACAGTAATAGCATAGCTGGGGGTTGTGTTACCTTGGAGCATGAACTTTTGTGCAGTTAACTGGAACATCCTTTGAGAATTACCTAGTATGTTATCTTTGTAATTACAAAGTTGTTATGTTAGCGTTTTTGTTAAAATGTTTGTATTTCTAAGGGCCATGCTTATGAATAATTTAAATACAAATTATTATTACACACAATGTGTATTAATGGGTACTGAATATAAAAAAGTCAGTTGTATTTATCATTAGAACTTGTTGGAGCAAGGGACTGCAATTAACTTGTTAAATTATTTTTATTTATAAACGTAGGTGGTCCTGTGCTGACTTTGTTTAGTTACTGATGAATATCTGTACTCAGTATGTATTTGTCACACACACGCATGCCCGCATGCACGCATGCACGCATGCACGCATACACGCATACACGCATACACGCATACACGCATACACGCATACACGCATACACGCATACACGCATACACGCATACACGCATACGCATACACGCATACACGCATACACGCATACACGCATACACCACACCATACGCACATGCATCCACCCACACACACTCGCACACACACTCACACACACACACACACACACACACACACACACACACACACACACACACACACACACACACACACACACACACACTCACACACACACACACACCACACACACACACACACACACACACACACACACAAACACACACATACCCCTTATCACATACTCTCTGGTCCCCCCACTTACATAGAATAAATAGACACCACACGCCCATTAAGCAGGTGTACACTCACAATGCTGAACGAACAAGACATTTGGGTGGTCTACCTGTTTAGCTAAGAGTCTACATTGTCATCGATTTGGGAGAATAAATGATTTCTGATCAGTGGAAATGCACCCACGCCTCTATGGTCTTTCATGTGGAAAGCGGGTGGCTCTCTGATAACTACTGATACCCCTGGTCAATGCCACAGGCGCACAGATTAGAACACCCAGGGCAAGCATATCTCCCCTACCCTATCAACTTTTTTGTGACTGAATCTATGCTGACAAGAGACGGTGGCTATGTTAAGTGTTTTCTAACAGAAACAAGCTTGTTTACAGTAACCCACAATGCCTTGGGATGATCGCAGAGAAAATAACACCATGAGGAAGTGTCTGGTGTCTTGGGTTTCTCAGGGTGTGTGTGGTCAGGGTTTCCTGACAAGATTCAGAGTCTCATTAGCTGAAGAAGTTTACACCTTCTGATAAAACCAACACAAGTCCAAGTTGATTACACTAAGCTGTGCCAGAACACTGGCTAGTGCATTCCAGTTCAGAATAAACATGTATGAGAACAAGGGATAATTGGAATGGGTAGCTGACTGGCTGTTCCCACCCCAGAGAATCTAGTACCCACACTGAAGGGGTGATAACCTCTTGGGGAATGACCACATAGCAACTGGTGTGCTGATAACCTTTCCGTACAACCCCAGCACTCAGGGTACTTGCCCTCTTGATAGGGTGTGATCACTGATATCTAATTAATCACTAGAGATACAGACTTTAGGTTGTTTTATCAGTGTAGTTCACCGTTTGATCTTGTATAAGTAAAAGAGAAATAATTTCAAACTGACCCATTCACCCAACCACACAGATGCTATGATAGGATAAAAGGAAATCTTTATTAAGTACGTTGTGTTAGTGTCACACCTTTTAATTAATCAGTAAATCTGACTTGTCAATAGTGCTATGACTTGATGGTTATGACTTGATGGTTATGACTTGAGGGTATGTTCTCGTGTAAATGTCACACAACATCCTGTGGACATTTCATAAGAGTTTTATCTGTGTTAGTAACATACCTTTAACACGATCACTTGTGTGATATGAAGCAAAACTGGTGTTTGATGGTGATGTATTTGGGGAGCCATTGGGTTATGATGTATTTGGGGAGCCATTGGGTTATGATGTATTTGGGGAGCCATTGAGTTATGATGTATTTGGGGAGCCATTGGGTTATGATGTATTTGGGGAGCCATTGGGTTATGGTGTATTTGGGAAGTCATTGGGTTATGGTGTATTTGGGGAGCCATTGGGTTATGATGTATTTGGGGAGCCATTGGGTTATGGTGTACTTGGGGAGCCATTGGGTTATGGTGTATTTGGGGAGCCATTGGGTTATGGTGTATTTGGGAAGCCATTGGGTTATGGTGTATTTGGGGAGCCATTGGGTTATGGTGTATTTGGGGAGCCATTGGGTTATGGTGTATTTGGGGAGCCATTGGGTTATGGTGTATTTGGGGAGCCATTGGGTTATGGTGTATTTGGGGAGCCATTGGGTTATGGTGTATTTGGGGAGCAGTTCTCTTACCTGTGTAGCCTGTTGTAGCAAAGAAGGCTAACAGGTGACTAAGTTTACCCTTTAGCTGTTTTTTTCTGAACATTCTTTGTGAGTGTAAAGAGAAGAGGAAGTGGTGTATCCAGTGGCCGGGTGATTTATCACTTTGTTGTATCCCAAGTCAACTAATGGGTGGCTTTTACATTCTACGACGACCACTTGTTCGTTATACAAAATGTGTTATAAGGAAATACCTGTAAAGTACAATTGCATGTGCCAAGAGACAGAAACGTTTCCCTGTGCATCTCAGGTTATTGTAAATTGTAATCTTTGTTCTGTCTGATGGATGAAAGCCACCATTAAGGTTGAGTCTATCTAAGCTATAATTGTGGGCTTCTGCTAATGAACAGGGAAGTAGGACAAACATGCAGTGAACTATCTCAGATATGGACACTGCCCTGTGTGAACCTGATGGAAAGAGAAGAAATAATAGAGAGAGATGTAGAGACGGACGGACGGACGGACGGACGGACGGACGGACGGACGGACGGACGGACGGACGGACGGACGGACGGACGGACGGACGGACGGACGGACGGACGGACGGAGGCGGACGGACGGCGGCGACGGACGGACGGACGGACGGACGGACGGACGGACGGACGGCGGACGGACGGACGGACGGACGGACGGACGGACGGACGGACGGACGGACGGACGGACGGACGGACGCGACGGACGGACGGACGGACGGACGGACGGACGGACGGACGGACGGACGGACGGACGGACGGACGGACGGACGGACGGACGGACGGACGGACGGACGGACGGACGGAGGACGGACGGACGGACGGACGGACGGACGGATATACAAATACACACAGGAACAGGAGTTTTCTTGAGCCATGGAAAGAATTTGTGATGCTTCTCCATCCCATACCGAACTGAGTAGAAGAAGAAGATTAAAGAACGATGCTGATTTACACATCACTTGAAATAGAAGGTGTCTTTGTACCATGCGCCATCCCCTCCGACCCCGGGCACTTGATACACAGACAAACAGCTTGAAGTGCAAGACAAACAGCTTGAAGTTGTTCACATTAGCTCATTATTTAGGTAACTAGTTGACATTACACTCTCCCTGCCCCAGTGTGAAAGCTGGCTCTCTCTGCCAGGTATCTGTAGTCTCCCGCGGCACCTTTGTTCACTGCGGGATGGAACGAGTCTCAGCCAGCTGGGATACATCACACCTTGTTGGGTGGCGATGGTTGGCTAGTTTTGTGTTACCACATGCAGTGCCACCTGGTGTCAGCAGTTGGCGACCTGTGTACACCTGTCTGTCAACACAGGGGTGTAGGATGTAGATTACACAGATACAAGACAGTTGGTCCTGTGTAGGCATTGGGTGTACATTTCACCCTGGTTGCTATGGAGATGACAAGGGGCATCAACAAGTGCATACACAGTTGGCATATAATATCAACTGCAAATTGTCTGTTACAAATGTATTTGGCTTTTTCAGAATTTTGTGTTGTGTTTATGCAAAATTATTTAGCTGATTTAACTTTAGACTGGTCTATTGGTTACATTTGTTCTTTTCTATAATTGTTCTACTTTTTATGGTCAACTCAGAACTCTGTATCAGCCATACTTCACTTCACTTTACTTTATTGTCCTTAAAAAGGATATGCATTTTACAACTCATGATCACGTCTAAAATATATGGGATGGTCTATAGCTAAGATATTGTCACACTTGTTCAAAAGTATATTTGTTTAAATAGTTTATCTATCCATTCTAAATTTATGTAAACACAGTTTTAATCACATCTCATAACCCTCTCTAACATGAGTAATATACAGAGTATGTTACCCAGACTGTACGATACACCAGCTTCAACGGGTCATATGCTTTGATTACGGAATTTCCATATACTGTTTAATCTTAGTAAGATATAGAACCTAAAACCTGACCGATCTTGTAACATACAGTGTAAAAAACATACTCATGAATTCACATTCACAGCAGACAAAGCAACTTCTCACACAGAATAACAACTTCCAAACAGAGTCTGTTTTTAGATGATGTGCTTTGTAACTGAATTACTTCTCTCCAGCAGCTGTGCATTCTGGGAAGGTTTCTTTTACTGTTGTGCAATAGACGATCCTTTTTCAATTACTGGCAAGCCACCCGCAGGCATCATGTCCGACTGAATGACGGAGAACATTTGTAAATTTATAATTGGCTGCTGAAGATTCACTTATGGCAGCCCTTCAAAGGTGTTTTTTACAAAGTAAATCCCTTCCCTGAGGCAGATAGACAGTGTGTGCAGATGGCAGAGTGGTGTGTATGAGTCCCATGTTTTGTCAGAAATAGGCACCTAGAGGTAATTATGATAGGATTAAATCTGTGAATCAGAGTCAGTTTGTTCATTGATAAAAATCACATACTGTAGTGACTCTACCTATTCAAACATTTAGTCTTGGACACCCAAAATATCTACAAAAATAGTTATTTTGTATACTGTATGTCTTCAAACAGCTGTCATTTTGACATTCAAAGGCCTCTGATCACTGTAACTGATAACTGGACACAGGTTTTCAGTCACCAGGAATTTGTTTTCAGACAGCTAGACATTTACTTATTTTAGGTGGCAAATACATTCTGTCCCTGTGGTATGCTTAAATCTTTCATAAGTAAACAAGTGAAGCAAACTAAAAAATAATTGAAATAAACAGATATTCTTAGATAGTTACATATATAAATAATAATCTGTATGCCAAGTATGATGAGTATTTTATATTTTGTTTTGCAAAAATACATTGCTAGTGGCTGGTGCCACAGCAACATTCACTATTACATCAACCGTCATCATTGTTGTCATTACAATTACATTTGTAATCACTCACAGACATTGTAATATCCAATAACTTTTACCTAACCTTGTTAGAAAGATGTTGGGCTGAAGTCTGCAATAAAGGCAACATGTGGCAGTGAATTTCTTCCATTCTCTGCCTCGCCCGTGGTGTAGATTAGGTTCGGTGTGATACAAAGCTGTTGCTTAATCCACCTTGAAGTGTTCAGTCATGCAGAAGTACAGATTGTGACAAGTTTATCTTTAGTCTACCGTAGGTTCTTAGCATTCCTCGGGCCTGTTTCCCTAAGTACTTTCTTAAACCCACATCTATCTCTCAAGAATAGAACAAATATTTTGTTCTGAGATAAAAGTCGGTTCAACTTTTTTTAGTTCTTTGAAACAAACGTCATGATTTCCCACACTTCAGAACCCCCACTTGCTACAGAATGTCAAGGAGTGCTCATATTTGGTCCAAGTTTAGATCTATTGAATATGGATACATAACAGTAAACTATCTAACTACAGTAAGCAACAGGATCAGCATATTTTTATAATAAAAACAAAATCAAAGTGGTAATTGTTGGATCCCTAAAATTAACATTACTTGGCCAGGTACCTACCTATCTGCCAACTCGTTAGATAACATTTGAATGTCTGTGAAAAAAAACCCAGCTACAAAGAAAGTTGTTTTAGAAGGGTATTGATGAGGGGAATCTGGTACAACTGGAGATGTCAGTACATGCATATTGCTGACATAACAAAATAGCTTCTGAATTCTCCATCGAGAAGGAAAGTATTGAAATTTCCTTTTATCGTAATACACAGAAAAACAAAGCGTTTTTGTGTGTAATATGGTGACTAAGTAACATAAGCCTCTTAATTAACAAAGATGTTATTTTATGTATTCACATGGGATGGTGGATTATCCTCAGTCAGTCACCATGGCATTAATCCACCTACCTACATGATGTGTAATTTGCCAGGCCAGCCCAGTGATCCCTGTCTGCTCCTCAGGGTATTGGGTGCCAGGAAGCTTGCCATCATTACTCCTGTGAGCCTGACAGCACAGGAAGCTTAGTGTCAACATCATAGATGGGCTCATGTCTATCCAACCTGGAAATCTTGTTGTCAAAATTTTATATTTCACATCCGTCTGTCTTCTGTGTAATATTTTTAGTACAAGGAAATAGTGTAATATTAGACTAATATTTAATTATACATTGTAAATATATTTTTTTAAATTTAATTTAAAGTGTCATTTTAAATAGAATGTCATTAGCTGTAATGTAAATAAATGTATATACAGTGTAGCTATGTGTTTGTTATTATTCAATAATAACAAAAACATATCTACCAATAAGATTTGGTTGTCATGTTGGATTAAAAGGAAGAACGTTTCATAAATCTAAATTTATGCTGATGATAAGAAATATCAGAATTCATCCAAGTCCCAGAAATTTATGGTTTTGTGTAGTAGTTGTCCACAAAGCAATGTCTATACAAATAGCAGAATATCATTTGAAAATTAATTAGTCACAAGCAGACATACAATGTATTCGTAATTACATTTCCTGAACATGTTGAAGATGGCCAGCTGTGTGCGGCCATGTGTGAAGGTCATGTGACCTGTCTGGCCGTGCATGCTAGTTATGCATGCATGGCTCAAGAGTGATTGTGTAACTGTGATAATCACACTGTGCTAATTGCAGTGCCCTAATTACACTGGCCATAAGTCATTAGTCCAAAGTATGAACGGAGGTAATTAGATATTGACCAGTTATGATATTGATTATTGAGCTGAGTATGTCTGGAGAGGTCCTCTTCTCCTGGTGTTAATTCAAGTGTTTGTCAAGCGTGACTGTGTCATGATTACAGGCTAGGCGTGACTGTGTCGTGATTGTAGGTTATCTGTCAGTAATTTTAGTTCCTGGGCATCTCAAGTGCTGAGTACAGGATGATTAAGTTGTCTAGTCATATTGATTGTTGGGGCAGTCACCTTTCACAATGTCAGACATTATAGATAGACCTGATAACATTTTGTAGTCACCATCATCATCACTAAACCTCGACAGCAACAGCAACAACCCAAATGTTGACCACCAGCTTTCTCGCATTCCACAATGAATCAGTGACATTACAAAACAGGATGATTAGACAGAGCGAATGCATAGCTTCATTACTAATGCCAGGTAGAATTTGGAACCATTTAGATTGATGTATAGGGACAGTGTGATGTCCATTCACTGGTCAGTTGTTTGTGTTTGGCCAGATCTATTGCTGGACATTTGGCCAGCATTTGTATAAAATGCGTCACTAATCCCCGAAGAGACATTTGATAACTTTCTACATTATTGGAAATATTTGATTGGATTCAGTAGACCTATGTAATGCATGCTTAATAGACCTACCTGATTTTTTAAATTAACTGCTATAATAAGCAGCTTGATACATGTTTATTTGTGTTACTCAGAAATGACTATGGTATTTCTTGCATCTTTCTCATACAATCTCCCATCCTACGGTATGTTAGAGTGAGCAAATAACTAATTAGCTATGTATGTTTACAATTTCATTAATATGTAGTTGACATGCACTTGTTCAAAAGTGCAGTGTTTGTTTACTACATAAAATGGAATTTGCATGTCTATGTGAATGTTATATTGATAAATCATTATATTGTTTGGACATATACAAGTACCATTCATTACATTTTTAATAGCTGGATTCATTACTTTACCATAGATTACAGGTCTTGGTGGACAAATATTATTGTTAATGACAATCTTCTGCTGCTTCAATATATTATGCTATACATTTTACCTGATTATTAAGTAGTTATATACTTGACTTGTTTTTTATGTTGTGTGTTTTGAAATAAATTGATGACTTGACATAAGTGTGACATCACATTGTTTCAGGTTCAAAACAAGCAACTTAGAACACATAATTGAAGTAAGACTGTACGATGAGATCGACTTCGTGTGTCCACACTTTCACACCACGACTGACCCATCGGCCTACGAGTACTACATCATTCACATGGTGAGTCTGGTTGTAACCATTCACCAGCTCCATCACAGGGCTATGATATGAATCAGTTTTCAGCCTCAGTGCACAATTTTTATTCTGGAGATAATCAGAAGAATATCTCGCTTGAATTAAAAACCAATTAATCATCATTAAACAACATACTTTGATGATATATCTGCCTACTGGTAGTCAGTCATATGTTGATGAACAAAGAATTATCTCTCATATCATGAACATGATAGCTGGCAGATGACCATAAAGAATGTCTGCTTGATCGATGAAACTGTCGGGAAGTGGTCGTTATTCAGAGGTTACTGTGTGGGTTGTCTGAAGTGAACAAGAAAACTTTGCTGTGGATGTTGACATCCACAGCAATCAATATTATAATTTTATAAAACTGAGCGGAAGAATGTTATTTACCAAGGTTTTGTTTTGTAATTATTACTATTAATTATTAGTATTATTAATAATTGTATTACTGCTATGTTATTGGTTATATCATGCGTTTCAGGTGTCTAAGAGTGAGTATGAAGATTGCAACATATTCCCAGACAAGAAGTCTTTAATGATAGTCAACTGCAGCCAGCCAAACCAGAAGAAGAGATTTACACTGCTCTTTGAGCCCTTTCATTCAATACCAAATGTACCAGAATTCGACAAAGGAGGAACATATTATTTTATAAGTAAGTGCAGCACATTGTAATTGTGTAGTGTGCACCAAGCTTATAGTGAGGCTAAATAGGTTAAATGTATTTCTGATCTTTGACACCGTGAACACAAGAACACAAATCTGAATCAATATCATTGTGTGCATGCAGTGCTTTCATATGCAGTTCTTTTACCGTAATTAGTATTTATGCATGCCAGACATGATGCGTGGTGATGTGATTGTTAAAATAAACATGCACACGTGTATTTGCGGAATACACCATATTAATATGTATTTATTTATGAATTATTACCTCTATGTTATAACCTCTTTTTTAAACTGCCTGTCTAGTGTTAATTATAATTATGCAAATTATTGACTTGACAACTTCTGTAAATGTTTTATGTTGGAAAATGAAAATGATGTCTAATTACTGTGACCACACTGTTACAGCGACCTCGACAGGAACACAAGATGGTCTCGCAAATCCCTCCCAAGGGGCGTGTTTACATCGCAACATGAAAGTAACGATAAAAGTCTGCTGTGCCACAACCACAACAGAAAGTAAGTTGTGCCCTTATGATATCATTAGAAGCGAGGATGTTAATGCTCTCTGTGATGTATGCACGCAGCATGCATGTACATAAATGAATATGTTGTTCTCTTTGTCCTAACTCTACGGGACGACTGTTTGCTACCTATGAGTTTTTTTATCGTTCGTTCTCCAACACTCTTGTTTGACGTCCGCCATTCAGGAGAACACATAAATCACCGCTATGCTTCAAAGCATCCCTTAAGATCTTCAACAAAACATGGTATTTAAAAAGACTCAGCAGACAGCATGAGATCCAGAATACATTAAAATGGTGCTTTCAAATACAGTTTTGTTAAGTGGCTAGCACAAAAAGTTCACAACTGAGTCTGTTCACTCTGTCACCAAAGTAGAATCTATTGTATTTATTGCTACGTTACCCAGATAGAGTCAAGTTACTTAAACAGTGGAATTCACTTAAACATGTAGTTTCTTTTCATCGATTACACAAAATGTATTTAAACAATCTAATTTAGACCTCAGATAATTGAGTTCCTGTTTACATAATTTTTTTACACCAATCCTTACCATTTTTAACATAATAATACACTTTTTATGAGACATTACTTAGAAATGATTAAATTCACTATAAGGTAATATACATGTCATAATTTAGAAAGCATGACATAAGGTTTTTGTAAAGAACATTTTCCTCTTGAAATGTTGATTTTGTATCTTGTGGTCAAGATGGTGTCATGGTCAAGATTGACCACTGCACCTAATTCACCCCACCCCCCACCCCGGTTTGTAATTACACCAACAATACCCCAGTGCCCCCACTGGACACTGTGTCCACTGCTGTGAAGCCAGATTGTTGACCAGTCCTGTTTTATTACTCTGATGGTGATGCCATCAGATTTTATGTTGCTATAAAGTGTGGTCAGTGGATGGTCAGTGGCTTTGTCTGCTGACCTTTGGCCACCACCCTGGCAGGCAATAAAGCAGGAAATGGTCAGCGGGCCCTTGTTCACCTTCTGTTGTAATTGTTGTGCAAGCTGCCATAAATCTCCCTAGTTGAAATTCCAGTCCTTTTGTTCTCCCCCACCCCACTGCACTGTGGCTGTGGCTGTGTTTCCCTGTTGAAATCAAAACCCTCTGTGTTGATTTTGACCACTGGAATGCAAAAAGTAACATACTGGTTTTAACCATCATTGGTGGCCCGGCGTGGGGTCTATTACATGATGGGAAGTTAGGAACTGGATTCTTGCATGTACGATTAGCAATGAGAGATGCTACGCATTCAGTGGCTCCACCTAGTGAACAACACGCATTAACTGTGACAAGTGGTGCCATCTTGTGAACAATGAATACATCCTCGATTACTACCACTACCATTTGTTATCCTTCTTCTTTTTAACAATTTATCACAAATACCGGTGCATTTGAATAGAGTGACATTCTCTGTCATCGTATCTTAGTGGAGTTGTCATGGTTCTGGGCCATGTAGCACAGCTTTTGGTGTCAGATAGCGGCATTAGCTGGTGCATTGGGACAACGATAAGCCTTTTGTAATCAGCAGTTGGCTTGTATCTTCATAGAGAAACTGTTCTGTTGGTATACACTGAGTCTTGTATTGATGTGAGACCAACACCCTGGTTTGCATGGTAGATATACAACCAGCATTGTCTGGGAGGTGGCCAAAAATAACATCAGTTGTGGTTAAGAAAAAGTCACAGGAAGTAAAATCAGAGTTCTGTCTAGGAAAAAGTGACATAAAATAAAGTCAAGCTATGATTTTATTCAAATGCAATCTTGCATATTTTCATTGATGATTAAAACACAATTTGATAATTAAAATTAATTTTAGAAAATGAAACTCTGCTTGTCCTGCACTTAATTAATAACCAAACACACGTAGCCTGTTGCAATAGTATTGTAAATGTCCCAATAAGTTATGCAATGTATGTTTTTTGTTTCATCTTTAATTTAGATCATTAAGATAATTATTTACCCAAATGTATTTAATATTTCAACATCTACTGTAAACATAGATAATACAGTCATACTTTAATAAAAACGACTTTATTTTCTATTTTCACCTGTGGGGAGGTAGAGGTGTCACCTGGTGTCACTTGGTGGGGTTCGGATGTAGATTAGAATAAGAACCAAACAGGTGGTCTCTCATGCGAGTGGGTGCCATCGTAGTGAGCATGTTGGCCGTAGTAAACTTTAGTCTTTTCTTCTTTTCTTCTTTTCTTCATCCCTCCTCTGCACACTGTCTCTGTCTCTCACTCCGCCATGCGGCTGTCTCCGTGCACCATTCAGTTGTTTCTCTTTCGTTTCTAGCCACACCTCCACAAATCACCCATAAAACATCGACCATGTCCAGTTCAACCCCACCCCGGAGGGTACCTAGCACCACCACCACCACCACTGTGTCCACCACAATCACCTCTAGAGGTGTAGACACGGGAGGGCGAGACGGTAAGGAGTGCAGCCATTGCACAGACGGCATCTCAGTGTAGACTAACCTACAATTAACCCCTGCATGTGAAGCCAGCATAAAACCACGATAAAACCACTCATTTTGAAAGTTGACATTTTTTCAAGAGTAGAACGTTGTCGGATTTGCATAACATTCCATCTGAATTTTGTTTTGCAATGAGATTGTATGTTGACATGACATTCACTTAAAGTAAAATGAATAAAATTTAGCTGAAACTCTTGAAAAGTATTTGAAGTGAAACAAGTACATGTATTATGAAAATAATTTTATTATTGAGACTTATAATTGTTTTATTTGGCCAATTTATGCATCAGTGTTTTGATGACCCATGAGTGGTTTTTCACAAGTGTGTTCTTGTGTCCCAAATTAACACTGCTTTTTGTGTGTCAACCCGTCAAAACTAATTCTTAGTTAATAGTTTATTCTTTAACTGCAGCTACTTGTTATGATAAAAGTGTACAGTTTGAATGCTTGTATAGTTTCTATGATAAACTATCAACATCATCATCATCATCATCATCATCATCATCATCATCATCATCATCATCATCATCATCACCATCACCATCATCATCATCATCATCATCATCATCATCATCATCATGACAATGTAGTTATGTTAGGATATGTTTAATTCAAGTGTCATTGTTATACCCCAAACAACTTTTTCATCCAGTAGGCCCTATTATATTATAATATCCACAATAATCATATACCCAGGGTTACTTAAATGACAGGATCACAGTTTGTTTTGGAAACATGAACAATTTTAAAATAAACAATGGAATTGTATTTATGGTGCATGGATTACTACCATTTGCAATATTTGGTTTCACGTCAATTAAGAAAATAACATAAATACTCAATTTTTTTATATTATATTTATTGATTATAATCACTTATGGCATAAATATATTCAAAAATCATATTCTAGAATACAGATTGAAAACATCACTCACATGTTTTCCTTTCCGAATAACAAATATGTTATCTGTGTCTTGTTATTTGTGCTGCTGTGTGGCTGTGCCTACTGCTTATCTGCCTTTGCCTTGGGTTTGGTTGCTGTGTTTACACTTGGCAAATAACAACAGCCTTTGGCATTGGTGTTGTTTCTGGTTGCTTTAGTTAGATGCAATGAAGACAGTTTGCTTGACAGACCATGTGGAAAGAAAGAAATAATAATACAGAAATTTGTAATTGTTTTTAAAATCATAACAAAATTTAAATGTGTGTTTATGTGCATTTATATTTTGGTTCACATGACCGTAATTAGCATTTGGTGTGATATTTTGCTGTGCTCTTTTGTATAACAGCAATAGCTTTGTTTGTATGCTCCAATGATGGTCAAGGCGGTATTTAATATGCTTGACATGGCACTTGCTTTTTGTGGCAGAACTAGTGCGCACTATCTGACATATCATGACCACATTAACCATGGTCACTAACTGATCTTTGCTTTCGTAACCTACACTGCATTTATACAGCGTTTCTCACAACAATATTTACAGCACCAATTAACAAGCAACAATTAAGCAGAATTTGTCATCTATATTTGTTTGTGATGTTACCAGTTATATGCTGATTATAGCGGTAATTTGCAATAGTCAAAATAAGTTTGAATAATTTCCTCATCCAGTAAAATGTTATATGGGGCAAATGTGTTATAACTCTTTCTATGTCTGTGTCAAATTATAATTGGACAACATTAACGAGGTTTTGTTTCTGAAGCATTATTACTTACCGTTTGTGTGGTTTGCCATACACGTACTCCAAATAATAAGATAGCTGGAATTTTTGTTTCATCAAAACCTGACCTTGTTTTTGAAATGATCTAATAAGTCTATGCCATTTTGTTATGTGTCTTCCTGTTAAAGTGTGCAATAAGTCTATACAATTGCTGTATGTTTATTGTAGCTAAAAGCACAAAGAGGTGGCGACCAAGAACCACGCCTCGACCACCAGACCGTCCACCCTCCAGAGTGAAGCCAAAACCAACACGTAAGCATACTGGTACACTTGGTTTCTGCTGTAAGCAGTTATAATGTGCAGTTTCATGAATAATGTTAGAAATCATTCTGCAATGTATTGAATATTTTAATCAAAGATAATGTTGCTATGCGACATTCACCCGCCATCAGACGCTCCTGGTTTCTGTTGCATCATATGTTAAATCTTCATAAGACATATGACATTCACCACGTAAACCACAGGGGCTGTTCATAATTTTATTGTGGTGATTATAGTCAACAGTTGCTTACAATTATGTCGGATTAAGTAATAAGTATGTTAATTACTGTGTTAAATTCCTTTGTGAATTATTTATCTAACTTGTAATAAAAAATCAAATAACGTTGCATCATGGTAATTGTAAAATGTCTTCTTTTTGCAGTTGATGACGATGACATCAACAAACAGAATGAAATATCGGATAAACAAAAGTCTGACATTAATGGCTGCCAGATACTTCGGCCATCTATAGGCATGGTTCTAGCCTCGACCATCTCACTTCTAGCAATGTATTACTACTCACGATTGTCACGGTAGCTGGATGTAAAGCCATATTTCTAAAGTCCCGTTTTATGTTGTACAAGCTTACACGTGATAGCCATGTTGTTGTTGTTGACAAATGTTGCCATGGTTATGATAATTGCTGTCTGGAATATAGGACAGAATTATACATTCTCAAATATGCCACTTGAAGCACATGTGAATATGTCACTGCTTCTGGAGGTTGCCATCTTTGGGATCACATGACAGTCACATGGGTCATTCCAATCTAGGTCATTAGAGTTCTTTGTTCAGTAGAGTGTAACAGTTATATTCAGTAGCGAGTGAGTTTTTATGACATTCATTGATTACATTTTAATAAATAAGTAAGAAAAATTGACATTACAAAATGGTTGCTAGCTCTGCATTGCAAAGAAATGTGTCATGACCTAGAAGGCATTGATGTATAGCAAGACTGTCTTTCGTGTGCATCTTGTTGCAAAGGTGAACTTACATGTTCAGCAATGACTTACCCTTGTTGCCAGTGTTTGGAATGGCAACAAGCATGAAACAAATGTGATACATTTATTACTACTTTGTGACTGCAGAAATTGTCTGTGAATAGTCACAGTAAGCACACGTATGACAACATATATGCATATATAATATTATAGATTATATAAATATATATTTAGCGGCTTGGTCAGCTTGTTAGCATTCTGCAGAAATGCATTTTGCTATTTTGTCAAATTACGTTTTCTAAGAAGCTGTATGTCACGTAAGGCTTTAATTATGCAAATAGTTAATACTGCAACATATAAACATTGTCTCCTTTCTGAGGGGCCAAGACAAATGCAATGCTGATTTATTTAATGCTATTTTCATGTATTTTAATTTATTACTGTCAGTGGATGATGGAATTGTTGTATTCAGTTAAGTTATTTTATCTTGCTTATGTTGTCCATTTAAATTGATTTGCAGGTTTTTATTGATTGGCTATTCAATGTTCATATGTAATATAAACCAGCCTGCCATTCCACAAAATACCTCTAAATTACGATTGTCATAAAACAAGTTTATTAAATGCCGTTGGTACAACAAAATATCTCGAGATTTTAGGTCGAGTGAAAAATGTTCCTCCATTTTTAGTGGTATAAAGAAAGTATGATATTTATAGATTTGTTTCAAATTTATACTTGTATTCCAAAGTTCTAGACTTGGATTAATTGTGGATCCATTGCATGCCTCAATATCTACGTAACAATTTTAACATCGATTAAACCATACTGGATTACAGCATAATTGATTAATGCATATATATATGATTGTACAGTCAGACTTTGTAACTGATTATTGGTTACGTATTAACTAATATAAGGGAGTAGTGATAATGTACAGCTGCTACTATTATTTATATTCACTGATTGCTCTTGACTTTGTATTTGTTTGCTATCTGTATATTTGTGTTAGGATGAAGCAACGCCAATGATATGTAAATGTTTGTTAGAAGAGTCAGTGAAGATGATTTCACTCTAATAAATTTTATATTTATAGAAGTTAAGTGCAACCTATTCCCATGGTGACATTGGATGTTTGATGTTAGTCTGTTAGGGTTGCTTAAGTGTATATAATGTATATGTTCACTGCCTCGTTGGGGTTGTGTGAAATAATAGGAAGGTATTTGTTATGTAAGGAACTGTACTCGCATACAGCCATGCAAGTTACATGCACACACACACACAGGTATATTTCTCATAGCAATCAAAACATATGCAAACAAGAACGTTTGAAGAAGATACTTGTATGGTTTTATGTCGAGCAAACCCTTCAGTCAGTATTGTGAGTTTTGACCAGCCAGCTCATAGACGGCTGAAGACATGGACTTACGCTGCACAAACAATGAATTGGTTTTCACCAGTTATTTAGATATCTGGTCTTGTATTCTTGTAAATCTGACACAATCTCAACTTGTTGGTGCTGTATCCAGAAAGTGCAAAAAACATTGACGCTTGCCACTGCAGACTTATTTATTGAAGCGGCACGATCTGTATATGACTGACAGAAGTCTTGTTGCATGGTATGTGTGTTGATTCAAGCGCTCCTGCATAGGGAGTGTGCTCATAATGTGTAGACTTAATTCATCATCGTGTAGAATTCATTCAAGTGACCATAACGCAGTTACAGACTGGTCAGTGTGCACATCAAAACAGCACTCCACCGTCTCCCACTCAGTCTGACCAGCGGATGTGCCACGTCCAGACTTACTGGCCACACAACTGGGGTGTGGTATGGTTGAGAATGTTTCGTCAGATATACATTTGTATTACAGTATTGGATGGGCAGACTTATGTGCTTAACTCCGCTCATTCCATGGCTACTGTGACTAAACAACCCAGTCGCTAGGAGCAGTCACTGCTCCACCCAGTAGCCAATGCATTTGGTCGTCTTTCTGCTGGCAACAAACGTGCCAGGCAGAACAACGTGATTTTTGTATATATATTATACACTGTACAGAGAAATAAACTATGATTGTAAGATAAGTAAACTGGTTCATTTGTGTTAGTCTTTATGAAAATTTGTGTTTCTGATGCAATATGCTATGAATTTGGTTTAGAAATGACGACAGGCAAGGTGATGTGTGGCATTTGCCGGTCTGATCGCATAAAGTGTGTTTGTGTGTGTGTGTGTGTGTGTGTGTGTGTGTGTGTGTGTGTGTGTGTGTGTGTGTGTGTGTGTGTGTGTAGTCACACACACAAGCACGCATGCACACACATACACATTCTTGCACACTCGCAGACACACACGCACTAAAGACAAGCACAATCAAACACATGCACGCAGAGACAAACATATGCACGCACGCACGCACGCACGCACGCACGCACGCACGCACGCACGCACGCACGCACACACACACACTCGATCATACTCGCACGCCCAACCACTCATATACACACACTTATACACCACATGCTCACGCGCACACATACGCCGCACGCACGCACGCACGCATATATATATATATAATTATATAATATATATTTATATACACGCGAGCGCGAAGCTGTATAAAATGCGATAAAGAAACACGCCTCTTATTACTCGGCGTGGTTTTCTGATAGCTGCGTCAGCGACACAGTGTGATGTAAACAAAATTAATACACGCGTAGTTTAGGATTTTCTTACGTCGTCATAAAAAGATGCATGGGCCATAGCGGTCCGTTGATTTTCCAAAGATACCCACCGACGCACGCACGCACGCACGCACGCACGCACGCACCAGGGGCAGGGGCTGATCCTGAGAGGTACATAACCTGGATGCGCACCTCCATATATATGCTCGTCAAAAACCTTACATTTGATTTGGCTCTCCACAAACATGGCGTCGAGTGCAGTTGTAGGCCTAGATTTTGTCGCAGCCGCATTTGAACATTACATTTTTATTAGGTAGGGCGATCAGCTGATAACATCTGACAAAGACGGCTGAAAAATATATAAACACATCGACTTTAATGCAATGGTTGAAGTCAACTATATTTGCTGAACAGGAACTCACACATTCCCGCATATATATACTAATATAGTCATCCTTGCGCATAGCTTCTGGTAAACATTACCGTTCATAGTAAGTATGAATGTATTGTAGGTCCTATGCGCCATGTTCGGGCTAATTACGGATGCAGTTTGTGGCATCTTCCGACCTCAAGGAACTTTAATCAGAACCACAACTGATATTGATTTGTGTTTTCTGGGGAAAGCTGCGTTCCACCACTGTCGCTTCGTCCGTTCTGTCATTCTGACGTACAGTTGCGTCTTTACTCCAGCTGGTGGCGCCACTGTATGCGTCTCCATTGCCAATGGCCAATTATTGGCAACTATCCGGTGCCATGGGTATGCCTATTACGCATACGTAGACGCTGTTTAAGTATAATTATCATTATAATATTTAGAATACATATGATATACATAAATAGAATCATTTGTGCAATCATCTGCAATAGATAAAAAAGAACAACAGGAACGCACACTAACGTTCAGCTACTTCAGACACGGGACAACAATACGACACATGACGTCATAATTTATATTCGTATTCACCATGGGGTCTTACATGCACTTGCCTACTGCTGGCTTAGCAACAACTCGACCCGTAACACGGATGTGTTCGATCTTGTAGGTGGGTTTAGGATGGCAATTGAGTAAGTTTGTCGATCTAGTTGAATGGGCATGCTGTTTGGTTTGATTTTAGATCTAGGACTACATCTCAGCGAGTCTGTCTAGTTGGATGGGCTTGTAGGTGGATCTAGGGCTTCATCTCAGCGAGTCTGTCTAGTTGGATGGGCGTGTAGGACGTAGGTGGATCTGGGGCTTCATTTCAGCGAGTCTGTCTAGTTGGAAGGGCTTGTGGGTGGATCTGGGGCTTCATCTGATGATCTCAGCGAGTCTGTCTAGTTGGATGGGCTTGTAAGTGGAACTAGGGCTTCATCTCAGGGATTGTGTCCGGTTGGAGCGTCTTGCAGGTGGCTGGTCTGGGCGGGGGCGTGTCCCGCTTGCCGCCCGCGTCGTCCACGTCGAGCGGGGGCAGACTCATGGTCACGGTGCTGCGAGAGATCGGCACACAGCGGTTGTGGTCGAGCATCTCGCTCGCCAGCCGCTTAATGAGGCGCACGTCGTCCCTGGCGTCGGCGGCCGGGTCGACCTCGCGCGCCGAGTCGTGTCGGTCTCCCCGTCGCCGTCGTCGCCGCTGCCGCTGCCGCTCTCCTTCCTCCTCCGTCGTAGTGCTGGGTGCCTGCTGCTGCTGGTTACGCTCGCCCAAGGGGGGCAGCTCGAGCTGGGCAGATCGTCTCCTCGTCTCGTAGCGCTGCGCCAACAACACAATACACCGGGTTTATAAACTGCTGCATTGTGGTTTTAACTGTCGGCTAAAACCACATACATCATCGTAAGCGAATGTTTTTGGCCTGGTTTGTGACTTTACTCAACGATCCGGTGGACCTATTTATATCAGTAATATTTTAGAAGTATTTATTTATTTGCTTTTATACTGCTATATTTTAGTAAGTAATTTATGCATTATAATTAATTAACTATTTTATACTGTACTGTCCCAGATAGCATGCAAACGTTAAACGTTTGCATTTGGTTAGAAACGTTTGATTTTGGTTACGGTTAAATTTCTAACGTTCCCGAAACGTTAGTTTTTGGGTGTTTTTGTTTGGCTAGAACTGAAACGTAGATCAACGTTAAAAAAACAAAATAACGTAAGAAAAAACGTTCGCATTTAAACGTTGCTAAACGTTAAAACAACGTTTCTGCTAACGTTACATTGACGTTAGATTAAAGTTTGCATGCTATCTGGGGTTCGTTTAAATTAAATGACAGTCTATTACTATATTAGATTAATGATCATGATGTATTGTAAAACGTCACGAACAATTGAGGATCTGCCGCTATAGGAAATTCACTATTATTATTATTATGGTAAGTGAAGACATAAATGACCAAGAATGGAAGAGAGCTGCAGGAAATTAGGATAGCATTGTCAGTCAGTTCCCACAGACATTTACAAAGTAAAGAGGAGACGAATAAAGACAGCGGTGTCGTAACCCACAGCGATGACGCTATGAAGCTCTGCACCGGCACAGCCAACGTGCTGAAGAGCCAGTTTGGTGGAGATCTGACACACCCGAACGAGCCGTCTAAAGGACTCGGGCTGGAGAACGTTCTTTAACACTAGACAAAATATAGCATGTCTTCAAGATTACATGTTTGGTCTATTCTCGGGGAGTCAATAGATTTGTGTGAGAAATTATGTTGTGGTTTATTCCGTTTGTGGAAGCGTTTCTTTGTCTGATACGAAGAAAAGAATGTTGCTGCGCAGCATAGACCTAAGTGGATGCAGGCTGAAATGTACAGTTGCATTTAACTTTTTTGCAATAAATATGGCGGTCATACTTGCTGTTGCCTAGCCAGTGGCTGCGCCGGTGTTTCTGACCCAATTTCTGACGGTTCTGTTCTCACTTCCGGTATTTGTGTTCCTATTTCCGGTACGTAGGTCATAAGATAGTTTCGCACATTTTCAATCGAGTCGACGGTGGGCGATATAATAACGTTCTCTGGGGTGACGTGAATGTTCGACAGCCGAGAGATAGTTGCGATGGGGCTCTCCTGACCCCGTTCGTCGTCCTCGATCGCCTGCTCTTCCGTCTCATTCTGCTTTATCGCTTCTTGTTGTTTCGTCACATTTATCTCCCCCTCCACTTGCTGTTCTGCCGTGTCTTGCCGCTCATCGACGTGCGACTGGTCGTCCGCCTCCTGTGCCCATTGGCTGACGGCCGCTCTCGGAGTGACGGGAATCTCGCCGGAATCGCCTTCATCATCGTCGTCACCGCCATCGTCGTCGTCGGCGTCATAGTCACTCGAGTTGGACGCCTTGATGGCAGCGGCGCCATCTCTTAGCCCCGTGTCGGCTGATGTCACCGTGTCGCCGCTATGCGCTGACATCACCACCTCGGCCTCGACTGGTGGCGGCGTCTGAAGCTGGCCGTCGACGTACAGAGGCGTCAAGTGGCGTGGCCTGCCTCCACTGAGGGGTGAAGTGGAGAGGCGGCCACAGTTAGTCGCCTTATAAGCAGGACTGCCGATCCCGGTACTATTACGCCGCGGCATCGCGTTCTCCGGCCCGAGTCCTTTAGACGGCTCGTTCGGGTGTGTCAGATCTCCACCAAACTGTCCCTTCAGCGCGCTGGCCGTGCCGGTGGAGAGCTTCATAGCGTCATCGCTGTGGGTTACGGCACCTCTGTCTTTGTTGCTGGCAGGCGACTTGTGCTGGTCGAGCGAGACTACACTCTGTGTCGTCTGACGCAGGACTCCGATGGAGCGTAGACTCTCACTGAGCCTCTCCTCGTGCCTCGTGCGCAGCTCCTCCACGATGGCGTCGACACGGGACATCCTCAACCGGGTCTCGTCTGCAACGGCGCTGGCAGCTGCTCCGCCGACGCCGTCGCCTTGGCCTCCTCGGTAGGGTTGGGCATCCAGCACGAAGTCCGCCCGCTTCGACTGACTGAGTGTCGATATGTTGGCCGTCACTGCCTCCGTGTGGCTATCGTACTCAACCGCTGTGGAGGGTGTCTGAACCGCTTGGAAACGGCTGGCCGACTGGTGCTCTCTCGCAGACTCGTCTTCTGAGTCGAGGCGAGGAGACGATATCCGAATGGGAGTGCGCATGCGTGTCGGTAATATTGCATTACTGGCGGCAACGTCCTTCACCTTCATATTCATGCGCTTCAGCGCTTCGAGGTACGCCTATTGAGGGAGAGAGGGCGACATTGAGCGGCGTTATGTGGCGTCATACGACACCGAGGAATTCGAGAAACACACAGAGACGTATGCATGCTCACGAGCTCATACACACACAATGCATGTACATATATCACACGCAAACATGCACACACACACGAATGCACGCACACACACACACACACACACACACACACACACAACACACACACACACACACACACACACACACACACACACACACACACACACACACACACACACACACACACACACACACACACACACACACACACACACACACACACACACACACACACACACACACACACACACACACACACACACACACACACACACACACACACACACACACACACACACACACACACACACACACACACACACACACACACACACACACACACACACACACACACACACACACACACACACACACACACACACACACACACACACACACACACACACACACACACACACACACACACACACACACACACACACACACACACACACACACACACACACACACACACACACACACACACACACACACACACACATTCACTACACACGCGTCGCTTAATGTTAGAAACAATCAGTAACAACAGCGTGATATCACGTAACAGGTAGAAGCAATGGCACCAAAGAAGCATCGACACGTCAGCAAACAGCAACATCGGGTTTAAATGCTTACTTATACCTTGTCTGCCTAAATTACCCCTCCCATCACAAAACAGCATTTATTGCCAGCGGACGATTTTACGAAGCCGATACCCGCCTGGTACTCGTGATACTCCTCCGTGATGACGTCATCATAGGCCCGCACACTGACGAGCTTGTTGAGGAGACTCAGGTTGCCCCGCAGCAATCGTAGTCTGGCGGCGGCGCAGTTGACGGTGATCAGCCAGCGGTTCTCCAGCCACCGGCTCGCGTGGATCACGTTCCGGTCAACCATCTGTATGGACACCACCTGCACCACGACAGTGGACACACTGTAGGACACACATGTCTGTTTCACACGCACGCACGCACGCACACACATATAGTGGCTGACACAAAGCAAGTGAGCGTTGAGACAGGAATATTGTACCAAGGCCCAGTGCTAAGTTCACTACTACTTATCATCCTACTAGATGTGATCGTCGAGATTTGCAGAACTCGACTGGCAATGAGAGGTTGTATGCTGATGATCTGTTGCTCACTGCGGAGTCTGTGAAGGAACCGGAAGAGAATATGCGGATGTGGCAGTGGCAGGGATCCCTAGAGAAGAAGGTCGAAGGCGGAAGTTTTAGTCAGTTCGATAGGGAGGATTGAGAAAAAGCAGATCCAAGGCTTTGCTGGTATGGCCATATCCAGAGAAAAGGGAAAAACCACGTTTTTGAACAAAAAACTGAAGAATTACCAATTACTAAAACAAATGAAACGTTAGTGTAAAGACACGGAGTTGAGATGGCTGAAGGAGGAAGACGAAAAAGGCCGCGACAACTCGTGCACTCCAGGGTGACCCTGTGAGGGAAAATGGCGACAGAAGAAGAACAAAGCATATGTTACCGACAGTATAGTTGGAACTGATGAAAAAAGACGATGATTCGAAAGGATTAATAGTAACTTGTGTAACATGCTTGCAGGAAGGCTGTAAGAGCAAAAGAGGAAGACTGAGATTCAGACAGAGAGACAACATAAAGATATATCTTGTGAGGTGAAGATGAAGAATCTTCGTAAGTGTTTACCAAACGCACGCACGCACGCACGCACGCACGCACGCACGCACACACACACGATGATAGTGGCGTGAATTACTTTTGGAAACGACTCCAATGATAAAATCATTGTACTAATTAGGTTATGTATCTAGTTAAGTTACGCCATTATATTGCAGGAGGGAATGCTACCTTTCCATTATCAGAGTGACCTATTTGTTGTTCCTGGCAACATTAGAACAGTTCTCGTTTCACTGACACTGTGGACCGTGGTCCCAATGCCGTCGCCTATGCCTATCGCAGTCTGCCTACCTTGGCGCCGGAGACCGGGTCGAGTTGTTCCTTAACGGCACTCAGGACGAAGCGGTGAGTGAGCGAGTTGCCGGCGAAGTGGAAGCAGACGGTGTTTGGTCGCGGAGTCGGGTACAAGGCGAACTTGACGACGGCGCGGGCTATCACGCCGCCTTTGCCGATACTGAATGCCTTCCTGTTGGCCCGGGACGCAATGTGTTCGTAGGAGCTTCATCAGCAAACAAGAATGATAATTTTAATTTATAAATTATAATAAGGCGAATTCTGGTAGGTTTCGCGGAGACAGTGGTCGGTTTAGGAGGGGCAATGTTCCTACGCTTTGGATTTGGTTAGGTCTTTAATCAGTGTGTGTGTGTGTGTGTGTGTGTGTGTGTGTGTGTGTGTGTGTGTGTGTGTGTGTGTGTGTGTGTGTGTGTGTGTGTGTGTGTGTGTGTGTGTGTGTGTGTGTGTGTGTGTGTGTGTGTGTGTGTGTGTGTCGCGCGTGCGTGTGTGCGTGAGTGTGTGCTAGTTTGTGACGTCGCAGAACGAAATATATATTATATACCCATCTTCACTGTTTCCATTTGCAGAACATTCCTATCATAACGTAGTCCTCCTACAATATCCGGGCATTGTTTACGGAGAATGTGTGAGATGTGGGATGAAATGGCGTGAAGGCAGACAGAGCAGAATGAGCAAGTGAAGCCGTCGCTGCATAAACAATAGAAGCCTCGATTGCCAGGCTTCGTGAGGTGGCAGCACTGTTTAACCCTTCAACATCTCGGGGAAGTTACATTATCTGATAAAAAGGTGTCCTTATTTAATGTGTTATTTCAAATTCGGCCTGAGAACTAAACAGCGTCTCTAGCCTATTTTGGGGCAAGGCCGCCCTGGTGGTAACATCGAAAGAGCATAAAATAACCAGGCGCTAAATAGGTGCTGCCACCTCATGGAAAATGGCTAATCGAGACTATACGACGAAGGCGACCAAGAGGACGTACCGAGTGGCGCCGGACAAGGCCGAGTTCGTTCTGCCGGAACCGCAGCGAGCCAGATCGGAGCGAGCCAGATGGGCCCCGGGTGATGGCACCAACTTCTGGATTGGGGGGCCACCGAGTCTAGTCGGTACAAACACAAACGCGCGCCGCTCTTAAAGGTACTGCACCCGGCGATTTCCTTTGATTGAGTAAGTGACATGCCAAAATATACAGTACAGCTGTATGTAAAATGGCTATTTTGATCAACTACCACATTCCGGATGTTGGATTCGTAATTTAAGGGTTGTTTTAATAATAAATAATAATAAGGCTTTATTTGCCATTTTGCAAGTACATTTCATGTTAAATAGGAATATGTTGTGGCGTTGAGTTACATAGTGCCTATATGCAATAAAATTTTCTTAAAAAGTATAAATAAAAATATTATTTTTATCTAATAAATAAATAATATATCTCAGATGTCCTTTAAAATGATAGATTATCTATTTAAAAATTATTATGTTAAGCAAATAAATAAATAAATATTATAAATGTCTAAAATGGCATTTAAAATATTTTTTAATTTAAAATTGAATGTGTCCAAATTATATAAAAACTAGATTAGTTATTATATACCAAATTATATACCAAATTAATATATTATTATATAATTACGTTGTTATTATATACCAAATTATATACCAAATTATATACCAAATAACATTAATAATACCAAATTATATTAAAAATTATATTAAAAATTATATTAAAAATTATATTAAAAATTATATTAAAAATTATATAAAAATTATATACAAATTATATTAAAAAATATAGTAAAAATTATAGTAAAAATTATATTAAAAATTATATTAAAAATTATATTAAAAATTATATTAACAATATATTAAAAATTTTTTTTTTAAATATTTTTTTTTATATCGATTAGCCTAGTTTTAGTTTAAATAATACAGTATCGCTAATAACATCAAACAAATTAACCAGTGGAAACAGCCGCGCTTTCCCTTCAAGTAGACTAACATGCAGGGTGGTGTTGTGGTATCGATCGATGTCAAGCATAAGAGAATGTGACGAATCGATAATAGGGATTATTGGGCAATGTATAGTATGCTGAAGAACCCATACGGTTCATATCATCTGCAACTCGGACGCAAGTTATCACCTGCTATAATTGGTAATATTATACATTAATTTCCTTAACATACCAGAGAACATGTAACATGTTACATGTTCTCTGAACATACTCTCGTTTTTACATTTGGGTTCCATAACCGGAAGCTGAGCTTGCCACACGTCATCCCGGTTTTATCCGAGATATTACATTGTCGTAGGACCTACCACTATGCCCGACTTATCAGTATGTCTGGTATGGATGGCTTATACAAATAAATACCATTAAGACATGCCTAACTGTCGAGAAAGAGCAAAGTTAAAGCAATACGAACAGTTGGTCTACTTCGGCCTTAGCGACGCCTGCCTTCTTTAACTTGTGGTTAAGCATCACTGGTTTCTGGATTTTTATCGACCACGTGTCAAGATCAACGGGCATGTTACTTATTTAAGAGTTGGTCGATGGCACTTCTAAATGTACACGTGTTCACGTTCGCCAGGTTGTGATGCAAACGGAAACAATATAACGTCATAACGCAGCGTCATAGTACGATCACGCAAGCTCTTGCGGGCGTTTCGTTTATCAAGAAGTGTTCAAAGTATTTACAAATATACATGTATTTGCTAAAATCGCTCTACTACCACAATAAGTGGCATGGTACTTCAGGTCGAGCGGCGCATAATAATTATGGAAGACCTTTCTAGCTAACCAGATGTGTACAACTACAAGTGCCTATCAAATGCTTGTAAAACATCTAATGTCAATCTTGTTAAAAGTACCTTCAACCTAACCCTAACCCAAACCCAAACCCTAACTCTAACACTAACACTGACACTAACCATAAACTTAAACCTTATTCCACATAAGAGCAACTAAAAGTGAGCACTTGTACACAGGGTCACAGCTGGTTAGCAAGAACGGTCTTCCAACAATCATTGCCAATCTAATTAGGCTTACATTCTGTTACTTCACACAATCACGGAACACTGAACGATATAAATTAAAGCATATAGACCGGACGCAGGCCTCGGGCGATTTGCACTGGCTGCCATTATTAATTTTGTGGAAATGCAAAATTACCAGTACCGTTGACATTGTAGCGCTTAAATTTTTCCGGCGTTAGAAACGTTCCTGTTGACGTTTCTGCGCATGCGCGATATATGTAAAATCATCAATGTGCAGCGAAAAGACAAAGCATTTATGGTATAAATATTACGGGTTGTTCGTTAGGATGTATATAACCTCTCAGCAAAGTTATTTGTCGCAAATAAACACGAGGCAAACAAGCTTTGAGGCATATTTTGATAGCAAGTATAAATCACGTGACTATAGTGCGCCATAATCCGTGACAGTTATTTTAAAAAAACAAAGAAGAAACACGAGAATCGAGAAGATCACCAAGGGACAATCCAAACAGCCCTAACCCACAATTCACTGCACTGCATAATCGAGGTGAGAAATATGTTGAAACCTAATAAACGAAAACAGGGACATAACTTAGATTGGGGAATGCTTAATTAAAAAGAAACTACACTTTTAATAACCATGCGCCATGATCATGCGCGCCACCCAAAAGAAGTTAGACCAATAAGATTGTTACTAAGGTGTAAAATGCAATAAAACTTATATGTGATGGTAGCTTATTGTAACATCATCGCTTACGGTATATGGAATGTGACCGTTTTGAGAAATAGCGTCAATTACCTTTCAATGGAAAATACGTTTAGTCTCTGTCTCTGTCTGTCTGTCTGTCTG